>JALIZF010001868.1:0-600000 GCA_029948255.1 Telmatactis stephensoni | reverse complement strand
TCTGAAAATATCAGGCTATCTTTGCATTGTCAATACTGTTACTGTTCTATGCTGTGCTCAACATCTTTCAGAAGAGGATACTTTAGCCTGGGGGCAAAGGTGAAATTGAGAAGAGCAAAGATATTACTTGATATAAGAAGATATTTTTTGTGGTAAAAAATATCAGTTATCTTTTTATCAAATAACGCAGGAGAAGCAGAAAAAAGGTATGCAATAACAACCTCAAGCGTCCTCTGGAAAACAAAACAAAAATAAAATTCTCATGCACTGGCCGGGAATCGAACCCGGGCCTCCCGCGTGGCAGGCGAGAATTCTACCACTGAACCACCAGTGCACTTCATGTCAACTAAGAGTTTTGGCTAATATTTATCAAGCATTTTTCGATGCCTTCGCCCCACTACACCATCACCGACTTTGTAATCGCAAGGAAACGTGTGAACGAATGAATAAATGAATGAATGAATGAACATATAGGCATTTTATACGAAAATTCTGCTATTCTTTATTTGAGTTTGTGGATCTCGAAAGTAATTTATTCCAGCGGTGCACGTAAAAATTCAACATTCAAAATTTAATTTAGCCCTTCCCTTCTTCCGTTCTTGGATGATAATGTTTTCAGTTTTACTATCCAGAACCCTGAGGGACACTCTCCTTTTTTGGCGCCGGACAGGACCGCCCTGTTTACAGCGCGAAGTCCAAAAGTATGACTAGCTATCATAATGTATTCGCATTCTTTCGCAAGAGCTATTATCCAATCAGCATCCGAGGATCCTTTTAGCTTATCTCTTATCTATAAGCGCTTAATTGGAGGATGGTAAGACAAAAGTATGCGAATACATTAACACTGGTCAAACAGCAAGTGATAACATGACGAGTATGCGCGAACCGCTGGACGGAAGTGACCTTAATTACGGTTTTAACCTGGCTTAGGGCTACCTCTCTCTAAAGAGAATCGTATGTAGTCTCTCCGAAGTTTTTCGTAGCATTACAATCGAGTGCAGAAGTATGAACAGTTAGAAATTATTCTTTCAAAATTATCCACTTGTCCAAGACAATAGAAGTTGGAGACATGCGCAGATGTTATCACTTGCTGCTCACTGGTCACAGTTTTGAGTTTTGCGCTGTAAATATACAGTATAAATGGGTTGAAAGTGACGTCACCGCAGCCATCTTGGATGAACTTCAATATTAACAAAATTTTTCTAATTAGCGTCTGTTTTTCACTATAATGTACTAGAATCCAAAGTAAACTTGTGTATCAACGGATGCATGGATGAGTATGGCTTGAGTTAACAGAAAAATCCTTAGAAAACCTCTTCACTTTGAGAGACAGCTAAGAAAGCAAATCTTTAGGTTTCAAGTTTTCTATACTGACGAGGCCATAATTTTGGACGTTCTTGTAGACAAGGCACTGTATTGTCAATTTCTCGGCTCTATAACCTGCGCGACTGATCCATCTTCAAGATTTCTCACTCAGGTGTAGAACACGGATTTCTATTTCGTTCAAGTTTGCGAACCATACAAGCCGCAGAACCAAGGAGTGTGCGTCCGTACCCAAATGCGATGAAACGCTTATACCTGTGCAACATCAAGACCTCCTCCTCCTCCTTCTTATTTTTCTTCTTCGTTGTTAAATAAATTAGACATTCTTTTAAAACATTTCTGTTCGTACGACAAGCTTTTCAGGATCCTTCAAAAAGTCCTGTGCAAATTTTATAATTTGTTGAGAGTCGATCTTATCGAGTCGTTCCTGGACTCTATTGCCCAGTCTCTCCATTTCATTAACGGATGGGTAGAATGCAGCATGTTGATGATCGTGCCAGCGGACTATACACAGTCGAGGATAGTGATAAAACGATGGAAAGATGGAAGTATCTAGTTTACAAAAAAAAAAGGTTGTGGTTGTTCGGAAGAGGGATGTGGGAGATTTCAGTTCAACGTGAAAAATGTAGAGAGCACGTTGGGAGATTGGCTAGTCCAGGCGCTGGGCCCTCCTTCGCGGCTCCTCTTTTTTTATTTGGGCTTCCTGTGCCGCGAAGGAGGGCCCAGCGCCTGGACTAGGAGATTGGCGTGATATTGTTTATTGCGTTAGCTACAATTGGCTACAATTTCGGCTAACGCCTTACAATTACTGGGAACAAATTACATGCCCATTATCACATATTATCCTTCCCCCTCGCCATATTCAATGTTGTTTCGTGATGGTTCAACTGTCAAGGTTTCCCTGTCCACACAACAGACTGATTTTACAAGCGCGACCGACGCGACGCGAGATGAAGAAAAATATCACATTCGTTTGTTGCGTGACTACCGTGACGACGTCGCGACGCCACGTTCAGGACGCCATATTCGCTGGTTTTCGCTTCTTCTTTTTGACGTCGGTGACGTCAGTCAACGATCATTTCGTACAAAAATCGTTAGCGCAAGAGGCGTCGTCTTTCACGTCACGTAATGTTGGCTAAATCAGTCTAAAATTGAGGGTGGTGTGTGTGTGTGTGTGTGGGGAGGAAAGTCACAGAAGTGAAGTTAAGACAAAACAAAATGGTTACGTATAAAAATCATGACCATATATGTGAGATTATCATCTTAGGTTGCTATCACTGATGATATGTCACGGATGATGACGATGACAGGTGATAGTGATGAAGGTGCAGGTTGATACAGTTTTTATACAATTTTTACTGATAAACCTCAGTCAAAATGAACAATTTTTCACGGTCCCTAGACATTATACATAGCTCCCGGCATACTACCTCGGGAAAATAGAATTCCTTGACTTTTTCCTATTCACTGACCAAACTTCTACTTTAACTTTCTTTTTGATGAAGATAAATTTAGAACAATTTCTATTCCCGATATCATCGTCATTGAAACACTTTAGTTTCCCCAGGCAAACCAAGTGGACTATGGGTTCTTTAACCTTCCCAAACCAGAATTCTTTGACTTTTCATTGACTTTTGCGACAATTTGACGATAAAAAAATCCTGACAATTCCCTGACCATGCTGATTCTGAATTCCTGACTGAATTCCCTGACTTTTTAAGGTCAGTGGGAACCCTGTTAATTATGTTTCTACTGCGCTCTTGCTACTTACCAAAAGCATACTTGCTATGATAGTCCTTAGGGATAAACTTACTGGCCCAGTATACAAACTCATCGACATTGACAGTAGCAAACACCATGTCTTGGTACATGGTATACGCCGCTGTAGTTAATTCCTGAAATAATCAGAATTTTGAAAAAGTAAAGCGACCATATTTAACGTCGATAACTCGTAACAGTAATTCAACTGACAAACCTGAGGTCGACGGTGCGCTCATTTTACTCCCCCCTCTCCATCAGTGCTCCGTTGTAAGGGTATTCAAAGCTAATTAAAGCTACACAGATTGGAAAGAAGTCGAAACAAGGATGTGAGGTCTGGCTGGGGATCGAACTCGGGACCTCTCTCACCGAAGGCCGCGCACTAACCAACTGTGCCATCCTTGCTCCTTGAAACAGGCTCAAATGCTGAAATATTGAATTTGAGCACGCGCTTGAATTCCAACAACAACCACAATATCACTTTCCTCATGTAGTTTTAGCTTCAATAACACGTGGTTTTTGAGTAACGATCGATTTCTCAAGTTGGTCCAGAACATGTTCTCAATTCAACGAGGTGCCGAGCACGTTAAGCAAGGTTAACGCGCTCGTAAAACGGCGGATGGCACAGAGGATCTGCGCATTTGCGCCTGGCGTAGCAGTTTCAACGTGATGGTGAGTCAGCATTTTGCGTTTGTCGTAAAAGCGAGAAGTTACGTTTACGTTTAAGTGTCAAACGCACGTCGTCAGGAACGAAAAAAGCAGGTCGCGTGAACCTCTTTGCCGTTTTACGTGTACGTGAAGCTTTAGGCCCGGTTCACATGACGACATAAGCATAGACATAAGCATTTTTTTATCGGTTCACACACGCAACATAACGTTATAAGCATAAGCATAAGAAAATGGAAACGTTTTGTTTCTTATGCTTATGCTTATGCTTATGGCTATGCTTATGTCGTTGTGTGAAGCTCTCTTAATTAGAACAACAGGACTCCATTATTGGAGCTTGTCTCTGTGTTATCCTTGTCATCTTGTACACATGACGAATCTTGTAAATAAAAAAAGGCCCCAAAGCAGGGAAACGTCATATAATGTGATGTGTCTGTTTTAGGCCTAGTTCAGACGTCGAACTTTTGCCGCGTCGAATCTAATAGTTGCATTTTGTAGATGAGAAGTGCGGCTTCTGAACCAAATGAATTTGACAAATTTGATTCAAACTGAATTTTTCAATTTAACAATTAATCAAATCTGTCAAATACAATAGGTTCAGACGCCGCACTTCTCACCTACAAAATGCAACTATTAGATTCGACACGGCAAAAGTTCGACGTCTGAACTTGGCCGTAGTCTCTTGCTTATGCTCTTCTGACGAAATATACTATTAGCTATTTCAGTTAACGTTGTCGCTGAAAAACGTCTAAAGGTTAAAGCCTTTCAAATATCTTTTGTGTACTAACAAACTTCTCTGTAGGCTATTTGAGAAATTAAGGAAGATGTGTCCAAGTTGTAGAATTTGCAAGTATACAGTGAGTTTTTTAATGTAATGATGTCACGGTGATAAAAATTTTTCATGATTCCGCTCTCAAAGCTTTAGGCTTTAAGCTTTTTTCAGCGACAATGTTAATTGAATTAGCTATATTTAAATCTTTAAAACCCTCACCTTGTAAAACTGGTTGTCACGTGATATGTTATGGCTGTGGACCAAGATAAGCATGACGGGACGATCTTTCGTGAAGACGTCACTCCTGTCTTCAAGCCTGAAAAATTTGTATGGGATTCCTGTGTTAACGGTGAAGTTTTAGAAATTCTCCAAATATGGTACTTACCCAGTCTTTGTATGAAATATGGCCGTGGTGATCTGGGTAACAGGAAGTCGTCTGTGATCACGTACAAATTGTACAATGTAGTCTGTACATATTCTGTGATCATCTTCGCACTTGAAATCATCCGCGATGTTATACCTACAGTTATAAAATATTTGATATATAAAGAGCGTGCACTGATTGGCTGGCTACCGTGATCTATCAGACGATAGACACACTCGCGTAAAAAAATCGAAAAAGATTTTATAAAAGTAAGAACTCGACTTCTCCTGGGATATGGAGTATCGTCCTCAGACAGGAGTAAATATGTAAATGGTAGAGATGGTAGAACACTTTTCTGGAAGATATAAACAGCATTCACTGATTGGCTGGCTACCTTGATCTATCAGACGGTAGACACTCGCGTAAAAAGTCGAAAAAGATTTTATAAAAGCAAGAACTCGACTTCTCCTGAGATATGGAGTATTGTCCTCAGACAGGAGTAAATATGTAAATGGTAGAGATGGTAGAACACTTTTCTGGAAGATATAAACGGCGTTCACTGATTGATTGGCTACCGTCATTCTATAAGACGATATACACTCAAGTAAAAACGTCGAAAAACGATTTATTAAAGTTAACACTTGACTACTAGGGTGTTGCCCTCACACATGCAGGTGCGAGGAGGAAGGTGGTGACAAGTTTTCTGGAAGATCTCATCACTCTGGTTTGGGGGCCAAGATCCAAGGCTATTAGTGTTAATTCTAGGTTAGAATCACTGATTTTCTTCACATTGAATCCTGGGTCAGTACAGGGAAAAATCACTACCTTGTAAATTTCCCCTGATCAGGGCTAATTGTCATAAAAATTAAATGTAAAAATATAAGTTTAGCCTTTATTAAGTAGTCCACTTCCGAGATATGCTTCACTTACCACATAAAAAGCAATTAGACCAAGGCTACGTTCTACCTTCATAAACTTACAAAACTTGTCGTTACGAATGTCTAAACTTTATAAACGTAGCCTCGTCTTGATCGTGCTCGGGAACCCAGGGGTAAATTTCTGTCCCCGGGAACCCAGGGGTAAATTTCTGCCCCTCGTTTCTCGCTACAAGAAAAGAATATCCCTTGGAACATTGTCTGTTAGAACATGTACCGGAAGTCGAAATTCAAAATGGGGGCTTTCAAAGAATCCAACCAATCTGATTGGTCGTTCAGCTGGGGTCGACCAATCAGAAAAGAGGTGAATTTAGACTTCCGAAAAGTTTTAACAGCCACCGTTCTCAGGTAAATCTATTCTGGAAGCGAGGAATGGGCAACATAAATTCATTCCTGGGTTTCGAAGTATATGTCTTGATTCCTTTGTATGTGACAAGTGAAGTACAGTGAAAACCCGCATAAAAGAAACTGAGGATTAAGAACCTCCAGGATGAAAATGGCTGAGAAATTAAGCACCCAATATATAAGAACCACACATACATTTTATATAAAACCATTTCAGCCTGTCACAGAAAATCACAGGTTCTTTTATGCGGGTTTTACTGCATGTCTCTGAAGTTGGATTATACTCTGACGGGATACCTGTGTGGTTTGTGAAACATATGAAGTCTAGAGTCGCTGTCCTTGTTGAGAGTAAAGGCCAGATTGTAACCAAGCTCAAATATCATAGCACGCACACCATCTCTTCGCCGTAATGACAGCTGAAATACAACAATTGACCAAATATAAAGAGAGAGAGACTTGTGTAACTACGTATATTCACAGCGAAACTACTAAGCTAAGCTAAGCTAAGCTAAGCTAAGCTAAGCTAAGCTAAGCTAAGCTAAGCTAAGCTAAGCTAAGCTAAGCTAAGCTAAGCTAAGCTAAGCTAAGCTAAGCTAAGCTGAACTGTTGGAAACTTCGCTCACCCATCCACACTTACCTTTGATACTACAAGCTCATCATCACTCCTTGGACCACCCAAGTGATCCACTACGTCACGTGTGTATAAAGCATAGCATGGTACCAGTCCATATAACAATTCACATACTAGAGTGTAACACTGGTAGGTATACCATCGGTCTACTAGACGTGCTGACAAGTACTGACGTGCGAGGGAACGAGTATATAGGTTAGCAACCAAGTACACATCATCGTTCTAAAGTCGAATGAAAATGATTGATAAGTATGCATATGTACGCGTCCACGTTAGTCCAGATAACATTGAAAAACGTTGAATTTTTTGTTGATTCTCCGTTTACATTGAAACAGCATTTATTAGAATAGGAAAATCGTAGTTTTAGTGTGGATGAAAGGCCAAAAAGTAACTAAAAAATGATACGTTTTAAAATTTATCCGGATCATGTGAACACTGCCTTAGTTTGATTGTTGTTGAGGTGGTGATGATGACGGTGATGATAATGTTGATGGTGATGATATTGATAATGCTGCTGCTGCTGCTGCTGATGTTGTTGTTGATGTTGTTGTTAATGATATTGATGATGATGCTGCTGCTGCTGCTGATGATGCCGGCTGCATATCACGTTGACGTTTGTTGGATTAAAGAATGTAGGTGCTGGTGGTAGTTGTAATGATGTTATGACAGTGGATGAAGATGTTAAATGATGATGCGGTGGCAATGAACGCAGACAAGAGTGATAGACATCATCATAGTGTAGCAAGCGCGCTTTCTTACAAAAAGCATCAGTAATGATTCACTGTTTATACCAGATCCTCAGGAAGATGGTCATTCATGTACTTCTTGTTCACAGCCGGTGTATTGATGTTTGTTAGCCATTCAAGTACCAAGTTAGGCTTGAAAAACAAAAACAAAACAGAAAACGAATAAATATAAAAGAAAACAATGAATATAAATTTTCTTCGAGCGGACACCTCTCTGAGGTAGACAGTAAAGGCTGGTCTTGACCAAACTCCACTATTTTTCAGGTCATGCTCAACTCCATCAAAGGTAAGGTACTCTCCGCTAATTTGGGCAGTAAGAATTTTGTTCAGAAGTTGTCTACCTAGCTTAGAGAAAGTTCAGTATAGTCGACAACATTCTTCCTAAAACTTAGCATTGAGGTTTGATTTATTAGGAACGTATATGTAGACAACGTTCAAGAAAAAAGTGTACGTAATTTGTACTCACAATGATTGCTCCATGGTAGTCGACTCTAATATAATGTGACCGCTGACCAGAAGGAAAGCAGTGCTCTACAAGTGACCAACTTAGACTACGAAATGCTGTCAGTGTTGGGTACCCTGTAATGCCATGTTGGTTGCAGTGGATTGGATCTGATGAGCAGTTCATCATGTACAGTGACACACCTACAGAAATGATTGCACAAAGTAGTGAATACTGCATACCAAGACCGAAATGCATTGTGGATATCAAATTTCGAGTATTTTTCACAATTTTTTTAAGTAGAAAAGTTGCGGAAAAAGTCTACTTAGATTCAACCTGAGAGGAAACAGAGAATCAACATTAGTAAAGCCTCTTGTTACCCAATTACAAATTGTCCATAATACATTTCAGTCTTGGTATGCAGTATTCACTATCAAGTATGCACCAAAACCAAGGACAACCTTTTTTGAAATAGGTATATACGAACAAGAAGATCAGGCGTATTTAACAAATTTGTGATGGTATCGCTAGGAATACTAGCTCCGGATGTTATCAGCGTTTCGCTATCGAATGTTCAAAATTGAGGATTCACGATGCGTAGAGGAGTAATAGAGTGCATTCTTGAAAGACGCGGGTCAGCTTGCGTCGTTATGCATGTACTCTTATTTACCAAGTTCTAAGCCAACCAGGGCACGAAAATTTCAGTGCATGTCTTTACGACTGTTCTGATTTACAGTAACGAATTGCAGTTGGGATGGTGGTGATCAGTTGTTGCAATACGAGCTCCTTCCAAAAATGTATGAAACACTTGTTGCTGGCCGTAGTAACACTCCCCCTGAAATTTGTTAAGGTCTCGACCGAGGCATGAGTGGAGGTATTTTATCTAAATGAACTTCTGAGTCTATAGAATACATGCATTACCAATAGTCTTGACCATCTTTGATATTTCTTGTAGAAATGGCATAATCTTGGTGCAATATCCACACCCACTCTTAATGAAGACCACCTAAAAGGCAAAGTATAAATGGTGCAGATGGAGATGACAAGACTAACTGGTTTTCAGTAATGATTCCTTGATTTGCGTAAGAAAGAAAAGACCCAGGTCCCTGTTGTTCGACAGTGGGATAGTGCTAATCCTGGGTTAAAATAAACAGTTCTCTTAGATTTAATTCTGGATTAACACTTAAATGGCTTTCGGCAACTAGAACAAGATGTACAGAAAACTTGGTAAGTGGTGATCAGAACTTGAACATAAGACATTCTGACGTCTTCTATACATCTACACATGTATTGTAGAATACAAACGCACCAAAAAATGAAATCTATTCTAAATAATATTTATGAAAATATTTCAACCAATCAGAGCGCGCAATATCTTATGACGTCTGCACTTTAATCGCGGAGGAAGCAATGAGGATTGGAGAACTTTGTCTTCTCCCAGTCCTTCCTACGTGCCACAGGAAGCCCAACGTAACTGCTGCTGCTACTACTCACCAGTGAAACACGGTACGTCTTCGAGTGCTCACTCTTCGTCACTGTAGGTCCATAAGGCCTGACTGGCTTAACTGACTGCTCTATCTTTGAAGCCCATGTCTTGTCAGTCACAAATGGTATTTTAATTGTACTATCGTTGGTTAATGGAACAGCCTGTATGAAGTGGAACCCCATCAATACGGGCAACTTGGTCTATTTTAATGGGATTGGCCGTAATGTGGTGTTGGCCTAAATATAGAGTTCGCCACGCGCCAAGCCAAAAATGTGGGCATAATAAGGGGTTTTCAACAAAAAACAAAAAAACAAACAAACAAAAAAGGGGTTTTCAAAGCTTAGAAGAGCACTCAAATGAACATTTAAGGTAGTTCGGGACCCTTGCTACTGCGCATCTACCACGCGCCCTTTTATTAAAGAACATTCGTTTTACCGCGAGGAGTATGGGCACTAGCGCGTCAACGATTGAGAGCGTAGAAACTTTAGGTTTAATGGAGGAAAATAACGAAGGTCGCTCGTCGGAGACAGCATGGTGCGACATCAAATCTACCATAAAATGATACATCAAAGTGACAGTAGTCGGAAAGGCTCAGTGGGTGTCATTGTCAGTTTTGCTGTTACTGCTATTGTGATCGTCATCAGTGTTCATCATCATCACCATCGTTATCATCGCCATCATGACTGTGATTTCATATATCAATACCTTGATCTCTTTCCACCCAGGAGGTGCAAGCTCAGGTCCATAGTACACCTTTGTACGAACTAATAACGAGTCATCAGTTGAGTTACTATAACCACCGCACTTGTTATCACTTGCTGGTTCTGCTGTCCCACAAATCAGCTCCTGGCAAGACAAAAAAAAACCACAACAACATTAATTAAAGCAGGAGAACACAGCCGGGAGACTAAGACATCTTGCACCACATTTTGGTGATTTTTAAAACTTGCACGCAAGGGCTTGTGGTCGCAAAGAAGTTCTAAGAATAGTCCAAAGGCGGGGCGATACGTCGATCACGTGAATCCCATATCTTGGTTTCCTTTTCATGCTCTTCTGATTAATGTGACTTGTCACTCTAAGATGGCCACCACTCGATAGCTGCTCTTGACTTTGCACGTCAGGAATATTTGTGTGTGGCAAGGATGGTGTAGTGGTTCACCACTTAGCTCGCCTCTTACCGTGGTATTCCGAGTTGGAGTCCCGGCTCAGGCGCTGGACTAATTTTAGTTGAGTTAGTTGGTCTTTCACTTGTCACGAGGGTTTTTCTCTGGGATGACATGAGATATGCTCCATGGTCACGTGGGTAATTGTCTGGCGGCAGCATAGTACGCCATTTACAAGCCTTCAACCCGACCACGTTGAGCTGCATACTTGTAAGCAGCCGTTGAAATGTGGATGATATCTACTTTAGTGAGACTTAAGGTGCAAGAGAGGCGTATGTTCTTGGTGACAAGGGGTCCATACTCAATGTCACTATTCCAGTTGGGACCTGGTAGGGGCTTCACCTGAGAGAGGTAGCTGCCTTACAATGTGGCGGGGAGGGGTACACGGAAAGAGTTCAATGCAATTAAGCGCGCACACTTCTCAAGGACGAATCCTTTGGTTTAGCCCTATTCCGGGCCCTAAAATCGCCTAAAATTGCCCAAAATCGCCTTCGATCGCCTTAAGTTTTGAGCATCTTTGGGGATAATTTTGCTTAAATCGCCTAAAATCGCCTATGATCGCCCAAAATTACGGCGATTTTAGGGCCCGGAGTAGGCCTTTGGTTTGACCACTTGTTCGTGACCCTACATCCTTGCGGCTCAGTTGTAGTAACAAATACCCATAAATGCCCACGAGATAGGCACTGATGGAGCAAGGTGGAGGTGGAGGACTGTCTGCTTTCTAGAGAACACTAGCTCCTTTGCTTTATGAAGTTCGACTAACCTTATTATTAAGCCACGTCAAGTCTACATCTTGGTCTACAACTAAAGGGACATCATTGGCTACAAGCAAGCTGTACAAGTTATCTACTGTTGGGATCCCTGTGCGTAGTAACGCTTGTTTGGTGACATACTCTACAGATAGACAAATGATCAAGTATGAAAAATAGAACTTTACACCTAAATTCAACTCCCGGAGTTTCCTTGAATGCTTTACAACTTATATTTTCAGATTCCCTTATTTCAAATTTTGGCCGATTGGAGGGGCTATTATTTGAGAATTTGCGGTAATTTTTTAATCGAAAACAAACAAACAAACAAACAAACAAACAAACAAACAAACAAACAAACAAAACCCACTACTACAACGATCACACACTGAGCTCAACACTATGGCTTCGGAAATGTAAAATCACCTTTGTACAGTCTTTTTCTTACTTACTTACTTGATTCACTTTGATGCTTTTCATGCCAGAAGACAACTGTAAACGGAACAGACGCAACCAAGGACGCGTTTACGTAACGGCCAACCACTGCAAGAAAGTTGGTGTAGGGATCATACTTTATGAAGAAGGTAAAAATTTTAATATTTAATGTATTAATAAAAAACATTTAATGTAGAGGTAGTGAGTGTGAGCGCCAGCGTGGATCTGTTGTAGAAGATTATTTATTATTCATTTATTATTTATTTAAAAACACGCGTCAGTGTTAAAGACCCGGGCCCTTAATCCGTAACGCTATCAGTTAAAAACGTCCATGGGCATGACCCTGCCCTTGGCACCATTTTGTAACTGTAATTTACAGTAGTCAGTTTAAATCGTGGTTTTCAAACACACGATCGTTACAATCAAGCATAATACATTGCTGAGAACCGTTTTCGTATGACTGTGAAACTGACACGGATACGGGACGATACGTTCACCTAAGGACATTCAAATGCTTGTATAGTCATCACAACATTTACACGGTCGCCTTACAGCACGATCCGTTTCACACTCACAGCTCTAACTTTACGGCAATGTCTAGAATCATATTAGATTAACTGAAGTATCCGCAAACAAAAGCAATTTCCTACACGCATCGTAAAACTCCATTCAACTTCTGTACCGTCAATGGCAACGTCGTACGCAACATCAACGCAACGTACATTGGAAGAGCGGGTACGTATACCTCGCAAACAACGATTCGAACGGGTGGACAAGGTCAAAAAGAACAATTTCGCTGCTTTAACATCGCATTGTGCATTCAAGATTATGCAGCATAGAAAATTAAGGCTCCAGTTACAGGAAAGTGGATACCGCTTACTGCTGGTAAAATCCCCGAGGGGTGGGGGAGAGACTCTCATACATTTTGGTCCAGCATGATCGTCGGGTATGTACAAGAATTAGCGTGTCTCCTGGTAAAATATTTAGTCAAATAGATCGCAATACGCACTTTTATCACATGACCCATATATGTTCTCTTAAACGGTTTACACGGGCGACTTCAGTTGTCGCGCGACCAGAGCGGCGATTTGAACGGCGATTTTATTGCAATCGTGCGTGTGAACAGTCGGCGATTTTGCAGCGACTTTTTACGGCGATTTTAGCGCGACAACTTACGATCAGCGATTTTATAAAGAGGCACTTTCGATCGGTATTTGTAACCAAAATATACGTGTACTTCCTCATTTTGACGTGAAGTTTGATACAAAGGAAAATGTTTTAAACAAACTCTCGTACTTCGACTATTTAACTTTTTTTTTTCAATTATACATGGTTCTTTTTTAACTGTAAATCATTCTAATTGAATTTATGGTCATTCTTCAGCATGCGCCATATTTACAAACAAGATCTACCACAGGTATCCCAAACTCTCAGTGTGTGGCTCGAAAAAGCAAATTTTCTCCCAAGGGGGGTGGGGTGGGGGTAGGTACGACAGAGTTTTTGTTACAAATCGCAGTAAAGTTACACTAACAATTATAATACTAATACAATCTTTATTGAGGAGGCCTTATCACCCAATAGTGATTTTCAGTAAGGCATGTTCGAATTTGCTGCGACTTGACTGCGATTTATCGCACTGGAATCGCAGTAAAATCGCCGCCTGTTTACATGCACGATTAATGGTTACAATAAAATCGCCGTTCAAATCGCCGCTCTTGTCGCGCGTCAAAATCGCCCGTGCCAACAGCCCTTAGGAAAACCTTAGGAAATAGTCACGTGACGGAGTACATACGGATTTTGAAAGTGGTACAGAAAAATACGTATCTGACCCGCACCAGTGCGCGCGTCCAAAAATAGAAATAACATGGTCAAAATTAGTGAAATGCTCGGAACGAACGGGAAAATATTTGGCTAATATTTTCCGCCTGGCCCTTCCACTCAGTCAATAAGTATACACTTATTTCAATAAAGATTGTCGGGCAAAAGTTCACGGGCATACGCGACTCACCTTAAAGGAAGCATGGGTAGAAATTCCTAAAGTTATAAACCACACAAAAATCGACACGACAATTTAAATCTTGCTTGTTCTGACCTTTTTATTTATGTTAAAAATGAAGACCAAGGCTGAAAAGAGAGTGAAGTTTTGCAACTACCCATACTCCTTTTTGGTCTAGTCGCGTCGGCTTGAGGCCTCTAGGCCTACGACAACCTTTTTTGAAATAGGTGTATATTTATGAGATTGTGATGGACCTATCAGTTACCTTCTCTACTGGTGGCCAAGTCAACCACACCAAATCGAAAGGTAGTGTCAATCTTAGCAAAGGCTTCAATGGTTTTCTTTAGGGTTTCCAGGTAGACCAATGACTTTGGGTTGTTATGGGAGTAGAATGTAACTGCTATAGGGGACATTGGGTAGTTAAGGACTTCTTTCTTAAAGTTTGCCTATTAAATGAATAAAAAAGAAAAGCAATAAGGCTACATATACCAGTGAAAATCGATAAGAAGTGTCTTAAATGCTGTTAGATAAGACGTGAACTCTCCGTATAAAGGACACTTTTTGCTCTAAGACGCAAATAAAATAACAATAGCTCAGAAACGGCTTCCCTCACTCCTAAAGAGGTTCCATGCCGATATGAGTGTCGTACCGGAATGAGGATTTCGTTCCGGTACAAGAACTGGGATGAGCTCATTCTGGCATGACTTGCACTTCTACGAACGTTCGTGTTGGTACCATGTACACAAGCATAGAAAGAAATACATGGGAACCGCGATGAATTAACTCGTACTGGAACGAAACTCATTCCGGTATCATGTAAACGGTCGCTTATTTAACCTCTTGTTTTTGCTTGTATATAGTCAATTGAAGAAACGTTGTCAGGTCTAAAATCATAGAACACAGAAGCTGAGACCGAAATGGTGCATGGGATGTGAATAATCATATTTCGATTTATTCATTTACACTTTGCTTTCGATGCAAAATGCTGAAAGCAAATGCAGGACCTGCGTTGGCGGGCCGTTTGACTTCGATTTTTATCGGTTAATTGCAGTGCAAATGAATAATTCACAATATAATTATTCACATCCCATGCACCATTTCGGTCTCAGCTTCTATTGTTCTATGTTTTTAGATCCGACAACGTTTCGATTTTTATCGGTTAATTGCAGTGCAAATGAATAATTCACAATATAATTATTCACATCCCATGCACCATTTCGGTCTCAGCTTCTATTGTTCTATGTTTTTAGATCCGACAACGTTTCTTCAATTGACTATAAATGGACCTTAAAGGGGGACTAGCATCAAAATCGTTTACGTGACGTCATACACTCAACCTGAGCATTCAGTTCCATACATTTGTTTGTTTTGTTCTTAAACAATTTTATTTCTTTAACACTAAAAGTTTTTGTGAAGTTTTCTTACATTGGTTAGACTTGGGACTTATTTTTTTACCAGTTTTCTTTAATATTGAACGGATTTACATTGAGAAATATTTCAATTACAATTTACAAAGAAATGTATGCAACTAAATTTTTGTGTGTAGATGACGTCACTGATACCTCTAAAGTTTCATAAAAATTTAATGCTTACCATGAGGATTTTCAGAGAACAAACGAATACGGTTTTTGAACAGTTCTTTGAGTATTTCAGTGTAGTTTCAACGAAGTTTCAGCTTAATTGAATGTTGAACAATTTTGATGCTAGTCCCCCTTTAATTGTTCACTACTATAGAGTAGATTTCGTATGACTGTGAAAACGGCACCGCACGGTCACGGCACGGTTACGGCAGAAATTTCGAATGTTTTTATAGAGATCACGGCACTGACACGGTTACGGCACGGCCCGGTCCATTTCACACTCATAAGAAATCTGCTCTATCTCGTCCCTTTCATTCATGCGTTCATCCTTTCCTTTTTAAAACCACCATACTTACCAGATTCAATGGAGTGACTTGGCTTTCTCTAATGGATATTTCTAGTTGTACTTGGTCTGTACCAGTATTAATCTGTCCTTGCAGTACCACTATTGGTTTCTGATTCTCATCCCATTCTAATGAAAGAATATTTAAAATTATAAGTTTCCGAGGCGTGTTTCATAACCTTCCCCGCCTCCCCCCTCATTAGTCATAATCTAACGTTTATAATTTGCTGAATTAAGTTTGGCAAAAGAACAAAGGTCTGAATCAATTTGGTATGACAGTTATTGCCATCAGCCTTCAGAGTTTTACCAAAATTTTTTTTCAAATGTCAGAGAGAAAAAATGTGTTAAACTGTGTTTGGACAAAGTGTCTGAGTATGTTTTTGAACCTACATGGAGACTTTGTACTTGTAGATGTTTAAAGAGAACTGTTACCAAGTGCCAGAATTCATGAAACTGAGCATCACTTAACTACCACAAAATAATGTTCCAAAGTAAAAATTCATATTGTAGCAGAAATTAGCCATTTCCCAATCGAGTAGAGGTACTAGTTTGAATATTTAACGCAATTGTTACTGGGTACTAGTTTGAATATTTAACGCAATTGAAAGATAAACCCCATGACATGAAAGAGCACACTGAAATATACAAGATTCCAAATTTTGATGGTATTTGGCTGCACATTTCCACAGTAGAAGCCTTTCAGAGATTCATAAAATAATTACAAGGGAATGTATGGTTTGACTGTCCCTCCAAACCATACATTATTTTTCACGTATTTGAATGGCTGTCACAGTCCAATTATTCCACAAATACAATGAAACTCCATAATCGTGTATATTTTGATGTGCTCTTTTATGTTATGGGGTTTATTTCTTAATTGCGTTAAATATTCAAACTAGTACCCAGTCCACTGCTTGATTGGGAAATGGCTAATACTGCAGTTTTTGTTTGGTTTGACAACATTCTTGCATAATGCGAGATGTGTGAAGAACTAAGTTAATATACCATTTGAATCAATTATTGCAATCGAATGAAACTCCCAAGCATTGGGTAAATGCTACAGAGATAATGGATGTATGGAATGGGCCTAATTGTGTTGAACTTGTGCATGGGAAAAAAACAATAACGAAAACAAAACAAAACAAAACAAAACAAAAAAACAAAAAACAAAACAAAACAAAACAAAACAAAACAAAACAAAACAAAAACAAAGAAAAACCATGACTACCTTGTTTGTCAAATAGCAAGACAGCAGGAAATTCATGCACTCCATACCGCTGACAAAAATCACTGAAAGTGAGTTAAGCAATACATGTACAACTGAAGTAAAGTTTATTCAGATTTTGGACAAGCCAGAAATGGTGCGTAGTTTAAGGGTGTTTGCTGCACCCTAACTGTACCATTTCCAATCAGGTTCCTTCAAGTAATTATGAAAATTTCAGGATACTGTTGAACTCCCCTTATGACCACCTCTTGTAAAAAACTGCATGGTCAGCTTTCCAAAACACAAAAACTTAGTTTTTCATTAAACAACTGCAGATGGAAACTCTTTGAGGCATCAAACCCCTGTTAGCAGCCCCTTACAGAGTTGAAGTAGTTTGGGTGGTTGCATATGGAAAGTTTGACCATATCATCATCATCATCATCATCATCATCATAAGCAGTCAAGAATACCTTTCATCATCGGATGATGGTGGAACTATTGCAACATTGACAGAATCTTTCCAGTCTTTTTTTATCTACAAGGAAAAAAACAAGAATTCAATGCTCAATTTAAGCCCAAACTCAATAAGTTGAATCATGATACATGTAAATCATGTGCTTGAAATTACTACTGTATATGGGCCGATGTTGCTAAAGTGGTAAAACATGTCACAACTATATATACCTCCAAACATCTCTCCAATAGAAATTTCAGCTTTTTTGTCTGGTGCATTCCTTCTGCATCCTTTACAGTTTTATTCGCCAAAAATTAATGAATGGATACAAAGTATACAAAAGGGAATTAAATGCATACTAAGAAGATGAAGTCTTTTAGTGGAGATACAGACATTTAATGGCATGACCTGAATATATGTTTTTCTGGCCTTAAAATCCACTTCCACAACATCCATAGTATTTTTATTATGGATCAATACGTCAATGCACAATGACATTCTAAACATATTTTATTCATAAATTAATTTATTACTATTTATAAGTTAACCTTTTTTAACAATTCCTCTATATATGCATGGAAATAGTAACCAGGCACTCCAACAACAGTAATACCATAATGGTCAGAGATGATAGAGTTGATGTTTTTTAACGATAGAGGTATCACCCTTTTCTTGAATGCTTTGGCCTAGAAACATCAAACACAAATTAGGCTATGTGTTATTGTTGACATCTTCACTGGGTAGCCTGTGGCAAAAGATGGAAAGAGAGAACTGGGGATAAAAGTCCATTTCTCCTCCTTGGCACAGGTAGCTCAAAAGTTAAAGTGCTGAGAAGGTTAATTAGCCATGGGTTGTAGTCATATGATGGTACTCGATTTTTGTTTTTGGTAGTATATTTTGACAAGAGACCATTATGCTAAGAGAGCAAAACTCAGTATTGATGTCTGTGCAATGTTCACGGTGACTAAGGCTATTTTTAGTAATTTTGCCATTGTGCACGCAGGGCTCTTAAACAATAGAATTCAAAAACTGAAAGCAAACAGTCCCGTCTGTGGGGACATAAAAAATCAAATTCTATTGTTTGAGAGCCTTGTGCGTGTGCTGGCGTGGTTACTAAAAATAGCCTTAGCCGTCATGAACATTGCACAGACATCAATACTGAGTTTCGCTTTCTCTCATATTTTGGTCTCTTAATTTTGATTGATATATCAGATCATTCTCAACTTTGAATAACAACAAGACAATGCAGGCTTTAAACAAAGACAATTATAATTATTCTTTAGAGGATTTAAGACATATATCTATAGATGGTTTCATTGTTTTTGATACAATGATATACTTCCTGTTTTCCAACATAGAATTCTGCTAAACAGAATGGAAAGAAGTTGAAACGAGTGTAGGTGACTAGGAATCGAACTAGTGACCTCTTGCATCAGAAAGCTGTACACCTACCAACTGAACTATACTAGCTTGCTCCTCATATGAAATCTGCTCTGTTTGCCCAATGGATTCCCTTTCAGCACACATTGAATTCATTTGAAATTCTAAAAAACCAGGCTGCACATGCATGGCAACATATAAGGTTTTTCAAAAGGTGCATGTAGTGTCATAGTCTCCTGGTTCAAAAACTCAGTAATGTGATTAAGATTAAATTATTTTACTTACCACTATTCTTAGAAATTTTCTAATAGATTTAGCAGATGGTTTCATTTCTCGATATTGTAAAGGGCTTGATTGCCCTGTGTAACATTGTAAAACAGGACTAAAACCTGGATGGATCATAGGGGGAATAATATTCTGTAAAAATGAAACAATGAAATTAAAACAAAATTTGAGTGATGAACAGTATAATTATAACATCCCTGAAGCAGATGACACTCTAGGTGATTTTATACGCTTATTGGAGTAAATTTTGATCGTCACTGATTTGCAGGTTGAATCTGTATTGTTGTGCATGAAAGCAGGTGAATGATGAATGACAATTCTATTGAATTTGATCACCAATATCTGACACTAAATATGTTAGATATCAGTGATTTTGATTGCTGGTTATACTGACCATGATCGCTCTGGAAATTTGATGTTGCAGCAGCCGACACATGTTGATTTTCGGGTGATGATCAAAATTCATTCTAACAAGCATATAAATTCAACTAGTGTGTTGTTGGCTTAAGGATGGGAGGGGAGGGTGTGGGGTAGCTAAGGTATGTGCATGCAGTGGATCAAAGGGTATGAATTTTTAGGGGTTTGGTTCAACATTGGGCATACATGTACATTTTGACCATTTTGAGCTGAATTAAGCATATGTTTTATGCACTCCCTTCGTCTGAAAGTATCTCATGGGCAATTTTCCCTTTGAAATATTATGCATTCTAACATTCAAATCCAGTGTACTCAGAATTATACCTGCAAAAGTCAAGATCAAACCTTACCTTTTTAACATTAATTGAAGCAAAATTCCAATTCCTGTATGGGCTCTCCTCCTCGAGTTCATTGTAAAATTGAATGAACTTCTTCTCAATTTGAGTTTCTTCAGAAAAACGCTTGAATATAACACAAAATGGCACATTTTCGAATACAGAATTCTTCAATCTCGAAGTAAGATCCACAGTTGAGAACTTGGCAAATTTGAGCGGTTTTAAGCCTGAAACTTGCAGGACTGGAACAAAATACCACATAAATGATTTTGATATGAGTAAAGAAATATTTCTAAATTATCAATTATCATTTTTACCTTTTAAAATAGAAAGAATATGAAGGCAAATGGCTGCTAAGGAAAACAACTTGGACGCCATTTTTGTTGTTATGGTGAATGAGCGGAGACTGGACCGAAGGACATAAAATACTAGAAGGGAGGGGTGGGAAAGGAATTAAAAAATTGAAAAAAAAAAAAAAAAGATAAATATACGAGTTATTTGGAGTTAGAACGAGCTCATTTTTGTCTCCTTTATGTCCACATTAGTTGGATGATATTGTACTTTGACTTTTTAAAGGTAAAAGGCAAACATCTCCAAAAAAAAAAAGAAAATTAAGAACGTTTTTTTGTGATCCAAAGTTAAGTTAAATCACAGCTCTTTGCAAACAATACTATTCAATCAGATTTAATAATTATCCTTCCTAAATTGTTGAAATGATTAGTTTTTCTGTTTTTATTGAATGACAAATAAATCCTTAATTAGAGAACAAATTTGTCCATTTAATTAAAAATTTAGACTTATTTTCCTGAGTCCTCTTGCCTTCAATTTATCACTAGAGAAGTATATTTTTATACAACCTCGATTCATCAACAAATGTTTCAAACAAGTTTTTCTCTTTAAAATTCGATAAACTAATTAAAGCTTTGACATTGTTTTTGCGAAAACTGTAAAATTCTTACAGTAAATGTTGAGTTGCTTTGACGCTGTTCATTGAATCATTTCGTTCACTCGTCTGTGTCTGTCAATGAGCAAACTAACGGCGTTTGTTGACCATAATGTTTTCGACTGTCTAATGAATTAGGGCACCAGTTTATCTGGAGTAGCGAGCAGGGTGGCAAAATACGACTTTAACACGTAACAAAAAGTTAGTTGTTAATTATTGATATCTCACATCTTAAGAAAAAAGAACTATTGTTAACTCATGCATTAATTTTGCGACCCTTGAATACTATTTTGGGATCTTTTTTACAAATTCAGCGTACCAATTTTGCTGTAAGCTCTTTGGAAACGTGAAGGAAAGTTGGAAGAACTTGGGAAAAGAATTTTTGCGTCGTTTCGTGTCGATGTTTCCTGCTGTTCAAATCAAGTAATTGGACATTATTTTTTTCCAAGATTTGTTGACGACAAGATCATCTCCTCAGAGGGAACAACCGATTTTTCGCAGATAAAGCTAATAATTTCGAAAAGAAAAGAACTGGAAGGACTTGGAGGAGACTTTTGAGATCAACATTGAGCTGCATCATCCGATTGTCTACTTTCTTGTTGTTATTTTTAAGTCAAGGATCAGAGATTATTTAGGACACAACCTCTGCCGAAAAGAAAGCATTTCAAAAATAACTGAAAACCTTAATGTTATTCTACTTCCTGGATGTCTTGAAAGATTCAATGGATTAGCTAACATAATTTAAAGGGGCACTACATTGTATTTGTTACCATGGCAAAGGATTTAGGATTCCGTTGTATCAAATTTATGGTATTTTTCTTCAACCTTCTGTTCTTTTTGGCTGGTATTGCGATATTTAGCATTGGAGTTTGGATTATAAGCAGTAAAGATGAAGTTGCAGGAGATTACAGTAGACTAACTGGCACTATCAGCTACAAGACAGCACCTATTCTTTGTATTGTTATTGGGATCGTCACTGTAATCGTCGCTTTTCTAGCTTGCTGTGGCGCGCTGAAAGAAAATCAATGCATGCTAGGCGCCTATTTTGGGCTTGTCGTCGGTATATTTTGCCTGGAAATTACAGCCATAGTTCTGGCCTACGTTTACAGAGAACGAATCGAAAAGAACCTGCGAGGAGACATACAAGAAACTATGAACGAGTACCGGGAACCGGGTCACGACGCGGTGACCAAAGCAATCGATGAAATCCATCGAGATTTTAAGTGCTGTGGTAACTACGATTACAAGGATTGGTTTAAGACCAGATGGGGGAAACAATACACTAACAGTGTACCTAAGAGCTGTTGTAAGGACCCTACAGACGCTAAGTGCAACGAAGGAGTCCAGGAAGACCCTACTAAGATCTACAGGAGAGGTTGTTATATCTACGTTAAGAAATACTTATCGAACAATTTGCATGTCATAAGTGGATTTGGTATATGGATCGCAGTTATTCAGTTGATGGGAATAATATGCGCTACTTGTCTTTGCTGCCATATAAGGTACGACGACCAATCGGATTACGCCTAAAAATCATGTGATAACTATACAAGGAATGGAGATTGATTAGGTATTTGTCTAACGATCACGTGATCCGATTCAGCACACCTCGTTGATTGCTTTCAATACAATGGTAACCACATGTAATAGGTAAACATTACAGTTCTAATTTGTTGAAGCGATGATCTCGTAACTACTCGTGCAGAGAGCACTACTGATCACATAATAAGTCACGTGGTGTTGATCACGTGTCTTGCGGTGTAAATGAGTCGGGTGATGTTGATCACGTGATTTGCGGCCTAATTCCAGAATTCAAATGCATCAAATGGCATTAAGTGATTAAAATCAGTGAGATTTAACAATGGACTGTCAAAAATGAAAATATGTTAACCAAAGTCTTTAGGAAAACTGGACGCTTATCAAGTACACCCAAAATTAAAAGAAACATATAATCAACTCCGAAAGGAAGGAAAAACATACTTCAAAGGGAACAAACGGAAATCGGTGAGATATATATGCAACGATTCCATGACTCCTTTGATTTCATGTTGAAAAGAACAGAAAAGAAATACAAAGCAGGGGACTGATTAAGTTAAACTTTAAAACAGAAGTTGAGATGAAAGGTATTAGGCGACAAATGAAGGAGAGGAAACATACGTGTCAATTGAACAGAATTCCCTTTAGATGCAATAGAACCGGCTCAACGTTATAAGTTTGTGCACCGACCGCCTCTCTGAGCTATTTTGTAATTGTAGTGGGACGCCGTCCATGAGTAACCACCTCTGTTAGCCAAACAGACGCTATTTTAAAAAAACTACGTCTCCTTCGCCGAGGGGCCGCCTCAATTAAGTCGATAAAAAGGATAGAATTCATCACCGTTCAACTTCCTCAGCTTAAAAAGTTCAGTCACGTTACGACAAAGATACAATCGTCACGTGACTGCGAAGATGCAAAAGTGGCGTGACCGTCAAGATGGAAGTCACGTGACCAAGAAGCTACAAAGTTATGTGACCCTGAAGATGTAAAAAAGTAACGTGCTTAAATCTTTCAATGTCACAAGCACATCATAAAGCATGCTTGTTATTTTTTATAAAGTATAATAGTTGCTAAATCAAAGCAGTTTTCCGATATATTTAAAAACCTACGGCAGGATCACGCGTGCAAAACGACTGCGCATGCGTAAATTTTCCAAAAGAAAACTGCACAGAAAATCAAATCTAACAGCATTGTCAGTTGATACTGTTGCTGTGTTTGATAATTTTACAAAATTATATCAATCGTGAAACCCTATATCAGGGATAAATCTGGTATCTATTTCAAATACAAAAATTGTACAGCTTGGGCTACCTGTGGTTTACCTAATGAATCTGTATATGGAAATGTTCCTTGGGTTTCACGCTTTTTTTCTCGGAGTGTAAGAAAAAACTCTGAAAGTGTAAACTAAAGGCAGTTGAGGCATGCAACGTGCAAACAGAAATCGAAATTAAATGCGAATATTCATCCTACAATCGCTTCCTTAAATAAAATACTTTGCAGTGAAATCAATTATGTATACAGCAAAAGTAAATGTTCCTCCAAAACAGAATAAGTATTTAATAACATTTATAAAGATCAAAAAAGAAGAAAATGTAATTAAAAATATTCAAATCAGCTCATGTTGGATTTAATTGTTTCTCATTTCTTTCTAGCTCTTCTGATCACTTAGCTTTTTGCTCTATGTTCATTAACTGAGTAGCAACCAGCTGCTTCCTTAATTGATGTAAAAGCAAAACTTAATTTTATCATCTTTTTAACAGTTCAAAGCTGAATTGTTCCAGAAGCTGAAGCTAATTAAAAAAAAAAAAAAGAAGAAGAAGCATGCAGCATGCAGCAGTAACAACAACAACAACAACAACAACAACAACAACAACAACAACAACAACAATAAACTAAACATGATAACAGACTCAAGTTATTTCATTATTGAAAGTTCATTCTTTCTTTTCTCAGTCAGTTTTCGTTTTTTTCTTTATTTATTTTAATTTGGCTGCCGAACCATTCGTAGCCTTTTAAACCTTAATGCCGGGCTAGGTTTTTAACTGTACATCAGTTGACGGGGCAGATGGAGGGACGACGAGTGAGGCTGCTTCACTTCAAACAATCAACTCATTTTCAGTGTACTGGGTCTACTGAATTGTCCAGATGAAGCAGCTCTCTTAGCCGGTTTTGGAAGGGTTTGTTGAATGCATAGTACAAAATAGGATTGATAGCGCTGCTGGTATATTTTGAATAGACAACGATTGCTATCACGAACCTGGGCAAATTCATATACGTAGAAATATGTAAAATAAAAGAACTGGGAATCCAGCAAAGTACAAAACCGGTAACTAAGGCCATTAGTGACTTGGTTAAGCGAATCTCTTCCATGGTCAGTGTTGAACGTCTTCCAGCCGGGTTGCTCCCATTTAAAGTAGATGCTGTATTTGCATTGTGGTTCTTGATGCATTTGTAAATCTTCCAGTAACAGAATATTGATAATGTAGCAGGAAAAATTGTGAAGACAACTTGATAAATACACGCAGTGACACGATTAGTTGTTTTGTCAATAATCAAAGGTAAATGCATGTATTCTCCTGGACTGAACTGAAACACAACAATCCCACTGGAGTAAATCGCCACTACTATACAAAAAGTCAAGATCCAACATCCAATAATCATCAGTAAAACTGATTTAGGCTTGAAGTAGTTGCCTGTACTTGGACGGTTTGACAACGCAGTAGTATCGGTTTATCGCAATCAGAGACGTCGTTTGAAGAGAACCGAAAACAAGTTCATTAAAGACCCACAAGATGGCTTCACCAATTTTAGGACCAAAGACATCGCGTCCATAAGCTGCTCCTACAATGGTAACGGGCATAACTATCACCGACATTGCTACATCAGAAATAGCAAGAGTGATTAAGTAGTAACTGGTCACAGTTCGAAGACGAGGTGTCTTGTAAAACACGTACAACACAAGGACATTGTCCAACAAGAGCTGTTAGTGCTATGAGAACTAAAAGACCAGTTTCTACGATGACTAGTGGCAGTGGTCGGTGGGCCAGCTCGTGTGCTAGTTGTTTGATGTGATCTTGTGCCTCCATATTCAGGTTCAAAGCAAACCAGGAAGCTTCGTGTGAAGTCAGTTTCACAAGTAAGAAGGCTGTAAAAGAGGACTGTAAAAACGTGACAAAAAGGGCTATTGCCTCTGTCGTGCAAATTCAAAACTGTTTCAAAACTTCAGGAAATCGTCATCTTTATGTAAAAACTCATATTACTTTAAAAAGCTTCTGTTGGTGTAGTTGTCATTTGTTGTTTATATAGTACGATGTTGTTTCTCGATTGAATTGCAAGTCAGTCGTGTCGCGTCGTTTATTTTTCTGTTCTGACAGCAGTCCGAATTAACGTACACAGCCTTTCTGTGAGTTTCTTTTCATAAACTCAGATGGCAATAGTAATAGATTTAGATTATCGTATTAAACCGTTCAAAAATGAGAAAGCTTCTCGTCCAATCTCAGATTTCCAATTTGCAGAAACTCAGTTGGCCATTTCATAGTAGCCCATTAAACAGATTAAATTATAATGCGTTTTCTTTTCTTTTCTTTTTTTTTTTGTATTTCAAAAAGATTCAACTAAGCTCTTTGAGCATGAGTTTCGAAATTAGTCCGGCTAACTTCCGCTTTAATTTCGTCATCCGATTAACACTTTTTTACAGCCGCAAAATTTACTTTTTGTATTATTATATTTTTATAAGAAGGAAGACAACATGCTGTGTAGTTTTTTGTAAATGATTTTTTTATCGCGTTCATGAAATCTGAATTTAAAAATGCATAGTGCCCTTTCAAAAGTGTACAGACATTTTTTTGCTGACTGATTGATGTTCTTTCAGTGTTCTTGTATTTGTATTGCTGTTGATTTTGTCATGGACTATGAAGGCGACATATTTTGCACTTGTCAATTTAAAATCGGCATTTCATTTTTATCATGGTAAAAACTATTACGGCTTTTGTGCGTTTAATTTGTTTTCACCAAATGGTTGATAGCTAGATTGTTTGTTAAGCAAGACTGATAAATTAAATTAATCGTGATCCACCAGTAATGAGCTGAGTAAATTACAGCGAAAGTAATAGCAGCGCGACCCGTATCTTTCGTGAAAATCATAAATTGGTTGATTTGAACAAGCTCCGCCCTAAGGAATAATTGAAGAATCAGAAAAACACATAAATCTAATGGACCGTTCACATGAGAGAAGGTGCCCCTATGTAGTAGGGATAACTCTTTTGTTTTGTGTCCCCCAGGGAAAAGAATAAAGCTAAAGAGTTTTCCCTAATTCATAGGGGGTAATAACTAATCCATGAAAAATATAGTGATTTCAGTCGCTTTAACTATTTTACGATGCCGAAGGCATTTCAATCATTTGCTTTTGTAGTTTTGTGGTTCCCGTTATTTCTCGGCTCTCTTTCCTCCATAAATCGCTCAGTTCAGTCCTACTCTGGAAACTACGAAATCTGGTTTGCCATTGGGAGAACATATCTCCTGCAAGCAAGTGTTATTCGTAGTAATACAACTTAGCGCTGCAACGCACATGCGCAGACTTTGAGTCATAAGCAGTTGTTTGCAGCTGTAGCGTAGCTGTCTCTCAACTGATGAAAACAACGGAGAAAATAATGTGAACTAAAACAGCATTTCTTTTTGGATATACTGAATGCAATCAACAAGAATAACATTATAAAAGCTCTCATTTTATAAGTGAAGTAGTTCTTGAGAAATTTATATCAAATCAAATTCAGTCGATTAACTAGTCAATCAATCAATCAATCAATCAGTTAATCAATCAATCAATCGATCAACTAGTCAATCAATTGATCCTTTATTTGATGACGCAGGTTGAGAATTTACATACATATATATTTTTTACAAAAAATTATCTACATATAGGCAGCCTCTACTTTTGACCTTTCCCCTCTGTTATGGCTTTATAAAGCGTTATCAGCCGAACTTTAGTCGATCAAACGAACGTTCCAACGGTTTTAATTTCTGCATTCCCTCCGAATTGGGTTCCAGTCCGTGCTCCGCTTAAAGTTAGTTAGCTATTAGTAATAAGTTAATCAAATTCGACTTCATGTCACTCTAAGTGAGAGGGGTAAGCAACACAGCCCTTTCTATTGTCCTCTTGTCCTATACTCCTCTCTCGGGAACCAGTGATGACAGATTTAGCTTTAATGCTGGAGGCCTTGTAGGAACTTTAATCAACTGTCGAACGACAGTCACCCGAGTGCAGTTGAACGATAGTCAGGCAATTCATATTGTAACTAGACGCAAAATGGTGCGTTCACTCTGGCTACCAGCAAAAGAGCCTCTTTGCTGGTAGCCCGAGTTAACGCAACACCTTGGGTTTGCGAGCGCGCTGTTAACGAAAATTTAGTTTGTACAATTTGAAAAATAAGAATAAAACAATTTGTACAATAAGAAAATAGGTTTCTTTCAGATTGATAACGTCGATCCTTGGAGCGCGCATTTACCTCTTGTTCGACGATGAGAAGTAGAACCGAACTATACGACACACACAAGTCATCTGAGTTTGTTTTTCATGCCAAATAACTCAAGACAATCATCTATTTATCTAAATAATGAATGATTAATTTTGTGTAAAACCATGTAAATAACTGGAAATCAATCCATGTAATTTAGTCTGACGATTCCCTGTACTTAGTTTTCCACTTTTGAGATGCCATATTTAGTCATGTCACGAGCTCATGGGCTCCTTGTCACGTGTAAAACGTGAAATCGGATCCAAGACCACGTGCCACCACTTCTCCTTCGTACTGTGTGCTGGTATTTGTCTTCATCAAACGTGGATACAGACTCAGTCATGCTCGATAGAAAATCAGATGGGCAAAAGCTGATTTTGTATTTTGTAGCACTGAAAACTCTAAGGCCCAGTCCATACGGCGTATTTTTCACATAACTCAGAATTAAGTACGGCAAAAGTACGACAGAGTCTGTCGTATTACACGGAGGCAAAAGAACGACAATTGATTCATACGGCGTACTTTTGCAGTGCGACCCAAATAAATATTCCCGTAGTTATGAACGGCAGCAATTAAGTACCGCATGAAAAATGCGCTGAAGTGTATGGATTGGGCATAAGTCATTTAGAGGTCGTCTCTTTTTCATGGGGTCGGCCCATTTCAATGTGTTAATCATATCGGACACGCTGCTTGAACAGTTGTAGTCAGCCATACCGAATTTTGCAGCACGTCGTTGGACAAACTGTTCGCTTGCTCTTTACCGTGTGAGGGGACCAAGGAGTCGTACTATATATACATTACAATTTCGGATGCTGTACAAGAGAAATGTATGCGTTTTTCGATTCTTTGATGTCTTTACTTTAGTGCTGTCCCTTGCTTCGCCGTTCCTCGCTCCATCTTGTAAGCAATGGGGATTAACATGAAGCAGAAGCATTGCATTCATTGTTCATATTTGCTTCGTTTGTAGACGGATTCACCGCTGGCTTCCTTGCCCGTAGCAGGTCCAACACACGAGTACGAAAAGGTGGATAGAAAGCGTTGTAGATCATTGGATTTATTGCACTACTGATGTACATAAATAGAACAAGATTGGCTTCTACAAGCCTTGGTAAATTCAGATTTGCAGATAACTGGAATAGAGACGAAACGGGAATCCAGCAGATGATAAACCCACTTACTATTGCCATCAAAGACTTGGTTAAACGAATCTCTTCCGTGGTCAATGTTGTGGAAGATCTTCCTGTCGGGATGTTTCCATTTAGTGTAGATGCTGTATTTGCATTGTGGCTTTTGACGCATTTGTAGATCTTCCAGTAACAGAATATAGACAGAGTTATAGGGAGAATTGTGAAGAAAACTTGGAATAGGCCTGCGACAAGTTGGCTTATTCCCTTGTCGATAAATACTGGAAAATACATGTATCTCCCTGGGTAGAACTGAAACACGGCAATCCCACTGGAGTAAATCGCCACTACTATACAAAACGTCAAGATCCAACATCCAGTAATCATCGCTAAAACCGATTTAGGCTTGAAGTAGTTCTTGTACTTGGAAGGTTTAACAACGCAGTAGTATCGGTTTATCGCAATCAGAGACGTCGTTTGAAGAGAACCGAAAACAAGTTCATTAAAGACCCACAAGATGGCTTCACCAATTTTAGGACCAAAGACATCGCGTCCACAAGCTGCTCCTACAATGGTAACGGGCATAACTATCACCGACATTGCTACATCAGAAATAGCAAGAGTGATTAAGTAGTAACTGGTTGCATTTCGAAAGTTTGGTGTCTTGTAAAACACGTACAACACACAGGAATTTCCAATGAGAGCTGTTAATGCTATGAGAACGAGAATGCCAGTTTCTATGATGACTAGTGCCAGTGGTCGGTGAGCCAGCTCGTAGACAAGTCGTTTGGCATGTTCTGACTCGTTCATCTTTAAAATTTCTCTTCAACTCTTAGCTTGTTCTTATTGTTGTAAAGGTTCGTAAAATTTGGAATTTCAGTTGAGATCTTGAGGGAGTCAATTCTATAGCACCTTCTAGAAATTGCTTTGAAATATATTGATATCACAGACAGCTGGTGTTGAGTGCCAACTTCTTGAATTGTCTTCGTCGGGTGTCGGTGAGGATGAAAGACCAAGTATTTTTAGTCCATTTCCACGACTTCCACTGGTGACATCAGCGTTCTTGCTTTGTTTTGATATTCAGAGGTAAAACCCCGTCGTAAATGGACTTAAGTGCATTAGACTTCCCTAGGCCTGCTGAGTCTCGCCTGCCCAGTATAGCTGTCTGCGTCGGTTCTTATTGGTGCTTTATATTCTTTTAAAAGGGTTTCGTAAAGGGTTTCTGATTCACTGGTGACTGTTTAAATCATTTTACTTCCGTTTTTCCTTTTCCTGTCTGCAAGTTGTGAATGGACAATTAAGGAATATGATAAAGATGTTTAATGAATATGATATAGAATATAGGAATTAAGGAATATAATAAAGATGTTTAATGAATGCACAATTAAGACGAGTACTTTGCGTTTGAAAAACACTGAGTGGAAATCCTCCAACTTTTTATAAGAGAAGTGCACAATCATGATCTCAAGACGCTGGCACAGCGTGAACTATTATGAACTCAAATGCTAAGCCCGTTTAATGCATTCATTTTAATTAGAACTGAGCAGCTGTTCATTTTTAATTATGTTTTCTAATTCTACAACCTTGTGTTTGATATTTAATCGAGTAAAGCCACTTGAGATCATAGTATGATATCCGGAAGCGATTGAAAAACGTGAGTTAAACTTCATGCACATGTACAGAATTCTGAAAGCTGATTGGTCCATTAGCGTTCAGTAACAGCATAAGGCTACAATGGCTTTACAGCATAATTTTCATGAAGAAATGGTATTACAGCATGATTTTCAAGATTTTCATGATGTAATGCGCTACAATCCCCCTCCCCCTAGGGACTTACGTTACGGTAGCCTGTCAGAGTAGGTTTGAAAAAAAATGTTGGACAATGGGGAGTCATCAGAGCGAAAAGGAATCGCATAAATTATTGGCATCCAAAAATGTTGAGAAGCAAACTTTGTGGAACATCATTGTTATGAAAGGTAAAATCTAGCGATATCTTTAATGTCAAAATAAAGCAGTCGTAAGCTAAGTTTTGCAACCAGTGCTATTTGATTTATCCGTATAATCTGAAAAAAGCTGGACGAAACGTTTTTCATTTTATTTCGATCCATATCCTAGATTAAAACTAAAAGTTTAAACTTGTTTTTCTTCCAGGATCACTGAAAAAAGTTTATGAATGACTCCTTGAAGTTTTGAAATTTGTTTCAGTTCAACTTGTGAATATCATGAAGCTCATGCAAGAAAGTACTCACATCGCTCAACTAAATTAACCTATCTGCTGGGAGAGATCTAGAGGGAAAAAAGCGGACGGAAAATCAACTGAGGGCAATTAAATAGACTGAAGCCAATTGCTCTAAACACTTGATACTAATCTCGCGATCTGATTGGTTGATTAGAGTGTGTCAATAAGAGGACAAACACACTGCTGACGCGTTTCGCTCGTTCTGTTGCCCCGTTTGAAAAGGATTTTTTAACTTTTATCTCAAATAATTGTTGCAAAAAACGAATTGAAGATGGTTTTGAATTGTCTGTCCTCTTACTGACACACTCTTGACGTCATAAAATGTTCAAAACTCAAGTGGAATCACGAGCGCAGCGATTAAATTAATTGTAGGAGAAGTGGGCAATTTTCGCTATAGCGATGACAAACGAGTAGGAAATGCAGATAGCTACGACACAGGTGAAAACGCATTACGCATACTCGGAAGTTTTAAATAAAACCATTGGAGGTTTAGTAAATCTTGAAAGTTAAGGCCGTGTCCGTGAAAAATTAGTGCTTATCTTTCCCTAAAAGATTGCTTTAATAGTTGTTCTCTTTCCCTTGTCAGATATCATGCCCGAGAAATTCGCATAATACCATGGAAGTTGAATCGACGGTAATTTGTAATTGACGGTAATTTGTAAACCCAAACGACAGCACGAACGCGTCCACGAATTCCCGCCCAATTTTCGATCACGTGCAGTGCATTTTTCACCCGTGTCGGTAGCTGCAGTTTAATTTCCGTAAGTTAATGAATTAAAACAAACCAAATTTGTACCTCGCTACGTAGCTGACTTTATTTCAAACTGTTAGGAGCTATTTATATGGAAGCAAGCCAGCCCGGTAAGGGGGCAGCTGAATTCTTTTGTTTTCTTTTTCCTGGGGGGAAAATCTTTTGTTTCAAGTCGAGAATAAAAACTAAACGTTTGATAAACGTGTTTTTATCAAAGTGATATTAACTAAGAAAGAAATTTTGAAGTTTTGAAATCAGGAATTTGTGCTCTGAAGAGCCGCTTGCCAATTGCAAGTTAGAAATTCAAAACAGAGAATTCTGAAAACACTGAGTCCTTTTTGCTGCTGTTGACCAAGCTTTCCTTCTTTTAATTTCAAATATAAACCCGGCTTCATATTTCTACTTATTTCTTTTATTTTTATTAAACACTGGGTAATTTTTGAAAGTGATATATTAAATTTTCAACTCTTTTTGAATATCATTTTTAATTGTGGATAGATTTACCTTAAATAATGCTTATCAAAGGCCAATTTTTAATGATGTGCACTCAGTTTTCAAGTTAAAATGGTTAGAGAAATCTAGTCAGTTTGTGCTTTACCGGCAAATACATACTGTTCATTAGACTCCACACATTTCCTATTCTTTGCTGTTTTATTCCGTAATACAAAAACCAACGAAAACAACCACGTACAATATGCACGGAACTCACTAAGCTTTTCCCGCCAACCGACTACTCAAAGCAAAACCGGTTCTTACCGGTTTCTACACAGGAAACCCGGTTTCTACACGATTAGCCAATCAGATTGCGAATCGTGGGAACGATAAATTAATCCATCCCATGCTTCTTTGCTGGCGCAAATTCTAAGTTTTCAAGATGGCGGACCAGAGCCATGTGACGGCGGGCAGCATCAAAATTACTTTTTTCTTCACAAATTATGTAGAAGATAGTTGAAAAATTACATAAAATGAAAATATTTTCTTACTTTTATTGTTCGTGGATTGAGGATGTGGAGATAGAAGTTGATAAAGCAAACGAAGCAAACGACGGAAGGACTTTTCAAATTGCTTGATATGACTTTACAACAAATTCGACATCTACACCTCTTGAATCTTCTTTATCTGACAAACATTCAGAAACAACATCAACTGCGCTCTCCTTTGGTCTTCCTGGAGGTTTTACACTAAAGTTTTACAGGTTTGTGCGATGAATTCAGTCGATAATGTTTCAGCAAACTACTTTTAGACTTCGAAGAATGATCACAGGATTTACTTTCAAAACGACTACATTCGCTCATTGTTCAGCCCATGTTGCAAAGAAAAAGAAATCCAAGACGATACATTTTAAATTTTAAAGCAAGGATTCATTTAAAAGACTACTGAAAAGGGCGCGAAATCTAGACGCGAGCGCGACGCGAGCGTGTATATTTACATAATTTGCCGCCAAAACACTATTACACGAATAAACGATCTTCGATTTATTCAAGCAAACGTACAACAAACATGTACAACAATAAATGAGATACAAATAGGTAAATAAAGTACATATGACATTCAAACCTTTATACATTCAAGCAATTCTCACATTCTAGCTATACTTCAAACTTTCATCGAAAATTTAGCCGTCTGCCATCAGCTCCAGTCATTTTACGTGACGAATATCAACGCCAGAAATCCACTGCATCTATTTTTCCATTTTAAAGTCTTTTTCAACAAAAAATGTCAATCACAGCTTTCCACATGTCAAAGTGGCTGCCACTGGACTTGGAGTACCAAGAGCGCTGGGAAGCATGGGATGGATTATTCTATCGCTCCCAGAAAGCATGCTTTGCGCGCCTAGTTAGATCACCTGTATATTCTTCTAAACACATACACTCGCTGACAGTAGAAGGAACTCGAAAGTCTTCATTCCACCGCCTCGTGCTGTATTTGATTTCTCGTTCATTCTACACGGTCAGCGCGTGCGTGTATTTGCCAATATCCCAAACCCCTGATTAGCAAACGAAAAGGAGAGGAAGTAACTATGATTATAAGTTGTTGCATAACCAGCAAAAAGCATCTTAGCAGCTAGCGGCACCATATACGCTGCTTCAATAAGAGTTTTATTTCACATCGAAAGGAAAATTTGCTGGGGTATCAATTAAGGAAGGAGGTGCAGCCCAAATCATGACACACGGGAGTAGGGTAGACGAAAATTAAACTGCATCCGGTTACTAAAAATAGCACAGATGGGAATTATCACGGCGCGCGCCCCATTAACAAGTTTCCCTCTCTTATTTATGCTCTCTTGATGGAATCTGATGACCGCCATCTTGCTTTAGAAAAAAAATAAGTGAATACGGAGTTAGGGGGCGTCCGGTGCACCCGATGGACACTCCACCTGGATCTGCCCCTGAGTTTAACAACTTTCATCGAAGGAATTCAGCAGAAATTATCCCGAACAAAGAGCTTTCTGTTTTTATAATGGACAGTGTCTCGAAAATAGACGAAAAGTCTAAATATGACTTGCAGTTCTTCAAGATTTGGAAATGTTGACGTGCTTTCGATTAATCGAGCAGTGTTCCACATACTGAATTGAAAACCGTGTTTTTGGTTTAAAAAAGTTGAAGTTTAAAAGACTGAGACTTACAGAACGAGGATTTTGTAAACGAGAAGCCGTTAACTTGAATTATCTGTTGGCTATTCACCGATAGCTTGACTGTTTTAAAACATCTCTCCACTGGCATAGTTTATACGAAGGGTGAACAAGTTGTCTCGAGGCGACGGTCAGGAAATCTTCGCCTGTCTTTGTAAGTAAGAAACAAAATTTTGTTCAATGAAAAATAATCCTAATTGATTTAAACTAATCTCGGGCAAAAAGAAATTCCTGATGTGAATCCTAGTTCCTTCAGTTTTTTCCTGTAACTCCTATAACAAACTACAATTTGATTTAGACTGGCGTTGTTTGTATTAAAATACATGCTCATTCGAGTCATTTTCTTTGAATATTTGCACTTTTTACATTGCTATTGTACATGTCCGACCATGAAGCTCAGTTTGTAAATTTAAACGAGACTGAGTCGGAAAGATGGAAAGTCTTTTGTAGTTTAATTTTAAGTTTTGGTTTTCCTTTACTAAAGTAAAATTTGTGGATAAACTCATTCGTCAGAAAACCATGTCTTTACCGGTGAAATAGAGCATAGATTTTGGTGGTCTCTCAGCCAATCAGAACGTGTGTTATAATTGAGCTATATTATAATTTGAAATATATGTATTTTTCAGTAAATTGAACCCAACTGAAATCAATTTAAATTTGTGCTTCTTAATTGATTTACACAAGTATGCCCTGAATGCTTTTTACTCTGAGCTGTTTGCACAGAGAGTGTGCTTTTCGCTTTTCAGTTTAAAGTAGTCAGTAGTGAAATTTGTCATATAATTAAATTGAAAGTATACATGTGTTTCTTAACGTTCTTGTGTGTTTAGTGCAGCCATATAGCTAGTGTCTTTTGTTTTTCTTCTTGTATTTGTCAAAAGTTGTGCCACTAATGTCGTTTAATTATTCTTCATGAATAAATTTGGACGATTTTTTTCAACTCTGAAATTTCCTTGGCTCGTTTTACCTGAATTATTATGGATGAAGAAGCAAGAAAAATGCTATGAAGTTTTTCAAGTTTGATTGTTGGATGGAAATACTGTAATTAAAATTAAGAATGGGGCAAAGATGAAAGCTGAGCGAATTGTTTTGGTTAAAGAAGCAAGTTTAATGTAATGACGTCTTCTTTCATCTTTAATTTTTTTGGGTGGAAATATTGTAATTGAAATTGACCATGGCGCAAAGATGAAAGCTAAGCGAATTATTATGATTAAAGAAGCAAATTTAATAAAATGACGTCTTCGTTTCAACTTTAATTTTATTGGATGAAAATACTGTAATTGAAATTGACCATGGCGCAAAGATGAAAGCTGAGAAAATTATTCAGTACGGTTAAATAAGCAAGTTTAATAAAATGACGTCTTCGTTTCAACTTTAATTTTGTTGGATGGAAATACTGTACTTAAGATTGACCATGGCGCAGAGATGAAAGCTGAACGCTTTGAAGTAGTTCTAACTTTTACATTGGAAATGGAAATGCTTTACTTAAGAGTGAACATGGCGCAGAGATGAAAGCTGAACGCGCTTGAAGTAGTTGTAACATTGTTGCAACTTAGCTTAGTATTTTGTTATTATAGTTGTCGAAGTCCGGCTGTGGGCATGGGAGTTTTTTAAAACATCCTCTGTCTGAGTCCTCTGAGCTGTTTTCGACTTCTATAACATTGGAGCTCCTCCTATTGATAATCTGGCCTGGACCCGCCCCTGAGTTGGCAGTCGCTTTAATGGGTGTAGTCAATGTCGCTACTGATACAATTTGTACACTGAATAAAAATTGAGTACTAACATTAAGGTTGGGGATTACTTTCATTGCGCGAATTTTCATTGTCTGGACTTACTGAATTTTTCGCACATAACAACTCCAACATCCGCATACGAAAAGATTGGTAAAATGCGTTGTACACGATAGGATTAATTGCACTACTGATGTACATAAATATCACTGTATTTATGTCTGCAAATCTTGGTAAATGCATGTACTGAGATAACTGGAATAGGAACGAGACAGGAATCCAGCAGATGACAAACCCACTTACTACAGCCATTGCAGACTTGGTAAAGCGAATCTCTTCCGTGGTCAGTGTTGTGGAAGATCTTCCTGTCGGGATGTTTCCATTCAGGGTAGATGCCGTATTTGCATAATGGTTTTTGACGCATTTGTAGATCTTCCAGTAACAGAATATAGACAGAGTTATAGGGAGAATTGTGAAGAAAACTTGGAACAGGCCTGCTATAAGTCGACTTATTACCTTGTTGATATATATAGGAAAATACATGTATCTCCCTGGGTAGAACTGAAACACAGCAATCCCACTGGAGTACATCGCCACAACGATACAAAAGGTTAAGATCCAACATCCAGTAATCATCAGTAAAACCAATTTAGGCTTGAAGTACTTCCTGTACTTGGACGGTTTGACAACGCAGAAGTATCGGTTTATCGCAATCAGAGACGTCATTTGAAGAGAACCGAAAACAAGTTCATTAAAGACCCACAAGATGGCTTCACCAATTTTAGGACCAAAGACATCGCGTCCATAAGCTGCTCCTACAATGGTAACGGGCATAACTATCACCGACATTGCTACATCAGAAATAGCAAGAGTGATTAAGTAGTAACTGGTCACAGTTCGAAGACGAGGTGTCTTGTAAAACACGTACAAGACAAGGACATTGCCAACAAGAGCTGTTAGTGCTATTAGGACTAAAAGACCAGTTTCTACGATGACTAGTGGCAGTGGTCGGTGAGCCAGCTCGTGTGCTAGTTGTTTGGTATGTTCGGAGGCGTTCATCTTTAAGCATTCATTCGGAAGCTAGGACGTTTAAAAAGAAGGTGTACCTTCTTGAAATGCGGCTATTCTTGGCCAGTTATCACCTTTTACAAGTCAACGCTGAAAGCAACTTCGTGACTGAATGTTTTTATCAGGTGTCTATCAGTGATTGTGCGTCATCAAGAGTAATGGTACTCTTTGGGGATCGGCTTTACTGTGATCAACTCGCTAACAGCTAGCGGACTAGCTAAAATTAATGAGGTAGCGGTGGTCTGATTAAAAACCTGAGCTAAGAGAACCAATAAGCAGGCTTGAATGACGTATTCACAAGAAACTAAATTCCTATTGGCTCAAACTAATGACGATAACAAATTGATAATTTAAGTTTTTACATTATAATTATTGTTAAGCAACTAGCAGACCGAGCAAAAGATCAACGTTTTTTATCCTTCCTAAAGGAAAGAATACCTTCTAATGTAAACTGGCTTCTGAGAGAGAGAGAGAGAGAGAGAGAGAGAGAGAGAGAGAGAGAGAGAGAGAGAGAGAGAGAGAGAGAGAGAGAGAGAGAGAGAGAGAGGTATAGAAAACGCCGTTAGATAGATAGATAGAACTCTAACTCTATTTAACCACGGAATTTTATCAATATTACAAAATTGCTTTTCATAACAGCCGTGTAGAAAAATTCGAGAAGAAATAAGATGCTATAAATAAAATTACGATTGGGTCTTTTGAAGTGTGGTTGACTGATCAGTTAATGTTTGCAGAACGAACGATCAAAACGCGAAAGAGGAAAATGCTATTAAGTGACAAGAGCTAGAAACAGATGTCGAACAGCAATTATAAGCTAGCCAAAGTAAACAATCTTGATTATGGTATCCCTTTCCTTCTTTGAACTGATGACATCCATTTTCGTGGACTTCAATATTTAATATGTTTCTTTAATGTTTCTAAAATGACATGGTTTTCACAAGAGACGTGAAGATTGACTCTGACTCCTCAATTTTAAACGTATGATTAGGTCACGCTAAAGCGTCCTTTCAGTGAAGCAGCTGTATTGCAACTATTCAGTTGCAACTTTCCATCAAGCTTTAAATTATATTTATTTTTTGTTATTTATATATATCCACGTGATGGAAGTCTTTTGTGGATTCTGAAAATAAACGTGAAAACTGAAAAGATGGCAGTATGGTTGACACTAGTGAAAAACGCCTGCGCATGCGTGCATATTACAATGTTTCAGTTTCTTAATAAGCAATGTGTGAGTTTTAGCTTGAAATGAAATGCTCGTGTTCTCGGTGTATACATAAAATTTCTCTTGTATACTTTTGTGAGACAAAGATATTACATTAATGAAGATACTATGTGAATACTAAGTTTGAAGAATTGACCTTAAGTTTTGACATTTTGTGAAAACCATTGTTGAAGGCAAGCCGCGTAAGCGAAAATTGGATAAGTTTACAAAAGCACGTGCGAAGTGCATGACTACGAGCATGCGCAGTTTTTCACTAGTGTCAGTATGGTTATCATTGTCAAAAACTTGGACATCCTAGGTAAAATAAAAATATAATTAAAACCTCCTAGTCGAAGAATAAGTGTTGTACAAGGCTAAAATGTTTAATTGGTTTGATAAAAGTCAAAATTAAGTGTTAATCCACAGTGAAAATTTGAATCCAGGCCTCCAGTCGTCCATTTGACATATGTGTGCGGTTTCTGAAATTTCCTTGGCTTGTTTTACCAATTATTATAGTTAAAGAAGCAAGAAAAATGCTATGAAGTCTTTGAAGTTCTGATTTGAATACATTATTGATTATTTGCAGCACAAACCAGCATTCATTTCGGGCTTGCCTTCACGCTTGTTACTTTGAATCATGACAAAGTTTTTGAAAGAAGTGTATATACCAGGAACTAAATAAGTTCAACTACGTTTTTCTTTAATTGTATGCCAAGCTTTCGGAAAGCTTGGCATACAATTAAAGAAAAACGTAGTTGAACTTATTTATTCCTGATAATGAATCCTACGTACAAACACACCATTGATCAAGTGTATATACATTTTGCCATTTGGCCGTACTTCAATCATGTACATATTCATAGATATAGTAAGCACGAAATATCAAGGAATGCAAGCTCAGTTGAACTAAATACTTCTAACTCTGTTGATAAAATTATTTGTTATATACCAACTGTCAAAGTCAATGTTTTCCGTGCTCTGATTGGGCGAGAGCGCATCACGTGAACGACAACAAATTTTGCTGTTTCCCCAGCAACAACGCTCAGCGGGCAACAGTGAGTTTTATTGACCGGTAATAACAAAACCGGAAGTTGATTGAACTTTGAAGGCACGTTTTTGGCAGCGCGCGTTTACAAATTCATTCATTCGGATATGCACAAGGCAAAACTCATGTTTATTGTCAAACTTTTAAGACCAATATACAACATTTATTCCGAGAAAAGATGATAACCAACTAGGAATGTTACCAAAAGAGCTGCAACAATTCTCCGAAAAACTATGTGTGAAAAAAGGTCAGTTTTGTGTGAATTTTGATTAGAAACTTTAACTGTAGGCAGCGACTTTTTGCTTTTTATTTTGTTCTTTGACAGTTGGTATATAACAAAACACTTATTGACTGGGACCTCGGGAAAGCAGTATGTTTTGTGGTCGCTCGACCGCGCCAATGTTTCCCGAGGCGAGTACGTGTAAGAAGCGACAATCGCATTGAAATAGATACAATAAAGAATGTAAATTTAGAAAAACAATGAACTGTTGTTGTACTGATTATGTAGGAGTATAATGACGTCATCGTGACAAGAGGTGAAAAATTGAGGAAATGTTTGTTTTATTTGGCAGACGCAGAGTCTGGAGAGCTGAGATTAGGTCGAGAGATAATCGCTCTACTCCCTGTTTAACAGGATTTCTGCAAAACATGCGGAAAAGGAAATCGAAATTTGATTAAAAATAACTGAATAAGATCACGATCCAGTTTTCCATTTCTTTAGAATACCAACACGTACATCGTCCATTTGGTTTGCTTGTCGCGTAAGGCACCGCAAGAAGCGAGATGCAAGAAATACAGTTTTTTTGTGGGCATTTTTCACTCGGTGCGCGGGCTAACTGGAATTTGTAAGCTTCGATGCTGGAACAAGTCACCTGGGTATAGACCGATCTTTGCTGACGTCAGTGTTTACATTTTGCTTCATTAGCATAGGCATTTCTTTTTTAGCCCGAATAATATCAAAACAGCACTGAATATTGAAAGAACACAGTTGAATAAGCCTTCCGTGAAAGTGTGAGCTTCGTACATAAAATAGTTTCTGCTTGATGAGATTTCAAAAAAAAACTTTTTTACAGAGAATGTATGAGATCATTAGCGGCTTTTGCCACCCGGACATATGAAAGTCAGAAATTCCAACCTAGCTGAGCTATCTGCAAAGCAGTATTGAATATTGAAAGAACATGGAAAAGGTAGATCATCTAAATAATTTTGAGAAAGACACGTAAAATATTTTCGGCGCGATGAGGTTTTCAAAACTCTAAAAGTTTACAGAAGATGTATGGGCTCATTAGCGCTTTTAACACCCAGAACTTTCAAAGCTAATATCTCACAAACCATTTCATGAAAAAAGCTAGTATTTTCGTACAAAGCCTATATCAGTAAGCTCTTTTAAGTTTTGGACTCAGTTTTCAATTTTTTCAATTTTAACCGTATGCTAATGAGCAAAATATTGTAAACAAAGATCCGCCTATATTGTACCGCTGGAACTTGGCCTAGCCTCTTCCAGGAAAACGTAGCTGGTTTGCCATATTTACGCCCAATGACGTAAACGGAAGCGCAGTAGAACTTCTGCGCAATAGTTAAAGCAACCGTTCATGTTATATATACTTGGGCCCATAACTAGATTGACAGAATTGCAGAATTGTTGAAAGAAGAACGGTCTCTCCGTCGTTACTATACCTAGGGACGCTACACAAGTAAGCAATCAAGAATCAACATCGAGAAAGAAGATTTCACAGGACTTTGACTCCATATATTTGGGAATGGATATTCCCTGGATCTTTCTATGTGGATATTTACTTTCTTTATGTTTTCTACAAGTCAGTGGAGGCGAGTAGCGAGAGAATTTGGGATTCAAGGTTTCCGAGTGCTTGAGGAAATCAAACAAAATACACAGTTAGCTTGACGTTTGGTTTTCTTAAGGTTTAGCCAAGAAATCTTGGATATCTCAAAAGGATTAGACTCAAATAGCTCATAGGTTTTTACTTTATATCCTAATTCTGTAAAATTTGTTTTTATAAGATTTTACGTAATACAACTTAGTAATACATAACACATGGACTCATTTCTGTTGGTTATTTTTTCGCCAGTTTACTGTCAGTGTACAGCCTTGATCTGCTATATTTATTTGAAAACACTGAACCGTCTCCGACGGAATTCATTTTAACGCGATTAAAGACATGATTTACGTAACACGACTTACGTAAAACTGACTCATTTCTGTTGGTTATTTTTTTTTGCCAGACTACTGTCAGTATATAGCCCTAGCACTATCTTGACACTCTAACCGTTTTTAACGGTTTGTTTATAACGCACTTTTTAGACGTGATTTACATAACACGATAGACCATGCAGTTTTTTGTAAAACGTACCGCGCCGTGCCGCCCCGCGCGTGACCGTGTCAGAGTCGTATTGTCTGTGGAAACATTCGAAATTCCCGCCGTAACCGTGTCGTGCGTGCCGTTTTCTACTGCGAAATTGCGCTAATACGTGTACTGGGTAACTTACGTGAATGATATGTCACGTATGTAACACGTGATGTCTGCAACGTTATCCCTTTGTTTGTAATTGATCATACTGAAATACATCATAAATATGTTACTGTCAGGTACGTACGTAACAGGAGTGATAATTTACGCAAAAAGGCGTTTAAACCAAAAGTGCATTCTATGTTGATCTGTAGTGTTTGGTAGGATTTTTGTTTAATTGTTTGTTTGTTTTAGGTTTTGTTTGTTTTTGTATGGTTTGTTTGTTGCTTTGTCTGTTTTTGATTTGCCTTTTTTTGTGTGCACGATTTGAGTTTATTTACCTTTTGGTGCTTTGTTTTTGTTTATGGTTATGCTTTTTGTTTTTTATATTCATTTTTTTGTTTTTGTTTTTGTTTATTTTGTATGTACATTTGTTTGTTTTTTTAATTGATTTCCATAATTGTTTGTTTGTTCGTTTGTTTTGTTTGTATATGTTGTTGTTTTGTATGTTTTTTTTGTATAGTTATTTGTTTGTTTTGTATGTGTTTGTTTGTTTGTTTGTTCGTTTGTTTGTCTGCTTGCTTGCTTTCTGTGGTTAGTGGGTTATTACATTTGCTTTAATACTTTTGTTATTATTTCACAGAATGTAAAAGTGCTCTTGGAATGGAACTCAAGTCTGATAGAAACAGAAGAATCGCTGATTACCAAATAACAGCTTCGTCTGAATTGGTACCTTTCGTAGCCCCAAAGTTCGCAAGACTGAACCTACCATAGTAAGTGTTAAACAGTGGAACATCAAAGAGCCTAAGAAAAGTGTTCGTTGGAGAGGTGTCGGTTTTAGAGAAGTTTTATTTACATAAGAAAATGTTTCGAGATTGTAATTGTTTAGATCTGTGCGTATTGCGGAGTTGTCTGTATTTTTCGGATGTATCAGTGAGGAGCGATTTCACTGTAAACACACATACTTAACAGTTGAGCAGAGCGTAATTTGATTCAATTCGGTACGATACATTATTTTACGAACTGTTATTCTACATATATTACCGTATCGGTAACCTCGATCTAACTGCTCTATCAGTAGATAATACAAATATTTTCTCCCCATTTGCAGTGACAGGCCATCAGACTCAAGCGGCATTACCATTGGAGGCTGGTGTGCTTCTGGTGGCGATTCTAAACCACATATACAAGTAGACCTGCTTCGTATACATACGATAACCAGTCTAGCTACACAGGGAGTTGACAATTATGACAGCTGGGTAACGGAGTACATGGTGCAATACAGTATGGATGGGAGTACATGGTATGACTATAAGGACAACGGAAAAGTTGAGGTGAGTTTGTATAATTGGACCACTATTTCAAACTTAAATTGCTTCGTTATCTTGAATACGTACATTCCAATTTCCTTGGATTACTTTTTCAGTCAATTGCTATTGGTCATCTCGAAACCCCCCCTTCCACCGAAGCCCTAGCCCAAACCGCCACCCCACCCCACCCCATCCCGCCGCTTCCATCTCGAACTGCTTTTGACTTCGTGGTTTGTTCAGCATAGCAGGGGATCTGCGTGGCAATCAGATTTACAAGACGAAACGAAAGAAGGTGTTCTTAGAACTTTTCTATCTCTTTGCTAAGATCTGAGAAACGCTCAGAGAAAAGTATAGAAATGAGAGAGGACCTTTGCATTTCTTGCTCTGTTTTAAAATACGTTTGTCTGAGTTCGGTTCCACGCAGTTGTAGGTAGACAAAGCACAAATGGAAATTGCTTAATTTTTATTAACCTTTTCCTTGGTAAACTAGTTCTGCGATAAATTTTCCCAGTCCGTCTGTCCGTTTCTCGCGGCGTCAACTATAATCTTATATTCATTTTGCTAGTAAATCACTCGTTCTAATTTACTATTCCTGTTTACTTTTAGACTTTTAAAGGAAATTTTAACACCAATATTCCCAAGGTTTCTGTTTTCAACACCCCTATAACTGCTCGTTATATCCGACTCGTAGCACTCAAAAAGAATAATAATTTCTGTCTTCGTATAGAACTTTATGGATGTGAACCTAAAGAAGGTACGCTACTTGAAAGAATCTACTTTCGTGTATATTCAAGAGATCGTATCGCGCAGCTGACTCGTATGATCTAGCTTGTTGCCCCACTTTTATGTCACGCATACGTTTTCATCCGTTCGCACGCTGTCTTAGATAAAATGTAGAACGTGAAGAAGCCTTAACTGTCGTTCTAGCGAGAACGGGAACCTCATATATGATGGCGCACACGCGCACGATCAAAAACGTTCGCTTAAATTGGCGTCCGTATAGAGCAATAGCACTAAAACCGTGAAACAAGTACAGTGGAACCCCGCTCTAAGGACACCCGCTTAATAAGGACACCTCGATATTAATTTGATTTTAATTTGGCCAATTAATTTGATCTTCGCTTTTAATTCCTTGAACTCATCATGAATCCTAATGGTCTAAAATTGGTTTTTAGATTGTATGACACCAGTTGGGCTTGAAGACGGTCGTATTAAAGACAACCAAATTTCAGCGTCGTCTCATTGGAACAAACACATGCCTGCTAATGCTCGTTTGAAGAACAAGTTGCGAGTTGTCAATAATAAGCTGATTTGGGGCGGTTGGTGTACGGACAAGTTAGACGTTCATCAATATTTACAGGTCTGTGTACTAGGCTAATATTCGTTTGAATCTAATTGGGCACGTTACGTCACGACGAGACTTCTACACGGAATTTTCTACCTTCTTACGGAATCTGCTCTACAAAGCTATTAAGAATGAGAATAATGAGCGGGATGATTTTGGTAATAACGTTGATAAAATCGACCACGTAACAATAGAATACCCACATAAACGATTACTTTATATCAACATTTAAATTCCAAAACAAATAATCATTAATAATCAATAATAATCCCTAATACAGTGGAACGTCTTTGAATCGGACCGGTATTAGTCCATAAACTAACGAATGTTAATAATCTCTAAAATTATCTTTGTCAACTTCAGATTGACCTTGGTCACGTGCGTGCAGTATCAGCCGTGGCTACACAGGGGTATTTTGTCCACAATTTTGTCAAGAACTACAAAATGAATTACAGTATTGATGGACGAGAGTGGGAGTCGTATAAACAGAATGGAGCTAGTAAAGTAAGTATTATAAAATGATTCAACAAAATGCGTTGTAGTTCTATGAAAGCACGATTTGAAAATGTGCGTGCCACGTTTTTTCACTCTGAAGAAGTTCTGGAATGTGGACCGAAACGTCTGTAAAATATTTTAATCCTTAGAGGACTGAAGGGAGGGTTTTTTCAACTCTAAACATACGCCAGCTGTGGTTTACCACCCATAACTTAAATCGAAACACCCTGTATATTTACAAACGACTTTCAAATGACTGCTCCTCTTGTCTATTGCCAGCAGTTTCCCCACAAAACAGCCTATATATTTCATGTAAATCCCGCAAATCCTCTCGAAACGATGACGTAATTTCTACGGCCACAGCCGTACTTCGTCCTTTAAGGGTTAAATATCAAGGCAGAGTCAACCAATTATTTAGTAGCTGTTTTGCCAGTATTTTACCACCTGTGGCAACGCGACGACTCTGGTCTTTATCGTTAGCTTCTTCGCTGGATTTATTTATTGAGTCTCAAGGTTTCCCACAAACAGGAGAGGGGGCGAGTCCCGAAAATTGAACTCAGAGCGGGAATATAAAGTATATAAAATAAATAAAATACTCCTAAAACATACCGGAAGTCTTTTTAAAAGAGTGTGGCTGGACGATTTTTTCACCCATAAGAGGTACCAGCGAAAACTGACAAACCAATGAACATTATGAACACTGACAAAAGTCACAAAATTGGACGCGGTCGACACGCTTTTGTTAGGCAAATTTCTTCCATTTGAGAACAAGATAATAACCGATTGGCTATTTTGATACCCTAAAAGAGACCAGGAAATGCTAAAACTCTAAACTTCAATTTTAACACCCTAAAAGATACCAAATTGCTGATTTTTACCCCTATGAGATACGACGGGCATACCCGATCCTTTTACAGAGGAGTCCCCCCCGTGACGTACGTATCACAGTGCGTTGGTTATGCTCGCCTGCCTTAAACCTATGAATCTTAATCACCATCATAACACTTCCTGCTAATCATCGTAGTTTATTAACAACATTTACAACTGAGTGGTTCGTTGATTTCTTTAGATATTTTCAGGCAATTGGGACAACGAAACAGTCATCAGACATGACTTCACTCGAATTTTTGCAAGATATATTCGCCTTAATCCAGTATCGTGGAGTCCATATGGATGGATATGCATGCGAGTAGAAATCTACGAATGTCTGCCGCCCACAGGTAATGACGAGAATTAACTTGCGTCACGACAGTCACGCTATACTTAATTTGAGTCATGCAATCCACTGGGATATTGTCGTCTGTGATCACGTTGGAGTGTAAATGGTGCACCGTACATAGGGAATAAACTCTCTGTTTTATGATGGCAAACGTATAAATTCCAAGAGATATCTTTTCCTGTTTTTGGTTCAACAGGTAGCGTTCCAACGGTGTCCCCACTTGATGCGAGCTACAAAGTAAACAGAACCTCATCCTTGAACGTTACGTGTTTGATAAGTGGTCAAGAAAACCTCTCTTTCATGTGGATGAAGAACGGTTTCGCTCTAGTGAACACCAGCTCTCAAACCACGCAAAGCTGGAAGCTGTCCAATGGAACTACCTTGAGTATTCTGAGCCTGCGAGATATAAAGTATCGGGACAGCGGTTCCGTTATCTCATGTACGGCTTGGTATCCAGGCCTGTCAATCAATACGTCGAGGAATGTGCACGTGTTTGTCAATGGTGAGATACGCATCATCATCATTATGATCAATGTCATTACAATCATCATTAAAGATTGGGAAACCTTTGTTTTTACATCGTTGATTTGTGTATTTTCAGTACCGCGGCCAACAATCAAAGTTGCTAAACTTGAGGCCCGCTCTGTTACAATTGCCATTATGGACCCCACATCACTAGATACCGTCAAGTACCTCATCAGGTATAAAACCAAGAATACTGAAAATGGCCCTTGGACCACAATCCATCGTATTCGACCACCAGTCAAAAAGCCGTCCACTGCGTACATAACCATCAAGAAATTGAACCCTTATACTCGTTACCTGATAGAAGTATCACCGGTCTACAAGGATGGTGACATTGGACCGTACAGTGTTCCTTTAACCTTTACAACAAACGAAGATGGTAGGTATCTACGGCATATTTATTACGTCATGACTGAGGGGTGGAACTTCAGTGATTGTACGTGGACATATAACAAATGGGGCAAACAACATCTTCAAGTCTATACGTTGCCCTCCCCTCCCCCCAACTCTCCACCCCACCCCCACTGTTGAATAGCCGGTGCTCAGTAGGTGATATATTGGCGGCTACTGGGGCACAACATTGATTGAGGGGGAGGGGGGGGGGGTCAATATGTATCGCGCGCGCGCTCTAGCAAACAATGTGGAGTTCCTTTGTCCCAAACAAATGTCTATAATTATACCTTATGTTGGCAGACAGCTAACATTTAATTTTCTCTCATTTTTTCAGTTCCTTCTGGCCCTCCGCGGGATATTCTAGACAGAGCATTTAAAGATTGAACAAAGCTAACCTGTCAATTATGAAAACTTAAAAACAACCTCAAATATTCTGATTTTCAAGGCTGGAGCATTCTGTTGTCCCTTCTAGTATTTTTTTGTGTCGTTCAATAAACACATGTTTTATTGCTTAAATCAGGAACTGTTGAATTGAGAAACATTTTTCAAGTTTTGATGTTGCAGGCACATTCAAATAGTGAAACAGGCTATTCTGGAATGTTGAAGAAACAATAGAAATGACATTATAATTTAACTCTGTAATAACTGTATGATCCATCCTTCTCAACTTTCCCAACAAATCTTTCATTTCTTACAAAGCACTGAGACCTCTTGGAAAAATCCTAAAAATGACCCTCCTCTTCTTATATCTAAATAGAAATAGCACCCCTTCTTGCTAAAGTAGCCTCGCCCCCTCCCCCTTCTTTCCTCTCTTACCCTCTTTACATAAACCATACCACAGGAAACCCATGTCTCCGCGTCCGTCTGTGTACATCGAGATGTTGATTGGCTGATTGCTTTTTGGCTTGACTTTTGACTTTTTGACTTTTTGTTTATTCACACACATATATTAAAAGTTTTTTTACAAGTACCATTTAACAGTTTACAAATTACAAAATTATAGAAAATTTGAAAAGAATAAAAGACAGAATCACGTGCGTGGGAGTTGGCCACCACCTAAGTGATAAGGATTTTTCTAAGTAGAGAGAGTTAAGATGAACATTTTTTACAGTAAAGTATGTACATCAGGTCGAATAATATATTACACTAAATATTTACATGGAATAATATGATATATATATAGAGAGAGAAAGAAGATTTTTTTGGCGCCAACTTCAGTTGACGAGTCCCGACACTTTGAAAACTGAAAATTTACAAGTTTCCAATCCTTACAGCCAGTTTAACTTCCAAAACTTAAAAATATAATCCTGAAAACCTCTTATAAATTTTCATGGGCATTAATCTTGAGAAAAGTCGACCAATCAGAGATAGCTATATAGGTATTTTGTAAATGTGTCATTAATTACTTTTGATAAGTAAACGAAAAATATGAATGACTACTGAGAGAATGCAAATTAAGTAGTTTAGATTAATTGCTTTGTATTTACCTGTTTAATTTGTTTCCTAATGTTTAATTTAGTTTTTCTTCAAATGAAGATTTCCACTATTTCTGATTTCCATAAGAAGCCATACTATGGCTTATCATTATTATTATGATAATAAAAAGTCAGTATATAATACTGATCACTGGTCAATTTTGAGATTTGATCAGGGCGGTCGAACATAGTATATATTTGATCACAGAGTGCTCGCAAGAACATGAAGAATGAGTGGAAAGTTGAAGTATTTTTCGCTCGTCATAATCATAACACTCAATCATGCGTTGATTAGATCCGATAGATGTGAACGGGAAGATAATTGCTTAATTAACTAAAATATACTCACTTCAGCGGCTTAATCCCGAGGACAATCACCTGCCAACTTTCGTGCAAGCGTAGGAGATAGTACTAAAACTGCACTCAAATGATGTTTTTGATGTTTCAACCGATATTGTTGCCCTATAATTGCAAAGAAACAAAGTCCATCTTTAAAATTCTTAATTCCGGCGCTTTTAAGTATATCCTCGGCTCGGCTTCAGCGTGATTCGGTAGGGAACTGCAGCTGATGAGCTGACAACTTTACTTTCGTGCTTGCATGAGACATACTAAAACTACATTTGATGTTTCTAGATATTGACAGATATTGCTTTATACAAAGATGACGCGCGCTCATCGATAAACAACTTCACTTTTGAGACTTTATTCCGGTCATTGTGCTTTTCCCGGCCAGTGCCTTTGAAAAGCCCATGAAATTAGTGCTTCAAAATGATACTAAGTGATGCCTGTGGCTTGTATTCTTTAGAGGTCGATCTGAAAGAAATTGATGCGGTCATCGTGAACTTTCCAGTGGATACTTTAGCCTGTCTCCGAAGAAGAGTCCGTGCAGTAAATGCTTAAAAGTGGTACTTAGTGAAGGCCTACCTCGGGCCCTAAAGTCGCCGCGATTTCGGGCGATCTTGGGCGCTCTTAGGCGATATTAGGCGATATTGGGAAATCTTAGCCATTTCGAGTTGGCGCTCTTAGGCGCTCTTGGGCGATATTGAGCGATTTTGGGTGATCTTGGGCGATCTTAGGCGATATTGGGAAATTTTAGCCATTTCGAGTTGGCGCTCTTAGGCGCTCTTGGGCGATATTGAGCGATCTTGGGAGATCTTGGGAGATCTTGGGAGATCTTGGGCGATATTAGGCGATATTGGGAAATTTTAGCCATTTCGAGTTGGCACTCTTAGGCGCTCTTGGGCGACATTGAGCGATCTTGGGCGATCTTAGGCGATCTTAGGCGATTCAATCAATAACTACTCTTTTCTTTGGACGATTTTCATTTTGCAATCAATGGCACGACAATATAGCTAGGACTTTGTTAACTTTCAAATGCATGTGGATGCACTTCAGTACATCACTAAGGCCTACTCCGGGCCCTAAAGTTTAGGCCTCAACTGTCAGATCTGAGATGAGAATGGGAACGGAACAAGTTCACATAACTGCTTAACTCAGTCCACCTGGTAAGATTCGATGGCCAAAGTTTGAATGGTTTTCCTTTTCACGAGGAACTGATCTTCGAGATTCAGTTTTCTTAAGGGCATTGAATGTTTCCAACTCGAGTAACCAATGTTTTAGTCAGTAGAAGTTGAGAAACCCTCCTTCTGAAACGTTGGTTTGTTAAATTATAGAGAAAAGGATTTAAGATGCTGTTCAACGATGTCATGTATATAACAATCATTTCTACAGGACCTTGCTAATTTCATGTAAGCCGAAAGTTGGTAAATAATTGACGTGGGAATCCAGCAAAAGGCGAACCCAACGACCAAAGGTACAAGACAACGGGTTATAGACAGTTGTTTTTTAGCCGAGGATAATTTTTTCTAACGATTTTTTCTAACGGAAGAAATGCTATCAGTGGCACGAAGGCTTTGTACCACAGTCTCTTTGTGTTTCTTGACGAGTCCAGAAACCTTCCAATAGCAATAGATTATCAAAATGGTGGGAAATAAACCAAATACAAACTCGAAAACTCCCGAGATGATATGGAATGGTGTTTTCATCGGAGAAGTAAGGAAAATACATCAGCCAACTTGGATAAAACTGGAACTTTGCAAAACCACTGAGATAAAGTCCCGCAAGTTCACCCAAGGTAAAAATCCAACATCCGATGATCATCAGTTTTGAATATTTCGGTTTGAAATATTTGTGGAAAAGGGATGATTTCTCGATAGAAAAATATCGGTTAACAGCAATCAACGATGTGGTTTGAAGAGAACCAAAAGTAAGCTCTGCGAGGATCCAGTGAAACGCTTGTCCAAAATCAGCACCAAAAACATCGCGTCCACAAGCTGCTCCTACGATCATAACGGGCAAAACTATCACCGACATTGCTACATCAGAAATAGCAAGGGTGATTAAGTAGTGACTGGTCACAGTTCGAAGACGAGGTGTCTTGTAAAACACGTACAACACAAGGACATTGCCAACAAGAGCTGTTAGTGCTATGAGGACTAAAAGAGCAGTTTCTACGATGACTAGTGGCAGTGGTCGGTGGGCCAGTTCATAAAGTTGTTCTACGATATGCTCTTGGTCGTGCATTGTAGGGCTTTAAGCTTAGTCGCTTCGGCTAAAAGCTCTTAAAACCAGTCGTCACCGCTAAAAGTTATGTATTCAAAGCGTTAAGCGCCGGACAGCAATTTAAAGGGTTCTTACTGATGCAAGCGTTCAGGTTATAAATAATCTTGAATTACTTACACCTGGAAGAATATTAATTGTGAATATATTGATATAGTTTCCGTCGATATAGCGCGCGCTAATTGGCTGGCTACATGCATTGTTCATTAGAGGACAAATTAACGCTTGCACATGTAAGAAGGCCCGAAAATATTGCATAACTACAATATAAATGCGCCTCGTGTTCTTTGGCTAGATTCTCTCGTGCTGTACATCGTCAGGAGTCATAACTGATACCTGGGAACTGACATCGTCCAGCATGTAGATATATTTAGTAAATAAACCCCTTCTGGCGGCTGGTATAGTGAAGGATAATTTATTTCATAGATACTGAGATTTACGCACTAAAATTTCATTTAGTAAATTTTCGTTCATGCGCTCGTATTAGCCAATCAGAGACGTGAACGAAGTTTGTCACTAGTGAAAAAACATCGTTCACGTTTCTGATTGGACGAACCATTTTTTTCCACTAGTGAAAAGATATCGTTCGTCCAATCAGAAACGCGAACGACGAAAACTCACTGCAAGCAAACTTTTTGGCGCCTTTCAGACGTCGACTCGGATCTGAGCAAAAATAGCTGCAGAGTCAGAGAGCTCAAGGTCTGTGTTGTTCGACGGGAGAGTGGAGTCATTTATTCGGGAACAAGAAAATCCAAATACTGCAGTGAAAAAGACGAAAAGAGATGTCTCTTTGTTGACAGACTTCCTTAAAACCAAAGGTGAAACACGAAGCGAGATAGCCGACATTCCTCCTGTCGAGCTGAATGAGCTTTTGAGTGAGTTCATCGTGTGTGTGTACGAACCAAGGAAGGACAAGAGTACGAACCGTCGTCGCTACGAGGGATTCGAGGGATGTTGTCCAGTTTCGATTAAAGACATCCTCGTTCCCAGGCCCTTCTCAAGAAAAATCGATTTTTCCGTTGGAAAGCTGAGAAGGGCCTGGGAACGAGGATGCGATTAAAGACATCTTAAATCAAAGTCATATCCAAACAGCATTATTAATGATCTTGTGCTTGAAAAACAAAAAACACGAAAAACACTTAGTTCCAAGCAAAAACTGCTAAAGAAACAAGGAAAAGGAAACAAACCGAAAGCATCCGTCGCCATCACAGAAGACAAAATATAAATATCATAAGACAAAGGACTTCTTGGTGTATCAAGCCCAGAAGCAATTTTGAACACTTTATGGCTCAATGATACTCTTCATTTTGGCCTGAGAGGAATAAGCGAGCATCACAACATGCGCTGGGGCGATGTAAAACTGTGTAAAACTGACAACGGCACTGAATATTAATTGGAGTTCTACGAGCGCCAAACAAAAACACGCACTGGCGTGAATCACCGCGATGTTAGACCTTTTACATCAAAAATGTTTTCAACTGATGGGAGCGAAAAGGATCCAGTAGCAGTCTACAAAACGTTTGCTTTGAAAAGACCTGAAAAGATGAGAGATCCCGACGCTCCATTTTACATCGCAGCAAACAATGTAAAATCAAAGTCTCTTGACAAATTCTGGTTCAAGTGCAATGCAGTCGGCATCAATAAACTTGGAAGTATTATGAAAGAAATGTCAAGAAAAGCAGGCTTGAATAACGATAAACTTCGTAATCATAGTGCCAGGAAGCACGTGCAGGAAGACAATGATTCAAACTCTAAGTGAGAATGAAGTGCCACCAACACAAATTGCACAGCTTTCGGGGCATAAAAACCTCAAAAGTATTGAGAACTACAGTCTGCGAGGGAGACTATCACCTAAGCACAAAACAACAAATGCATATGTCATATATATAAGCTTTGCCATTGTCATGACTACAGTGAAGCTACTCACTGTATGCGCGCAGAAAGTAGAGGCGAACACAACATTTTGGGAGCAAAATGCATCAAAAATTTATCAAAATTCCCTCTGATAAGCTGGAAAATCATATGATTATACTAGAGCTTTAGACGCAATTCGATAGTCATTGAAAGTAAAAGTTGTAGTTTTTAAAAGCCGAAAAAGGCGTATTTCGAGGTGGAGGATGACTTGCAAACTGCATACGGCTGACTTCAAAGACCACGCGTACGAGGAGCTGTTTTCACATTTTTGTTGGCTAGGTTATCTACCGTAAAGGATAGCCAAGGGTGGTTCTCTTGCAACCTCCACAAATTTAGTGTAAAAATATAATATTATTGTATATAAATGGAAACCAATGTGGAAATAAATAACCTTTGAACCTTTGTTCATCCAACATGGCTACCGCGGTTCTTTGCCTTTTGATTCCCAAAGGAATGGATGAAACCCACAAAGGCTGATATTTTTAGTTAGTCTAAATATTCTAAACTTTAATTGCAATTTTCCTTACTATATATATTTATCGTACACTGTAAAAAGTGCCTGGTTGAAATAAGCAAAAATAAAACCTGGTCAAATAGATGCAACCCAGAAAACCAGTGAAGAGGAGATTTTTCACGATTCAAACACTGCATGGGCAACAAAAAATATTCAGCTGCAGAATCAGTAACTGTTGTACAATGCTAAAGCTGTTACTTTCAGAACATTTAGGTTATTTGAAAGTGGTTTTGATTGATAAAAATTGGATAAAAGTGTTAATCCAAAGTGAAAATGTGAATCGAAAATGAGTTTTAGGCCTTCCGGCACATAATTCTTCAAATTCAGCTTGAAATTGAAGTTGCTAAATTTGAATGATAAAAATACAGGATAACAACATTGTACAATTCAAAAGACTGTTTTAAACAAGCAATCTCAACAGATTAACTCCTAACTGATAAATATAGATCTTTAGTTTTAATCCAAAACGAATGTTTGAGTTTAAACTTGTACGAGGGGCTAGTTTTTGGCACTTTTAGCCATTATTATTCGAAAAAAGTCTCCTCTTAATACATCATTATTTCAACCATAAATTGGTTGGTTACTTCAACCAATCAATAAAGAACCCATATCAAAGATAAAACAACAAAATCAAACATTATATAGATAACAAAACATATGTTTTTCAAAGCAAATATATTCTTTACACTAATATTGCTGCTTGAAAACTCTGCATGATATAACATGGAAAAGGAAAGTACGTTACAATAAACTTAAATAATGCACTGACAAAATATATCCTATAGTGGGGCTAAAGTATATAATAATTTACCAGTAGAAATAAGAAATGAAGACAAATTTAAAGTTTTCAGAACTAGTGAAGTTTATAAGCATTTTCTAAACATATAGTATTAACAAATTGAATATTTTAGTATATTTTATCTTTTTCAATTATATTTTAATTTTATATTTATATTGTTTACCTTATTTGTAATTTTTTTGATGACCCAATGTAAGATTAGCTTTGCTAAATTGGTAATCATCGTAAAATAAATCATCCTCGGCTTGGCTTCAGCATGATCAGTATATAGGAAACTGATAAGCTGCCAACTTTACTTTCGTGCTTGCCTGAGAAATATTAAAACGGCATTGAATTTTTTTAAATATTGACAGATAAAGAAAGATGAAGAAACGTCCGTGCAATTAATGCTTCAAAATAGTCCTAACTAATGGGACTGAGGTGCATCCGCTTTTTTAGTTCAAAGCGTTCTACTCCATTGACCCCAAAATGAAAATTATCCATAGAAAAGAGTAGTTATTGTTCCATCCCATCAGTCTGATGATCGGCGTTAATTCAAGAAGCTTGCAGATGGCCGGATGGTTCAGTGGAAAAACCTAGTTAATGGATAGTTGAAAACTCGTTAAATTGGTAGTAAAAAAACCTATAATAAATTGTTAAAATTTGTCATTAAATTGCCCGAAATCTGTTATGATCTTCAAGTCTTTTTTGTTTGTTTGTTTGTTTAAATTGAGGAGAACGTGCGCGAAAATCAAGATCACACTTTTCATCAGCTAAAATTTTATTGATTTCTGTAATTTTTTGGATCTTTAAGAAAAATACTTTGAATTTTAAGGAAATCTTAATTATTGTTGTTTTCATCGGTGTAAAATTCTCGGGGGTATGAACGCAATTAAAAAAAATCAAGCTTACAAACAGGTCGGCTATAATTTCAAATCCCCTTGATCAATTTTCTCAGCAGTATAAAGAGCCATCTTCTTAAGGTTTATGCGCGTTTCTCTCTGGGATGTTTCGTTCCAAAACTGACCATGCAATTCGCTGGGCAAAATGGTATTCGATTTATCATGATTTTGCATTATTACAGGCCTACTCCGGGCCCTAAAATCGCCTAATATCGCTTAATATATATCGCCTAATATTGCCCAAGATCGCCCAAGATCGCTCAATATCGCCCAAGAGCGCCTAAGAGCGCCAACTCGAAATGGCTAAAATTTCCCAATATCGCCTAAGATCGCCTAAGATCGCCCAAGATCGCCCAAAATAATGGCGATTTTAGGGCCCGGGGTATACCTTATTACTAATCGGCACTCGCCGCTAGCTATCAAACAAATACGGATGATTTAGCCAAGACTTAAGAATTACCCCGAATTTATTGGCCGGCAAAGAAACCGCCTGATCAGAGACACAAGAAAAACAGTCAGCGCTAAAAGGCGAGAAATTTTTTTTAAGATACTTCAAAGACGAACTCAAATAATAATAATAATAAATAATAATATAAATGCTTGTAGAGCGCCTATACAAGTCAGTTCTAGGCGCTGTATAAAAATTAAAAAGAAAAATTATAAATTGTAGGCGAGTTTAAATAAATAAGTCTTGACACAAGTCTTGAAGGAGTCCAAAGAAGTTATGTCTCTTACAGATATTCTTGCAGATATTCTTTGGACATTGCAAAGGCTTTTTTTAATTGAGTATGTGTATATTCCAGAAAGATATAGAGAATACTTCATGGAAAGTGTGCGCGTACGGTTTTTATTCACGAGTTGTGAAGTATCATAAAACGAACGAGGCGAGTCCTCGAGCGAGTGAGTTTTTATGATACGAAACAAACGAGTGAATAAAACTGTACAAAGCACTTTCCATGGTGTTTTCTGTTTATCATATGCATATCGAGATTTTTATAAATTTTAGTCATTTTGCTGTGAAAATGGTTTGCTTTTCCATGGTCAATATTTTGATTTCAAAAAACACAAAAACCCTACAAAACAAAATTTAAATTACAAACAGACGTCAAAACAAAACAAAAATAATATTTATTTGTATCTAAAGTGAATTACAGTGCAAAATTATGATTCTTTTCTGTGTAACTTGGACTTTTTTTCTCGTTGACAGACGTTTGTTTACAAAACGAGCAAAGACAATGCGAAGAATTTGAGTTCATTCAAAGTATTCAAAGACAAACTTACGGTCAAATTCACGCTCGTTAAACATGCTTGGCGTTTCAAATGTCCTTCAAAACTTTACCTTGAACTTGATTTATCAGTGTTTTTCTCCGAGCTTTTCTATAAAAGGGCTCAGTTCGACTAAATTTTCATTCAGTGACTCCGAATCTGCCGGCCGTGAATATAATCCTCCTTCGCTTTTTGCAGCACAGCGTGGTTTTAATTGAAAATCTTTTTCCCATAGAGCTCTTCTTCTTCATGACATCGATGACTTTTGTGGTAAATAAGCTAATCTACTTGAATTTTTACTGAATAAAGATTAAAAATTGAACTGCCAAGACTGAAAATCCTTCGATAAAAAGTGCTGAGAGGAGCCAGTTTGAAGAAAAATTTTCATCATGAATGAAGTCGCTTCTGATTGGACGTATCATTTTTCTCACACGTGAAAAAAAGGCCGTACGCGGGCTTCTGATTGGACGTATTGTTTTTTCTCACACGTGAAAAATCGATACGTGTCATTATGAGTTGGCGGAGATTGGTAAACACACGAAAAATTTTATTGAATGGCGTTTCTGTGAGTATATCTCGATATGTATATAATAAAAGTTTTTATTTTCTTTTGCATGCCTTATATAATTTGTTATAGGATATAAGTTGCATGAAATATCAAGGAGATGTGAATTTTCAAAAATCGAAATTCGTTGATATCTCTTGCATAACAACAAGTGCTTTGATACAAAATTTCCTTTTTTTGAAAATTTGTATCTCCTTGATTTTTCAACTTATGTCCTTCAAACTTCACAGTTTTACTGATGTACTCTTTCCAGCTGTGGTCATTGTTTTTAAGTTTGGGAACTTTTGGAATTACATGATAAAAGCTCAGTATGAAATCACTGTAGCAATTCACAAAATACGTCATTTACACGTATAAGATTACAGAATGCGTCTTGGTAACTGTCATATACGCATTCAGCATGAAAAATCAGTTTAGAATAGTTATGTTACCAGCTTCTACCCCAAAATGCCTCTAGGTGTCTGATTTTTCGAAAATGCGCCTAGTCTATGTTTGCTGTTTTATATCGAACATCGAAGACTTTCTGACGAGTTGTCTGGTACTGCTCGTGGTGTATCTCAAGTCAAGTACGCTCACACGTACGTACGAGCGTATACACATGTTGCGGTAGCCCACACAACAAAAGATGTTCCGCAACGTTCCGCAACGAGTACAAAGAGCATAAGAGGCACGAAGAGCTACAAAATTACGAAAGACTAGAAAAGCTTAAAACTGAAACAAAAAGAAAAATAAATGCCAACAAACTTGTTTCAACAGTTTTTTCACGGTTAACAATTTTTATTATTCCATTGAATTTCTCTTTTCGATGAGAAAAGCAAGTGTTTAGGTCAAGATCAGATGACGTCCTCCGAACATTTCCGGATGAAGTCAACCCCAGATGGATATCGAAAAAGCACATTTTCGTCTGGCAAAGTGGCAAGTTGAAATGAGGTTAGTTTATATTTTTGTGAACGCAGCCAGACATAACTTTCAGTAATGTATACAGTACTTTCTGCTTAAGTATTTAGAGGATTTTTGATAGGCTCGTGGAGAATTTCTAGGTCAACTGTCATAAAGGGACTAGCTCGGGATCGTTCTTCCAACTCTTTTATTGTAAGCAAGCAAGAATCCAATTGCTATTACAACTCAGTTCTTCTAACAAAGGCATCTAACCAGCACCCTATTTAATAAATAAATTTGTCAGCTTCTAGACGCATTTTCTATGGCGAAATGATCAAATGCGCTATAACTAAATCATATAAATCAAACATAAATGGATTAAGAATCCCAACTGGCAAGGAGGCAAACCAGTTGGCTATATTACAAGCATGGCCGAGAAACTGAATTTGATCTAATCGAAATCGGAACAAATTCAGTCTCAGCTAGTGGCCAGGGCGGGAATCGAACCTGGGACCACCAGATCGATTACGAGACCAACGCTCTGACCACTCGGCCATGCTGCCTCCATGCATATGTCTTGTGGGAAAATTCCTAACTCACAAGTGTTTGCCAATCAAACACGTGGATGTTATAGGGTGTGGCGTTAGATGTCCATGCCAGATTAGATGGACACGATACATATATAATTGTAAAATCTACAAAGTATTAATAACTTTCGAAAATAAGCACTTCCCAACCCAACAAAGCGCCGGGTAAAGCGATGTTTGCATTTCGCGTTTCGTTGCATTTCGTGTTCTTTAATGAAAGCAAACCTTTATATTATAAAATCTCATGTGGATTTCATTTGCATTTATTTGACTACTTTCGCTTTGGATTTGTTAAATTCCGAAAATTCTTTGTTATTTTATCATACGATCGGCATCTATACGACATGTTGCTTGGCTTTATTGTTTTGGGTTCAGTCATTACAAGATTTTTAAAACTACCGCAGAGTGTCAGGGCCTATTGACAAATGTTTTTTAAAGTATAATTATACTATGTATACCTCACTGAGTAGAGTGATTAAACCAAATCACTCTATTAAACCAAGCCACATGTCCTTTTATAATATTAGTAATAATAATCTTTATTGAGGAAAACTTTTCATTTAAAAATGTTTTTCAAAAAAGACCTCAAACAAAATGTAAATTAGAAAAGAAAATCCCTAAATATATAAAATGCCTAAAATTTATATATACAACTAATCTAAAAGCTCAATACAATACATTCAATAATTTCATTTCTTCAATAATGAATGAAGTGGCCTATCTAATATTATTTTTGCCGCCTTATTTTGTAAAACTTGTAAACTAGACATAATAGTAATATTGTTTTTGTCTCCTCATATTATGTCAGCGTAATCGAAAAGAGGGAGAACAAGTGGATTGTAAAAAAGAAGACGCGATTTAAAAGACAATAAATACTTTATCCGCCTAAGAAGACTTAGCCTTTGATTAATTTTACTAGCTATATATTCAACATGATCTGACCACGTAAAGTCAGATGTAAGAAAAATTCCTAAATATATATTTAAAATTACTTACAGATTCAATACTATGATTTGAAATCGATACTGAAAGTGATAAATTACCAAGCTTTCGATTGCTGCCTATTAGCATACATTTAGTTTTCTCTAAATTTAATGTCAGTTTGTTTTCATTCAACCACTTTGCCACAGATAATAGGTCTTCGTTCAACATCTTTCTTAAATCCTGAGGGGTGGAACCATAACAATATACCACTATGTCGTCTGCGTATAATGAAGCACAGGAAAATTTCAGCACATTTGGCAAGTCATTTATGTAAATAATAAATCAAAGCGGTCCTAGTATGCTTTCTTGAGGTACCCCATAGGCTATTACTAGCTCTTCAGACAGTTCATTTCCACAACACACTCGCTGCTTTCTATTACCAAGGTAAGATTGAAACCATTGAAGAGCACCATGGGACACACCAATTGCTGATAACTTGGATAAGAGGAAACCATAATCCACGGTGTCGAACGCTTTAGTGAGATCTATAAACACTGCTCCGTAGAGTTTTCCCTGTTCCATATTGAGTAACACTTCGTCCGCAAAAGCTGACAAAGCAAATACTGTAGACGACCCTCGCCTGAAACCAAACTGTTCATTTGTAAGCATATTATTCACATCCAAGTAATCATATAATTGGGTGTGTACAGCTTTTTCCAGTATTTTGCTAAGGAAGGATAGGCAAAATTGAGATTGGCCGATAGTTCGATGCATTAGTCCTGTCACAGGCTCCTGACTTAAACAAGGCTGTTATTTTTGAGCATTTCCACAATTCAGGAAATCTTCCAGAGCGAATAGAAACATTCAGAAGCTTGGTGATGGAAGGAGCCATTGTATGAGCAGCACATTGTAGTAGTCTCGCACTAATTTTGTCTAAACCAATTGCTTTGTTTGGCTTCAAGGAGAGGAGATGTTTAAGTACAGTCGATTCGTCGATAATTCGTTCAACTGGAACTGACTTTCCGGGGAACTACAGGTATGATAAAGAGTCTGACATGGACTGAGTGATGTTATTTTATCAGCTAAAATTTTCCCAAAAGATGCAAAAAAATTATCATTCATTGCTGATGCGATAGCTTTAGGTGTAGTATGTTGAACACCATCGGTGATGATACCCTGCACACTTTGGGATTTTGAGTTTCGGGAACAAGCTTCATTAACTGCTTTCCAAACTTGTCTTGCATTACCTTTAGCCTCCACAATTAAATACAGGGCTTTTATCTATATTTGCTACGTTCTGTAAGAATCTTTTCATTTCGTGTAGATGATTTTTGTTTAAAGACTTTAAACTTACCAATTTGTATTTGATTAACCAAATTCGTCTTCACATTACTCATCGGTGTTCTCTACAACGCCAATCGGTGTGTTTGTTTCTTGCAACACATTAGATATGGACAGCTGAACAGCGCGATTGCCTTCATTTTTATGAATGTTCGCCCTCTGCTGGAAAGTGTGATAAATATTCATTAGTAGCATTTAGTTAAGTATATAACAGTCATTAACGTCGGAACCCGGGGAGCGGGGGGGACTCCATTGTAAAAGGATCGGGTATGCTCGTCGTATCTCTTAGCTAGGGGTAAAAATCAGCGATTTAGTATCTTTTAGGGTGTTAAAATTCCAGTTTAGAGTTTTAGCATTTCCTTAGGGTATCAAAAGAGCCCATCGCTTATTATCTTGTTCTCAAATCATTTTATGGAAGAAATTTGCCCAACAATAGCGTGTCGAACGTTCAATTTTATGTTCATCATGATAATGTTCATTAGCTTGTTATCACTGGTATCTCTTAAGTAGGTTCTCCACTCATCGCATCAGAAAGCACTCGCTACGGTCATTTTTACTCGCTGCGAAATTTTGAACAATAGATCAGTTTATTCCAAGCGAGTACTCGCTAGCTCGCTGATGCAATGAGTGGAGAATGGCCTTTAGGGGTTAAAAATCGTCCAGCCATGCCCTTCTTAAAAGACTTCCGGTATCTTTTAGGGATATTTTTTTTAAATTTCCGACGAGCATACCCGATCCTTTTACAATGGAGTCACCCCGGGCGTCGGAATGTGTACTTTGTGTTGTTGTATATACCTATTTCAAAAAAGGTTGTCGTAAACGAGAGGTCACAAGCCTACGCGACTAGACCGAAAAGTAGCATGGGTAGTCAAAACTTCTACTCTCTTGTCGGCTTGGGTTTTGACTTTAGCATCAATAAATGAAATTCTTTAGTGTACTAGGTCAAAGGAAGATGATTTTGAATTGTCATGTGGATATTCATGTGGTTTTATGTTTTTTTACTTCTACCCATACTCCCTTTCGGGTGAGTCGCGTAGGCTTCGTACCGACAACGTTTATTGAAATAGGTGTATGTTATGAGTGTTTGTAATCATTGTTAGTTTTCTTTAGTCCATTGTTTTAAATAGGTATATATACGCCCACACGCCATGCTTCAGAGAGATTCAGTTCCTGGCTTCGAACAAGTACGACAGATTGTCGAGTGTGTCGATCAAGAGAAATTTCCAACTGAAAACCAGCTTCAAACCGTAATCAAATCTAAATCACTGGAACTTATCCAACCAAGTTGTTACAAGTCGTTACGAGTACTAGTTAGTTACAAGACAAAGCTAGTGACAAGCTAAAGTTGGAGTTAAAAGCTAGTTAAAACAAGCAAATTAAAGTTACTATTTTATAGAGAATCTCAAGAAGAGAGACGGCTTTTGAAAGCTACGACGACACTGACAACTCGTCGTGCAAGACAGAAGCAAGAGAGAAAGACACCGAAAACTGATCATGAGCAGTAGTAAAGTGAAGTGAGTGAAGTAACAATTTTACGACTTAAGTTACGCGAATGAAGCCTGAGGTGTATGTATGAACTGTGCACCGAAAGCTTTTGTATCTTTTATATCTTGTAAAAAATTCTTATATAGTAACTTCATAGTAATTCATTTATCAGCTTAGCTACATTATATTTAGCGAAAAGTATGCTATTTAACTTATTTAGCGAAGTTAATTTGTCTTTACTTAATTTACGTAACTTATTTAGTGAAGTATTTTTTCCCTTTCCCTTTCAGTTACGAAATTCAATTTTCATACTTTTTTCCAGTTAGTTTTCATATTTACGTGTAAAATAACATTATAAGGTTATTTTTTTAAGGTAGTTCGGGACTCATGAATTTTTACGATAAACTTGCCTTCAAAATTCCTACAAAGAAAGAGGCTCATAGGAGGAAATAAAATGTAAAATAAAAATGGGGGGTCACCGAGGTCACTCTTGAGATATGAGGGGGGAGATGTGGGGTGTTTGGGGATCTTTTTACGAAAAATGGCCTCGCGATATTCGGTCAAATTATAAGAATTTTGGAACAACCAAATGTATTTAAAAGCAAACAAAATGATAGCCTGGGATGCAGAAAAACACTTGGAACTAAGTTGTTGCCGAACAATTTGCAAAGAAGCGAAAGATCAACAATAATATGCGAAAAATGGCCTTCAAGAATACACGTTTTTGGAGGATTAGACAGAAAAATGATAAATTTACTCAAAATCGAAACGATAGAAGTATTCATTTTTTTCTTTATACGAAAAGTTTATAAAATTGTGAACAAAATCATTCATAAAATCAGGGGGTCACCGTATTGTTTAAAGAGTTAGAGAAGAACAAAGGGTAAAAATCTTCGAAAACGAACACCAAAAATCAGCCATTTTAGCGTTGTTCTCTGCTCCTTTTCGACTTATAATATTCGCTAAATTTTATAGTTCGAGCTTTTTCTCCTACTTTACACGGTGCACAACATGGTTTGATAAATTTGTTTGCAGAATCTGGTCGATAAAGTACTATTTTTCTTCACCAAAGAACGAATTTCTTCGGTTTTCAATCGCTGACTCGCTAGTGCCGAGACTTCCCACGGACAAGCGAATGTTCTTTAATAAAAGTGCGCGCGCTCGAATGCGCGCGAGAGATGCGCAGTAGCAAGGGTCCCGAACTACCTTAAGAGGAGATTTTTTCACGTTCAAGAATTGGACCAAAAAAATATTCTGCTAAAGAGTATCTGTTGTACAAAGCTAAAGTTATTATGTTACGAAAAGTTTAGGTTGTTTAGAAGTGGTTTTGATGAATAAACGTTGGATAATAGTGTTAATCCAAAGTGAAAATTTGAATCGAAAATGAAGTTTTAGGACTTCTTTTGCTCATTTTCCACATAATTCTTCACATTCAGCTTGGAAGTTGCTAAATTTGAATAAAAATACAGGAAAACCCATTTGTACAACTCAAAAGACGGTATAGTATTAAACAGGCATTGTATCTTAGAAGATCAATTCCTAACTGATAAAAATAGAATTTGAGTGTTTAATCCAAAACGAAAATTTGAATTAAAACTTCTACGAGGGTCTAGTTTTTGGCACTTTTAGCCATTATTACTTGATATCGAAAAAAATCTCCTCTTAATAAACATCGAACAAAGTGGAAACGGTTTGGTTGGTTTGGCGGGGGCAACAAGAGACTCACCGGTGAAGTGTCGTTGCGGATTTGTCGAGGTACGTTTAACACGAATGCACCTAGGGTTCTTGGGTTGACTACATTAGTCATTTGGATGCCGAAAAGCCGAAAGCAATACCTGCGAAACTCAGTGCTGCGCACTACATAGATAATAGGGTTGTAAAGTGAGTTCAGGTGTACGAGGAAAGTTCCCCATGGGTGGAAGGCGAAATAGGTGGGGCCTCGGATTGTCGGCCCGACGATCCATGGCAGAAGCAAGTCTACAAGTATCGGTATATAGCTCAAGAAGAAAACTCCTAGTACAATCACAGCAGTAATTACTGACTTGTAGTTTGAAGAAACACTAAGACGTTTTCTTGAACTTGATTCGTGGTTGGCAATTTGTTGTTGATTGGATATCTCACGTTTATGTTTACGAAGAACTGCAAAGATCTTGAAGTGCCAGTATAGAATACAGAGTAGAAAAACGAATGAAATTAAGATCATGTAAAAGAAGGAATCAAGCGGCAAGATTGTCCCTTGTCCGATTACAAAGACAACGTGGATTGCCCAGTTTGCTATGGCTACATAAACAAGTCTACGTACAGTTATATGGTTTGAGTATTTATACGGATAGATAACGGCAACAAACCTTTCATACGTAACGCATACTAGCTGATAGAAAGATGCACTTGACATGAGAAAACTATTGAGATAGAAAGCATTATCAAGACTGCAGCAGACATTGTTGTTCAGTAAATGATACAGTTCTTTGGCAACCAAAAGAGGCTGAGAGATCAGGCCACAAAGAACATCTGTGACGGCAAGGAGAGCCAGTACAACGAAAGATTCTTTTTGCAGAGCTTCAAACTTCGCTACAACAATGAGAGTGATGGCGTTGAGAAATAGACAACATGGTATTGTTAAAAGCTGAAGGACAACAACAAAGATACTGGATATATTTGAAGCTTGGTTGGTGAAAGAGGGATGCCATGTGACTGGATCTGCAAACAGACACTGTTTGATTTCTGTGTCGTTCATCGTCCAAGCAGCGTTAGCGAAATTTGTGTTCCTTGATGCGTTCATGATGGTGTTCTATCGCTTGTGATCGCACTAGGAGATTCATGCAGCCTAATAATAGCAATAACAATAATAATAACAACGAGAACTTACCATGCAGGGATTAGAAATGAGCACGTATGTCGCGTAAAAGAAAAACAGGAAGAGGACTATAACTAGACAGCATACAGAAGGTAAAATGAAGGATTAAGAAGAGCAAAGTGTGTTCATTAAGGTAGTTCCGGAGCCTTAGATTTCTTTAGTGAATTTCCTTTAATATCCTGTCATTTAAAGATAATTGTTAGACAATTAAAAAACCAGGAAAAAAAAAAAAATAAATAAATAAAAAAGAGGGGGGTCACCGTATTGCTTACTGAGCTATAAGATGCATGTCGTAAAACATGAAATTTTAAAGCATGTATTTTAGATAATTTTCAAATATCGTAGCAGGGTACATTCCAAGCTCTTATTTATTTGTAATGAAAAGTGATTCAAGTATGATAACAACAAAATCAGTCATGTTAGCTATGACATGCAAATTTGAATGGTTTTTTGATAATAAAAATGCAATATAAATCGGGGTAATTTTATGAGAGCAATGCTTTATTAACACATTTGAATTAAGAAATCTTTTCTTGAATAGAATAGTTCCTTTCAGCAGTGTTATTACAAAAAGCTACGAACGGAAATTACAGCAAAACTTAAAAGAATAAAAACTGAAGCCGTTAAAAAAGTCTACAAATCAAGCTAAACCTGCTTGAAGATCGTAACATGAATGAATGAAACCTTTATTTAAAATCAAAGAATATAACCAGGGTAGTCCCTTCAGAATTAATAAAAACTCTAGATCTGCTATCAATGGGAGCCCTACATATCTAAAAAAAAATGAAAACATATTTGTCAGTCAATAACTTTTACTTTCTGAGCTCCCTCAACGCCTCTTCAAAACGAACTTTCGATGATGCCATTGAATAATCAAACCAGTAAGAGCGCTCGTTATATGTCCATCTCGAAATAGTGGGTTAGCGGTCTCGTTGGTTCGTTGATGCTTCTAAGGAGAATTGAAATTTTCATCGGCGAAATTTAGTTTTTAGATTTAGTTTTTGCTTGTAATTATTTTCTGCCTATTATAAAAGCAATAAACGACAGATTCAGGGGCGGATCGAGGATTATCTTCAGGAGGGGGTGCACCATCATATAAATTGAAAACTGCTGAGAGGATATTTTGGAAAACTGATAATTGAGAAAAAAGGACTCAAAGTCGTCTCAGGAGGAGGTGCGCACCCCCTGCATCCCTCCCCTAAATCCGCCCCTGAGGTTTCCGCGGTTTCTCGGCGCCGAAATAAACAATTTGAGACGTTCGGAAAACACTCGAATAAAAGGCTGCAAATTACTCGCCGTAATCCACGAAAATCTTTTGGAATCCAGTGATTCGAGTATTTTGCCATGAAACACACCACGCGGTCCAATCTGAATACATGTGACCGAGTTCATCGACGCCATTTTGATCTGCCCCAAGTTTTGTGTTCCAGGTGAACGGTGAGCGCGGCGCGCAAAGCACGAGAAACGAGTCGTTCGACAACTCAAAGAGAAAATACCAAAAGAACTCAAAAGCTCAAATGAAGTCAACATAAAAATATATGGTATTATAATATATTTAATAATATTTATTTATAAAGCGCAAATTCAACACCGCTACATGCAGTTTTCAAATGCGCTATTAGACTTGTACTAGTGACCACAAACGCACTTTTTATTTTCTTTTGATATATTTTGTTGAACAATTACTTGTGAAGTGTTTATCGTTGGTTCAAACAGCCTCATTAGCTAGCGTGACTGTCTTGTGTACGACTCACGTTTTACACTTGATACTAATTCACGACTGTGAGTTTACTTATTGAAAAAGCTGTAAAGCAATTTTGTTCTACTTTTCCAAACGAACAGTTATTGAATGTGTCGACAATATGAGCTCAAAACAAGCTTTTTCCGAGTCCTAAAAGTAAGGTTTTCGGCCAAGTGAACTGAATGCTTGGAATTGTTTACTTTTTTGATGCGTAAAAGTTCAAGCACGTTTTATTCGAAAACGCTTCCATAGAAATCGTCGAAGCTGAGTAAGAGTGCAGAACTTGTTCTAAATTTTATGAAACAATAAATGCAGTTTTGTACAAATTTCTAGTTTTCAGGTTTATGAAAATCGCCATGCCGGCACTATAAATTATTGAAAACTCTGATCAAAATGATTTAAACGTCAAAAAAAAAAAAAAAAAAAAAAAAAAACAAACATCTTTCAACATCTTTGACGGCTAAAAGCTCTTCATTTTTGCACGGGACCATGTAGTTTTTTTTGTACTCATGTGAAAAAGTAGCTTGATATCCCGAACGTATCAAATCTGCAGAAAATGTTTAATACTCTAACCTACGAAAAGATGGATATTTGTATCTATTATTGCTCGACTTCGAATGCATGAAACTTTCTGATAGGAGTCACGATACAAAAGTCAAAAAGGGAAGGTATTTTATTGACATTACATCAAATGTGTTTATACCATTATGTAGATGATCCCTTTGGCTAATAATTGTGTAATTATGGTTTTGGTAGAACGATTATCTTGTGATTTGAAAATTTTGAATGACGACTTCCAGTAGTGCCATATCTTTGTTCTAAAATCTCGTAAAAAGGCATGCATTCAAAGCTGATTATATCAAAAACAACCTCGGGACACCCATGTTTCTTCTTTTTTTTGGAATCAGCATTAAATTTTACATACGAAAAGTTTTAAGAGAAACGAGTCGTTCGACAACTCAAAGAGAAAATACCAAAAGAACTCAAAAGCTCAAATGAAGTCAACATAAAAATATATGGTATTATAATATATTTAATAATATTTATTTATAAAGCGCAAATTCAACACCGCTACAGTTTTCAAATGCGCTATTAGACTTGTACTAGTGACCACAAACGCACTTTTTATTTTCTTTTGATATATTTTGTTGAACAATTACTTGTGAAGTGTTTATCGTTGGTTCAAACAGCCTCATTAGCTAGCGTGACTGTCTTGTGTACGACTCAAGTTTTACACTTGATACTAATTCACGACTGTGAGTTTACTTATTGAAAAAGCTGTAAAGCAATTTTGTTCTACTTTTCCAAACGAACAGTTATTGAATGTGTCGACAATATGAGCTCAAAACAAGCTTTTTCCGAGTCCTAAAAGTAAGGTTTTCGGCCAAGTGAACTGAATGCTTGGAATTGTTTACTTTTTTGATGCGTAAAAGTTCAAGCACGTTTTATTCGAAAACGCTTCCATAGAAATCGTCGAAGCTGAGTAAGAGTGCAGAACTTGTTCTAAATTTTATGAAACAATAAATGCAGTTTTGTACAAATTTCTAGTTTTCAGGTTTATGAAAATCGCCATGCCGGCACTATAAATTATTGAAAACTCTGATCAAAATGATTTAAACGTCAAAAAAAAAAAAAAAACAAAAAACAAACAAACATCTTTCAACATCTTTGACGGCTAAAAGCTCTTCATTTTTGCACGGGACCATGTAGTTTTTTTTGTACTCATGTGAAAAAGTAGCTTGATATCCCGAACGTATCAAATCTGCAGAAAATGTTTAATACTCTAACCTACGAAAAGATGGATATTTGTATCTATTATTGCTCGACTTCGAATGCATGAAACTTTCTGATAGGAGTCACGATACAAAAGTCAAAAAGGGAAGGTATTTTATTGACATTACATCAAATGTGTTTATACCATTATGTAGATGATCCCTTTGGCTAATAATTGTGTAATTATGGTTTTGGTAGAACGATTATCTTGTGATTTGAAAATTTTGAATGACGACTTCCAGTAGTGCCATATCTTTGTTCTAAAATCTCGTAAAAAGGCATGCATTCAAAGCTGATTATATCAAAAACAACCTCGGGACACCCATGTTTCTTCTTTTTTTTGGAATCAGCATTAAATTTTACATACGAAAAGTTTTAAGAGAAGGATCTTTTAATACTTTTTGCCAACGTAGTCAGTCGCCTTAAGGTGGCTCGACTGGGTTTTGTTTGGGTTTTGCACCTCCGCTGTTTGATTGCAAAATGCGTCGCGGCAAAAAACCTAATTTCAAAAAAAAAATTCCACAGCAGGTCTAGGGATAGATTAAAGGGTTTTTTTTTTTTTTTTTTTTTTGAAATTAGGTTTTTTGCCGCGACGCATTTTGCAATAAAACAGCGGAGGCGCAAAACCCAAACAAAACCCAGTCGAGCCACCTTAAGGCGACTGACTACGTTGGCAAAAAGTATTAAAAGATACTTCTCTTAAAACTTTTCGTATGTAAAATTTAATGCTGATTCCAAAAAAAAGAAGAAACATGGGTGTCCCAAGGTTGTTTTTGATATAATCAGCTTTGAATGCATGCCTTTTTACGAGATTTTAGAACAAAGATATGGCACTACTGGAAGTCGTCATTCAAAATTTTCAAATCACAAGATAATCGTTCTACCAAAACCATAATTACACAATTATTAGCCAATGGGATCATCTACATAATGGTATAAACACATTTGATGTAATGTCTATAAAATACCTTCACTTCTTGACTTTTCGTGACTCCTCCATCTTTTCGTACGTTAGAGTATTAAACTTTTTCTGCGGATTTGATACGTTCGGGATATCGAGCTACTTTTTCACATGAGTACAAAAAAACTACATGGTCCCGTGCAAAAATGCAGAGTTTTTAGCCGTCAAAGATGTCGAAACAGTGAAAACAGTGTAAACTCCCACTGAAGTTATCTTGAAAAATGAAGACCGTGTTGCATTGTTTGCCAAAATAATGCAATGCGGTCTTGATTTTCGAATGTTTTGCCGCTTCAACGTAGTCCGTCACCTTAAAGCTCGGGTGTGTAGTCATGCGTAGGGCTCGCCAAATTATAAAGAAATGACCATTCTACATGTATTTCCGAAAGAAGACGTCTGTTCTTTAGACGGCAAAGATCGAGAGGAAACCTTCGAAAATAAATACAGCTGACCCCGCCTTTATTTTCTTTGATTTGTCTGTGATCAAGTAAGCCTTTTAACGGCTCATTATACGGCCGTATTCCTACCCTGAACGAATTGATAAATATAAACAATCTTTACATGGCTTTATCTTTATGCTATGGCTGTGCTATACTAGTTGTTTGATTTATTTAAACATGTTTCTTGCTGTTATATATATATTGTATACATACCGGAAAATGTACTGTTGGCGTAAAATATAGCCAATCTTCGTTTTGCAAAGCAATATTTTGGCATGACCAATAAAAACACGCCACGTATGTCTATTGTGCATTTTGCTGCACAGACGACCGAAACCAAGCAGAATTTATTACTCGGTACCCGAGTAAATATGCCGTGTTTTGCAGCAAACTCATGCAGGGCCCACTTTGACCAAAAAAGTTGCAACAAACTCATGCAGGGCCCACTTTGGCGGCCAACTACGTCACGATAAAATATCTCATTAGAGGGACAAGCTTTGAAACAACTTTTCATACCCAATTATTCTATTTAAACGATTTCCGTGGATTAATTACGGCGAGTGATTTTCAGCCTTTTATTCGAGTGTTCTCCAAATATCCCAAGTTGTTTATTTCGGCGCCGAGAAACCACAGGATATTTGAAAGCTATCGAAAATACATGCTTTGAAATAGTAAGTTTCTGCTGTTTTTGTGGTTACTGGCTTTATGCCAGTAACACACCATGCTATGGGCTTCATGCCATGCGCGCGTAATTCGGAAATCCCCGAAGTAGACACGAAGTGTCAACCCGAAAGACATGCGAACCCGTGCGCCCGTCCGAGGGTGTTTAAGTCAATTATTAATAATCAAATATAGGCTTTGTGGTTATAAAATATATCTCTTCATACCAAATTGTTCAGTTTAGTTCATAAATATATCTGTAAGGGAAACGTTTGATCAATTCTCGATAAACGTAGTATTGACGAAGCCGTTCGGAATGAAATAGGAAACTTAAGCACGGAAACATGGGGCGATATTTTAGTGTAGATTTGGCTTTGGGTCGTAGGCATTGAGGTAATGTAGAAAGACTATGCTCCTTTTCTTTACTTGATGTAATCAGGCAGAGCTTTAATTGATTGTTGTGAGTTTTAGAAAGATATGTTTGATTGAAATTTTGTTTTCCAATTGCATTTTGGTTATGTAGAAATTTAAATGAAGTTACCAAGGGCAGTTAGGACAAAGTCGTGTCTAAAGGTTCGAAGGTTTTCGATTTGTAATAGATAAATCTTTGTTTGCACGTCACGGCATAGGTGCCAAAAACTTGAATTAATATTTTATTTCTCGTCCAATCGATTTTATTCTAAAATATGGTTTAGAAAACTGTGTTTGCAGATAATTTTTGAGCCGAAAGCGAAATAATTTGATGCACAAGATGTTTTATTCGGTAAGAGTTGTTATGTCACATAACTCAAACTGTAGCGTATTGCTCCACAGAAAGATGCAGTGGGGAAGGACTCGAAGGGAACATAGGATCCATTCGAGCTAGTCCACCCCAAAAAAGTACAATTAAGTACAAACACTTAAACAAGGAACAACAACAAAAGAACGTCAAAATTTCGTTATCTATCCTACCATATATATTCGTCGTCATATTACTTAGGCCAAGTTCAGACGTCGAACTTTTGCCGCGTCGAATCTAATACTTGCATTTTGTAGATGAGAAGTGCGGCGTCTGAACCTATTGTATTTGACAGATTTGATTAAGTATTAAATTGAAAAATTCAGTTTGAATCAAATTTGTCAAATTCATTTGGTTCAGAAGCCGCACTTCTCATCTACAAAATGCAACTATTAGATTCGACGCGGCAAAAGTTCGACGTCTGAACTGGGCCTTATATCAAGTGAAACTATTTTATTTATTCCTTTATTTATTTTTTGTATATGTTATGTTTTGATGTCTAGCAAGTAAATGTCCTCATAGATCAGGGTCCCCTATAACTCTTTGCAAAATGAAATCACGCAAAAATATTTGTTCTTTTCACGCGTCACAGCTAATTCAAAAATCTCTTTCACGTGCACAAAAAATATGAAGTGGCTTTCACGTGGACGCAAAACGATTTTAGACCTTAAATCACGTTTCACGTCAAAATAAATCAGCCATTCACGTTTCACGCAAGAGGTATAGGGGTCCCTAATAGAGGGCTTTTATTCTCTCGGTTTTTGAATTGCCTAACAATTATCTTTAAATGACAGGATTTTAAAGGAAATTCATTGATTAAAATCTAAGGCTCCGGAACTACCTTAATGAACACACTTTACTGTTCTTAATTCTTTCATTATACCTTCATAATAATAACATACTAATAAGGATACCCTACCCTCATAGTAATAACATACTAAAGATTAAAAATAAGCACGTACGCTGCGTAAACAAAAAACAGGAAGAGGGCTGTAGCTAGACAACGGAGACTTTCTGTTGTCTCTATTATTGTTACACCGCAAAAACGCGCGAGTAAATTTACTCAAAAACTTGAGTAAATCGGTGCATCCTGCACAGTAACTCACTTATTCGAGTAAATTTACTCAGTTGTTTGCGTAAATGAGAACCCTTTACTCAAATAATTGAGTAACTGCGTACCCTTCACTCAAACAACTGAGTAAATTTACTCGGATAAGTGAGTTACTGTGGATGCACCGATTTACTCAATTTTTTGAAAAATGTACTCGCGCGTTTTTGCAGTGTATTATAATGCAGTTCATTACTGAAAACAACTATATGCATATACAATTCCACATAGGGCGCGAAGCGTAACCTATGGGATAATACATTGACTATGGGCCATACATACATGTCGCCAAGGGCCAGATGTACATCAATCCAAGGACGTCACAGAGACCTTCACATAGTAGTGATACTCAACAGAAAGAACAAAACGATGAAAAGTCTGAAGACCATGAAGATTATCAAGGGAATAGACCCAGGCGAAACAGAAAAAAACCTGCCTGCATGGATGTCAGACTCAAAATATAATGGGAACTTGGCACCAAGCGTGCACGTGCAACATTATAATATTATGTCATGACGCTGTTTGTACTTAGTCCAGACCCAAGCCTCTTTTTACCCCGCTTCGCTTCGATAAAACAGAGTCCAGAAGAACTTGCATGCGCATGCGTTACATGAACCAATCAGACACCGTAAAATTTTGGTGTGATCTGGTTACAAGGCCTTTTGACAGGTCATACAGGGCTTGGATTTGCTCCAATTTGGGTAAAAAACGTGTGCTTCGTACAAGTTAAGGCATACTTAACTGCTTCGATGAATTCGTTTTCAAAATGAGCCCCCATATGGCTAATCTAATTCAGATAAATTTCAACGATAGCTTTGCAACCAGGTCACACCAAAATTTTACGGTGTCTGATTGGTTCATGTAACGCATGCGCATGCAAGTTCTTAAGGACTCTGTTTTACCGAAGCGGAGTGGGGTAAAAAGAGGCCTGGCTCTGGACTATGTTTGTTCTCTATCTGTGCTAGCGTACTACATTCACAAATAAGATGATTGACACTTTCTTCCTTTCCACCACACATCCGGCATAGGGGTGATGCACTACACTTTTCGATATTACACTTAATTGCATTTGTTCACAAAGCCTGATCTTGAGCGGCCATAATGAGTCCTTCTGTTTCCTTTTTCAGATCACCATTTCTTAACCAATCCCAAGATGCATTGTCCCTTTATATTTCCTCTGTTTGCCGTAGAATTTGTCCATGCAATGGCTTACTTTTCCAAGTATCTAATCTTTCCTTCCTCTGCTTTTCTTTAGTTTTCTTAGGTTGATCTACTTCTTCATTGTTTATTAAATCTTCAATTCTTTTCTAACTGCTGATAGGAGTGGCTCATTACTATTCTGCACATAATAATATACATGAAAAAATTACTTGATTCTGATTGGTCGAGAACAGTGCAATTCAAGTGTAACACAGTGCAGAAGAGCTGTAATACAGTGCAAATTACACTGATTTGAATTTATAATTTCAAAGTCGCATTAAGGTAGTTCCGGAGCCTTGGATTCCGTTACATGAATTTTCTTTAAAATCCTTCATTTGAAGCTAATGATTAGCAAGTCAAAAACCGAGAAAAAAAGAGGGGGTCACCGTATTGGTATCTGAGCTATAAGATGTCGTAAAAGGTGGTATTTTCAATGGTTTTCCGCGAGGTTTTGCAAAATGTACGTAATCCATATGGTCTGAAGAACGCGAACAATTTTTTTCCGAGAAACGCCTTGAATTGACCGTCTCAAAAGATAGATGTGAGGTTTATCTAGCAGTTGTAATCGTATGTATTGTTTGATGAGTTGCAAACATGATTAAAAGGGCATTCTAGAATCAAATTCCTACCCAATTACGCACTCCAAAATCGTGTACGGACTATAAAAATATGGAAAATTTACGACAATCCAATCAATGAAGTTGTATTTTTATTTCTTAAATCAAAAAAATGATAAGTACTCTCTTGAATTAAAAGAAAAAAACAGGGGGTCACCGTATTATTTCAAGAGTTAGAAAAGCACAAAAGAGAAAACACACCGAAAACGAACACCAAATATCGCCCATCTTAGCGATTTTCTCGCCGGCTTTTTCGATGGATAAGATTAACTAAATTTAAAAGTCTCAGGTTAAATACCTACATTACATAGTGTACAAGATTTCTTGATTAAAGGTTTTCCGATATTTGGATGACAAAATATAATTTTTCTCTACTAAAGTTTGAGTTCTACGTTTTCAATCGCTCGCTTACTAGTGCCCAGACTCCCCACGGTAATACCAATGCTCCCTAATAAAAGTGCGCGCGCTCGAATGCGCGCGGGAAATGCGCAGTAGCAAGGGTCCGGAACTACCTTAAGATCAATTTTTTACTGCTATTGTAAAACATAACCAAGAATTACAAATATGGAGGTTTTCATTCATTAAAGTACATGTTTGTTTGAAAAAAATGGCAAAAACTATGAGGATTTTTGATGACTTGCTTGCGCGCGCCACTGACGCCATCACATCTCAACGAGCGCGCGCTGAAAGTTTTCTTCTCGAGATTTTATTTGATTTTCTTAAAAAATCACCGTTTATTTTCTCGAATTTTTTCATGTATATTATTAAAAGGTAATCATACGATTTCTCGTTCAATTTGGAATTAATTTACACTCGTGTGTTTTTCAAAGATCTGAAATTGCACTCGACCTACCGGTCTTCGTACAATTTCAACTCTTTGAAAAACACACTCGTGCAAATTAATTCCAAATTGAACTCGAAACCGTATGATTACCTATACTAATATGCTAGCCCCAATTGTTCTAATTTGAAAAAGTCCTCAACTCCAATCAATCCTCTCTAGGTAAATATAGACGTTCTACATCACCACGAGGGTGCAGCATTCCATACCATGTCATCAATTTTCTAGTCTTTCTGTCTATGTTCTGTAGTTCCATCACACGCCAATTAATTATCCCAGTACCATATCTCATAACGGATACTGCCCAGGTGTTTATTGCAAGCACTGTGTTTCTTCCATTGAACTTGGTCTTTAGCACTTTTTTAAGCCTCCTGAAATATTCACTTTTAAGCTTGTCTTTCATTGTTTCCTATAAAAGTTCATCATATTCCAAAACTCCAAAATACTTATATCCATCTTTTGTGACAGTTACGTTTTCATTTTTTTTTCAATCTGTTAATTCAATCCCCTCAAACTTGCTAACTAACTTTTCCCCTTTTCAGTACAATTTTAAGAACACCACACTTTTCAAACCAAACTCCATTCCAATGTCTTTACTAAACACAGCAACTGTGTTCACTTAAGAATCGATCTCACGTTCATCTTTTCCGAACTGCTTCAAATCGTCCATCTACATGTACAGTTTCCTTTTTCTGCGCTTTTTCAACCCAATAATTTTTTTTCGCAGTTGAATTTAATTCCATTCTTCTACTTGGACTGAAAATTTCTATTTCCAAAAAAAGAAAAAAAGTAATTCTAAACTGATTTTTCATGCTGAATGCGAATATGACAGTTACCAAGACAATCTTATACGTGTAAATGACGTATTTTGTGAATTGCTACAGTGATTTCATACTAACGGCTTTTTCAGTGTAATTCCAAAAGTTCCTAAACTTAAAGACAATGACCACAGCTGGAAAAAGCACATCAAAATCAGTAAAACTGTGAAGTTTGAAGGATATAAGTTGAGAAATCAATTAAGGAGCTCGAGATACGTACGAATTTTCAAAAAACGAAATTTTGTATGAAAACACTTGTTGTTATGCAAGAGATACCAACGAATTTCGATTTTTGAAAATTCACATGCCTTCTGCACTTTTTGCGATCGACTTTTTCAGTTTTGCGCCTAGTCTAATAGACAGATTTTACAAAGCGTTATGGGACATTTCCAAGATGGCGGCCAAAAGGCAAATCTAGTCCTTGTGATCAAAACAATATGTTTTTAAGCGAGTTTTTTCATTCAAATACTGAATTTAATTCTACTACAGGAACAGTCAAATGTTTTTTCTACAAGCAAGTAAGTTTTATTTATCTAAATATCGCAAAACTGCTTTGTATTTACGATGTTTTTACTACGAATGGCCATGCATGCGCAGAACGCAGTGCGCGCTGACAATAGTAGGCACCGTCCTTAAGCAATTATGTAACTGAACTTATTCATGTGAACTTGTTGAAGTTATCGTGGGGACAGCTTTGTCTCTCTTACTAATACTGAATTTAATCAATTGCTGTAGATGGCCTTCGGATGAAGGCCGAAATATCTTATTAAAAAACAAAATGACAAGCCTTCTCGTATTCCTATTCCTTACTAATACTCTTTTGATCAAGGTTGATATTTACCCGTTAAAAATTTGAGATCACTTCAAACTTCTGCCACAATAATTACCCGTGGTAGCCCGCCAACGCATGATTGATTATAATGAATACGAGAGAAGACTATTTAAAATTTTCACTCATTCTGTATCGAGCAATCTGCGATCAAATACTGTTCAACCGCGGAGCAAGGATGTCACAGTTGGTTAGTGCGTGGCCTTCGGTGCGAGAGGTCCCGAGTTCGATCCCCAGTGACTTCACATCCTTGTTTCGACTTCTTTCCAAACTGTGTAGCTTTAATTAGCTTTAAATATCCTTAAAACGGAGCACTGATGGAGAGAGGGGGTAGAGGGCGCACCTTCGAACGCTTGATACATGAGCCACTGGCTCGGGAGACTGGGTAACCACTCCCCGCGATTTCGGAGTAAAACATTAGCCTTTGCCTCTTTGCCCTGATCAAATCTCAAAATTGAAAAGTGATCAGTATTATATACTGACTTTTTATTATCATAATAATAATAATAAGCCATAGTATGGCTTCTTATGGAAATCAGAAATAGTGGAAATCTTAATTTGAAGGAAAACTAAATTAAAGGCTTTAGAAAACAAACCGTTTGTTTTCTAAACAGGTAAATACAAACTAATTAATCTAAACCACTTATTAATTTGCATTCGCTCAGTAGTCATTCATATTTTTCGTTTACTTATCAAAACATTTACAAAAATACCTTTCTCTGATTGGTCGACTTTTCTCAAAACTGCTAACACATTAATTCATTGCATCGCATCCGGGGACTCTGTTTTGCCGTACTACGATACCGTACTATGGTAAAATCTGAAATCAGACAATTTTTGGAAAGCGACACAAGTTCCTCTCGTGCTACCCACTAGCTTGTTTTAAGCTTCTTTCATCATAGTATTTTCATTCGTACAATTCATTTCAATCGTTCTTGAGCATTAGTATTTCCTTACAATTAATCCAAGCACCGCACCATGTGACTTTATCGAACAACGCTAGTTCGTTGTACGTAATGCAAACTTTTCAGTTCTTACTTTGAGAGTAGAACAGGAAGAATCACGATGGAAGGATATCATTGAAAACTTTAAAATTAATGTCCTGACTCAAGAATGGACGACTGATAGAAATCTGCAACAGGAAACATGAGTTGTTACGTAATACAAAGTGATTTTCTGTTTCCGAAAGTAGAACAGTCAGAATCATGTTGGAAGTATATCATTAAAAACCTTAAAATTGTTGTCCATGAATTAAACAACAATCAGTATATATGGCGATGAATGGAAATCTGCAACACCATATACACAGAAAAAACGTGAGTAAATGTAGTTTTAATTAATTAATTACATACATCCGGGAACTCTGACTTACTGTAAAAAGGACAAAATGTTCCTTTCGTGCATGCTACCCACTCGTGGTAAGCCTCTTTCATCAAATAAGCTTAGTAATATTATTTATGGTTATCGAACATTAGTATTTTCTTTACAAATTCACGACAGCGCCATGTGACGTTCAACGCGAGTGCCTAGTTATTACATAATGCAAACTTTTCTGATTTCGAGAGTAGAACAGGCAGAATCAAGGTGTAAGGGCATTATAGAAAACCTTAAAATTGCTGTCTCTGACTGAAGAATGGATAAATAGAAATCTGTAACACTTTATATATAGGAAAAACGTGAGTAATTACATAATACAAACTTATTTTTCTTATTCCGAGAGTAGAACAGGCAAAATCAAGGTGGAAGGACATTATAGAAAACCTTAAAATTGCTGTCTCTGACTGAAGAATGGATAAATAGAAATCTGTAACACTTTATATGTAGGAAAAACGTGAGTAGTTACATAATACAAACGTATTTTTCTGCTGCCCTTTGTGCTGGAATTAAAGCTTCCTTATTCCATGCAATACTATTGATTTTTTGCGTCACTGAGGGCAGGTGACCCCCATTTGCATGTGAATTCCAATCATACTATTGCGTACTAACCAGCACCCTGCCAGCCCTGATTAATAATAGTAATTCAATAATAATTAATGATTTTGTAATAATTCATTCAACTAGGATCCACAATCGGTCGGCAAAAAGCAATCGAAGGAAATGCCAGGCGGTTCTTACAGATCGGAGTCAGAAAGTTAAAACTAAGCTTTGATACTAGTTGGAGTACTTTTTGTTCATTACGGCGTTGCAAATGTACTTTTATTGTGCCTTGATGCACCAATATATAGTATGATAAAGTAGTACCATAACTTGCCTAGTTCTGTCTATCAGTACTGATAAGGGTCTTTCAATCCTAGTAGGAGGTAACTTCGACTTGTAAAGTATAGTACTGGAGGTATAGTACTTAAAGGGAGGTCAAATCGGGCCAAAAAGATAAACAAAACGGCTTATAATATCCTTGAAATAATTTCCTGTTGTGAATACGATACGATAAATAAAATGCCTAGCACAGTCTCACGTACTGTTTAGGGGCGAAGGGGGTTGGGGCTGTAGGGGGACGCGGAGAGAAACAACTTAGAACATCATAATTGGCATGGCTCTTGGAAGATAATTTTTCTGAATGTTGGACGAGCTTCAAAACGTTTGTTTTAACACTCCCCCTCTTAGCTAGTACAAACATATTTCTACATATAGTCTTTCCCCACGTTTCCTGCTTCTTTCGCCAAAAAGATTTACATACTCTCTTGTCTGATCTGCCCTACGGCAGGGGTCTATAATGGTATAAGGAGATTACGAGCAATGACGTCCCTGTATCCAAGGATCATTGCCGAAAGGCAGCTATATTCGTTGTTAGGTTACGTTGTTCATGTAAACACTCAAAACCAGCTATCAGTGTGGTTTAATAACAGGGAGATAACAGGGTTGTCTGTATTGCTTGCTTTCAATCAGCTGATAAAAGCCCTTGAATTTCATTATCTAGCTATTGCCCTTCACGTGCTCTCAATCATACAGTATTCTACTGAAAAATTGTCATTCAATTCAGCTGAGAAAAAATATGTCCACGAGAGTGGATATGACGAAATGGCCAAAAACTTGACAGAAACACCTTAAAAAAAGAAAGAAAGAAAAAAGAAGAAGAAGAAGAAGAAGAAGAAGAAGAAGAAGAAGAAGAAGAAGAAGAAAAAAATCTAAGATTTTATTTATTCACAAAAAAAAAAAAAAAAAAAAAAAAACGGAAAAAAATGAATACTCTGGGCTGCCTGTGACGGCATTACCAAGAATTAACAAAAAGGCTACTTTTCTCTACGAAAAACTGAAAGGCTTGCATGGTTATTTTTCGAGAGGAATTGTGTCAGCTGCTTCACCAGAAAAAAGCTTTACAACACATTAAAGAAAGCCTGGAGAAAATATTTGCTTGGGGAGAATTGGAATCCTTTTTTACGCTAAAACAACAAAATAGCTAATTAGATGTGAATGCTTCTTCAAGTGTGGACTTAGCTTGGAAAATAGCCACTTTATCACCATAATCAATCGGACCACAGCGGTGAAAGTCCATCGTTTAATATCGACATTACAACTTAATACTATAAGATTAGCTCAGCTTTTTTGCCAACTCTGACCAAGAGTACAGGAATAGATCCAATAGACGTGACTTGCATCATAAGGAAGTACGGGGCACTCTACAAAAAATCGAGTTTCTGTTAATAGAAGCAATACGCACACGAGCGAACTCAGTTGCCAAAAGTCGGACGTGAAACACTCGAAATATAGAATAAAGGAAGATCCCAGGTATAATACGTGCTTTTTTGACGTAAATAATGTGTATTGAGAGGGGAAACAATTGGGGGTGGGCCAGATGGGTCGTCACTAGATAAAAGTCAGACGTGAAATACTTAAAAATTGGCGAGGAGACCTATAAGTAAAATACACGATTTTTTGACGTAAAAAAAACAAACCAAGCCAAACCAAACCAAACAAACAAAAAACAAAAAAACAAAACAAAACAAAACAAAACAACAACAACAACAAAAATACAACAACAACAAATGGAATGGGTCGTACTTTTAACTTCTCCTAAACTATCAAATACACATGATACTATATAGTTACGACTTGATTATCATATTTTTTATCATATTACTAATAATAGTCTCTGAATTGTTATCATCATTTATAGTTTGCCATTCAATAATCTCACTTAGCTTCGTGTTGTTCAGTGTCCTCTTTTTTCATCTCTTTTCTTAATTTTTGTAATTTTATAGTATATTTGTAAACCTTTGTTATATATTATTATGCATTTACTTTTCCAGTTTAAAATCGTTGTGATTGTTGTTGTTGGAGTGTTTCTCTTTTCTTTCGGTGTCTGTTATCAGAATGAACACCAGAATAAACAGTCTTGAAGCTGTACCCGAAATAATAAGTTTTGAAAACGGCAGATAAGTTTGATTAATTGAATTAATTGCAAGGTCGAGTACTATCTAGTGAGGCCGGAATTCTCGCTCTCGTAAAGAAGATTCTAGTAAATTGATTTCTTTATTAATTGGTTCATCGTAAATTTCAATATCCATCAACGCCGGGGATGTCCCAGACAACCCCCAAGGGAACTTGGGGATGGTAGAGACACTAGTGCCTTTAGTGACCTAGAGGGAAGACTAGGGACAGTTAGAGGATGTCCCAGACAATCCCCAAGGGCAGATAGAGGAGAAACCAGGGACAGGAGACAGTTAGGGGATGACTTCGGAACTCCCACTGGAGACTTCGGGACTGTCCCATGTGGACAGGGGACACCATAGGCCAGTCCTGGACATGTGTGTCAACGCCAATGGTTGCATGTGTAAATCGCGTGTAAACAGTTTGCCACATCTCAAACTTGTCAAAAAACAAGCATTTTGGGATTTGCGAAGAGTTTTTATTTCAGTATAAACAGTCACAGTTCCTTTTTCGTCCAGAGTATATTAAAACGAAAAAGAAAAGGCAAATGACAGACTTGCGAGCAAATTGTTGGGTTAATTGATTTGTTTACGTCTCAGTAGAAACTTAGAGCATGTGCTAATGAGATAAAAGTTTAGCTAAAGAAACATAAGGATAAATCGAACAACTGGAACAGGAAAGAGAAATAATGCGAATAAATAATGATGACTGAACAGTAGGTAAAAAGGCAAAGCTGAAAAATTCGGAAAGAGGATATAGGCGAAAGAAGAAGAACAAGAAGAACAAGAACAAGAAGAACATGAACAATAAGACACGAAGAAAAAGAAAAGCAGAGGAGGCAGCAGCAGCAGCAGCAGCAGCAGCAGGAGCAGCAGCAGCAGCAGCAGCAGCAGCAGCAGCAGCAGCAGAAGAAGAAGAAGAAGAAGAAGAAGAAGAAGAACAACAACAACAACAAGATGGAACAACTCATGATCAACAAGGAGGACCTCGAGGAGAAAACTGAACACTTAATGCTCAATTGTTATAGGTTTTGAACAGGATCACCAGTCACTAACTCCCCACTTGTTAACAAGTGTCTTTATGAAAAAGTATTAGTTCCCTATTCCCAGTGGTTCAGGAAACCCCATTAACCTGTTCATCAACGATAACAGCACTATCTAATTTTAAAATTTATCCATTAACTATTTTGATTACAAAGATAAGGTTTTTCGTATTTATATTGGCTGGATCTCTACCTCTACTTATGTAATCCTGTTGCCGTTCACTGATCGAAGGTCAAGTGGTCCTAAGCACTAGCATTGATGTATGGGTTGTTTGCATGTGGTCAATAATCCAGATCTACACTTACAACTCACGTAAAAACGAAGCATTAAATTCGTCATATTCTCGATCATTGTGATCTTGACGAAAGTTCTATTCTATCAGTTCCATCCAAGGAGATGTAACTGATCACATAACTGAAATAAAGAATGCTGTTCAATTCCCTTTCATCATGTACTGGGCTCTTGTACTTTATCCATTTTTCGGAAGACCATGTCTTTCAAAAACAAAAACAACAACAACAAAATCATTTCGAGCTTCACTTGCACTCTTCACGATGGCCAATGTTTTGTTTCGTTCGTTTTCGTTGTCACCGGTTCGATTTATTTTCCAGTTCAAGACCTTTGGACGGTTTACTAGAACCGGATGGTCATTCTTCGGATTTTCCAGAGGAACCGGATTTCAGTGGAACAAATAAAATTTTATTTTCGCTGCAAAAATAGAGAATGAAATAATTCGAAGTTCAGCGCTGAAGTGCGTATACTAGGAAGGTGATTTGGAAGGTGAATGTTAGTCTCCTTCGCAGCCGTTATTAGTCTAGCTCCCATTCTCCTGCGGTCCTCTCCCGCCAGCCACTGGCAGGCGGGAGAGGACCGCAGGGGAATGGGAGCTAGACTAATAACGGCTGCGAAGGAGACTAGGTGAATGTTGACGTCGGCATTTATCTTGAAGATTTGGAGATGAGGCCGTAGTGTTGAAGTATGACATCACGGCAGCCATCTTGGATGAACTCCAACAAAACAGTTCTCATTAAATTCTGTCTTCGTTCATCCAACTTGGCGACCACTTCCTTGCTTTTTAATTCTCAAAGGAATGATCGAAACTCAGCATTAAAATAAACAATAACATACGGTTCTCCAACTGAGCTCTTTGCAGACACTTCCCGTCATGATCACATGACTCCATCCTGATTCCGTGAGGATGTATGAAGCTCAGCTGACGGATTGGTTGCAGAGGTCAAAGCCATTAAATGAACAAATCAGCTGGAAAAACAAAAAACCTCTGCTACACAGCTTGAGAATAAATATTTTCGTCTTCTTTTTCTTCGATTTCTCCAAAAACTTCATCTATAGGCTGTCTTTTCGAAGTTATTCGTAAAGAATTGCATGTATTCATAATGCTTGGCTTAATGACTTCGCAGATTGGATATTGAAGAAGTTCAATTGGGTTTCGACTTACGGCAGACATTATGGCACCAGCCGTTTTGCAAAGACCGACAGACAAGTCAACAAGAGAAGTAATCAATGAATACAGAATGAAACAAGGTCATGTACGATCAGTTTTGGTTTCAATAAAGTCGACTGAAAAACCACTGAAACTCAATTTTTGAAGGGAAAAAAAGAGTTAGCGAATCAGTTTTGTCTAGTCGACCCAACGCCTTTCCAAAAAGGCTAAAAGCTAGTTTCCAAAGGAAAATATTCTTTTCCCAATAAATTGAACATCTTTCATTATCCCGGCTGAGAATGTGGAAATCTGAAGAGATTGACAACTCCTAAAGCAGCTTACAATATGGACGTACATGAAGCTACACACGGTTGTTCATCAGGGGTTAGTTGCATACGCAAAGGCATGCCCGCAAGAAAAAAACTGATGAAGCAAGTCAGTTACAAAGGCAGCAAAGCTGATGTGGAACTGGGCATGAGGGTTACGTTAACCCTATTAGAGGAATGAATTAAAATTCAAGCAGATAGTTATATAATCTTGATGAACCTTTATTATTTACATGATTTACGCGGACGATTTCTACGATATTTGTTTAACTTAGGAAATTATCTCAAGTACAATATTTACCTCGTTAAATACGTTATATATAAATACATGACTTTTTAATGATCTTTGTTTTCTGGAGACTGCCTGCGCCATGGCAGGTATATTGGAGAAGGTTCTTTTTCCAATCGACAACTAATATACACTGAATATAATTTTGAAGTATTTTTCGTACAAAACAAAAACTTAAACTTTTTTTGAATTTATAGAGTGTCATTTTGCAGAAAGTACCATTGTTCAAGGTTGGTATGACCAAAAAGGATTGTTCATGTAAACAGTAAAGATCAGTTTTCTCTATTTCAAACGAGGATGAGAAGATTGGATAGTGTTTCAGTCTTGTCCTTGCTGCAAAATATACATTGCCAGGGATATCTTGTCCAGTTTAAAGACGAAGGGATGAATTAAACCGTCTACTTCGACATGAAAACTTGAAAGTAAAGTTTTCAATTGAAATCAATTCCTCTTATTACAGTTAAGTTTTTAAACTTGACTTGTTACTGATTTAGTGAATGTCCCCGCCCTTTGCGTTGCAAACAAAGAAAAGATTGTCTTCCTTGCGCATGATCGTAACCATAAAATCAATGTTTTTGCAAGATGAAACCTTCGCTTTTGTCTAACTTATGATGTTGAAGAGCCGAAGAGCGTCCATTTTCAGTCGTTTACGCATGATCTTAACCATGAAGTTAATGTTTTTACCAGATGCAACCTTACACTTTCGCATTCGTCTAATTGATGATATTGAAGGTCGTTCGAGTTCCTCAATTTCCCCGAATGAGGAAACCTCTTTGATTTGCAAGGTGGAACCCCAAAACAAATACATCTGGTTTGACTCTGAAATGTTTATGGAGCACTTCCATTTCTTTGGCCGATGACGGATTACTTCTTGAACTTGCGAGAATTTGCTGCATGGTAATAGCTTGGAGTTAAGAATTGATCAACGTTTATTCAAACGTCGGATGTTGAAATCCTTGTTCCATTTTTGGAGCTGATGGGTAACCAAATGGATTGACGACCATTCGTGACTTGGGCTGTCTGTTGACACGATTCGTAATAACCAAGTGGTTAATTAGCGTCTTCATCACGAGACAGCTAAGCATACCATTCGGTCAACTATGACCGCAGATTCTCCAATTTCACAGATCAGTTGAGCACAGAACTGTTGTCATTGTCTTTTTAATTTTTCCTTTGCTGTTCCCTTCATCGATAGATATTATAACTTTTTTAAGGTCTTTCATGTCTAATACTTCTTCTTCGTTAATAGTTTCATCGATGTCCACCTTAAAATGCCGTGGACTTGCTGATCCTCTTCGTGGTAAGGTGCGACTTAGTCCTTCAGTGTTCGCAACTTCCACACTAACTGATGCACTGCGGTCTCGCCCAGACAGGTTCGACCGTTTCTTCTGATTCGTTCTTCTCGGAAAAGTGTTACTCTTTTTTCCAAGATCGTAGTCATACCATAACGGTGTGCATTTTCGTCCCTTCTGTGTTTCATACTCGTACGAAAAACCAATCAGTCCGGAAGATGTTATTCGAGGCAGCGAAGTCGATCGCAGTCTTGGCCTCGGTTTTTCTTGTTGTTTCCCACTAATAATTCCCCAGAATCTCTTCAGATCGGCTCTCATTTTCAAGAATTTGTGATCAATATCGTCCAGAATAACCAAAGGAATGTATCTTCTTTCGCTTGTTACTCCTAGTCAATGACTATACGCATCGAGATTTTGTGGCTTTCTGAGGTTATCGCCAAATGATCGGGCTTTTATACGAGTGTAAGTTAACCCTCTACGGATATAGACTGACTACACTATAAATAGTAAAACTACTCTGTATTTTATTGGTTAACCTAGTGTCATGTATGACAGCTAGTTGATTGGAGTTCAAGTATTTGTGGCCTTTTTCGTGCTGGTATCTGTTACGCCCTGGGGAGATAGAAATCAGACAATGAGTGGATCTCTCATTTAAAGTGATTAGAACAATTTTCGAGCTTATTGTTTGGAACCTTTGAAAAACAAATTAATCATAACATGAGACCTTAAACGTGCTCAATTTAACAATCAATTTTTTTAATAAGCCAGTTTTTGTTTTTCAATCGTATCAGTTTTGTAAATCTCCAAAAATCCTCTTTTTGAACAGACTCTCAACTTGTTTTGGTTAGAGGCTTTTGTTTGGTACTTTGGGTTTTTTTATATCTTATCACGTAGAAATTGCTTATTTACGCAGATGTGACTTCACAAGGGTTAAAATAGCTTGCGTATCTCTACGGACGTGCGCGCCTCTCTGATAATTTTCGAGTCCACTTTCCTTGTATAGACTCATCTTTCATCTAAATTAATACTATGTGCACAAACCTATAAATAAAAAGTTTAAAAAAAAAGGATCCCCTCTAGGCGTTAAAATGATTTAAATGGCCATTTTCATGTTTTTGTTTGTTCTGTTTTCGTTTGTTAAAAATAACGCGCGCGTTGGTTATACATTTTAGTATTGGCGACTTCCTTGTCGACGCCCGTAGAACTGAATATCAACTGAGAAACGACGTCAGAATCCAGGACATCAAGCTATTGGGTTGCTGGATAAAATAGATAACGATGAAGATATATAAAACGTTTTTGATGATTTAAATTTTTGCATTCATTTGGAACGAAAGGTCGAAGCTTCACTGAGGAAGGAGCAGAATTCATTATCAAATGTAATCGCATCTGGAACCATTTGAATGAGCTCGAGAGCTGAGCAGAATGCACTGATCATGGAATATTACTGATTTATCTTACTTCAAATCGTATACTGTCTAGTTTTTAGTGTTTCTTGGCTAAAGTATTGCCGCCGCCCTATGCCAAATTAGCGACTTGTTATGATAATTTGAAGAATGAATTATCGGAAAAGAACTAATGATTGGTTTGCGCACGAGACAATGTCGTGCGCCATCGTGCGCCATCCCTAACTGCGGACACGGCGTTTGTGGTTTTGTCTTGACCACAAAATTTGCAATTAATACGCGTTATTAGATGCTAAGATGGCATTTAAAGTATATTATCCATAAATACGATGCATTTCTATATAGATATCCTGCTTGTTCCGTCATCTGCAGGAACTGCTTGGGAACGCCCACCGCCGGTTTTTGCAACTTATTGCTACACATCGGTCAAGGTCATGAGAAGAGGATTGATGTTGAAATATTGAAATAATGGAAGTAAATGAAGTCACAGAGAGGAAATAATTAATTACTCCATACACATGATCTTTATAAGTGGCATGGAACATGACGCAGCAAAATACTGCAGAGATTGAGTATTGCCAAGGGGACAGCTATGGACGGTGGGGGCGTATGGAGAGATTTTGACACTGAATTGGACGATAAATGCATATGGAATCACCGAAAGGAAGTGTTTAGTGAGGATAACGTAACACTTTTATAAGTGTATTAAGATGAATTGAATTTCATGAAGGTTGAATTGAAACACGGTCAAGGGCATTAAATTAAGTGATAGTTATGTGTGGATATACTCTGTAATGCGATGGGTATTACATTTATATAATTTATTTGATTTTGTGAAAGGAAGAAAAAGAAGAAGAAGAAGAAGAAGAAGAAGAAGAAGAAGAAGAAGAAGAAGAAGAAGAAGAAGAAGAAGAAGAAGAAGAAGAAGAAGAAATACCTGAATGAAAGGAAAAAGAAGTTGATTAAAAAGAAACCAAAGAAAGATACAAACAAACAAACAAACAAACAAACAAACAAACAAACAAACAAACAAACAAACAAACAATTAAACAAACAAACAAACGAACGAACAAAGGAATTTAGAACGAACTGACAAACAAATAAACAAACTAACAAACTAAATCAGTAACAAATTAAAACAAACAAAAATGTAAAAAAACAAAAAAGAAACAAAACAAAAACAAAATAAAACAAAAACAAAACAAAGCAAAAGAAACAACAACAACAGTAAAAAATAATTTTTATGTTAAAAAAACAGCCCAGAATGTTTTTTTTTTTTTGCTTCATTTTTATGCATTGAATTGCAGGAATCGAAAACTTGTTTCTGATGTCGAGGCTCGATAGCAAAGGGCAGTCTGAGCACGCATCGATGAGTTTCTCCGTCGGTGATAGTACTTCCTTCGAATACCAAAACCATCTCATGTTGAAGGACCAAAACACTTCAAATTCTTGGTTGAATTGTTTTAATTGCTTGAGTCGGAAAACACTCAAATATAAATTGATATAAATCACATAATTCCTTCTCTAGTTCTAAATAGTTCTCGATAGAGAACTAATGAGAACTAGAGAAGGAATGATTTGCTAGTTTACAGCTGTTGCTACCACCACTTGATTGTTTAGTTGCGAAAATCAATTCTATTGGTAAATATTTAGAACACTATTTGGACAATTTCACAGGAAAGCCGCTTCAAATACAAACGAAAAAAAGGACTATGGACTGCACATTTTGTAACCAAATGCATCTTTGCTTTAATTCTAACGGTCGAGAAGAAGTATTAGATTGTTTGACTGTTACGAAAAACAAGTTAACTTAACTGACTTAATGACTGAATATTTAAAATACTATTTGGTCATTGAATTTCACAGGAAAAGCTTCAAATACAGACGAAAAAAGACCTTGTAAATAACAGAACGTTTTGTAATCAAGTGCAGCTCCGATTTAATTTTAACGTTCGAGAAAGTGTTTTTCATTCTGGGAAATCGGCCCTTTGCTCCATGAGGCCGACCGGTCGTCCGACAGTAAAACTTTAGTATGGCAAGTATTACAAGTATGCACATTATATATACAAATAATGAAATATCTAATAAAATTGCACATTCAAGGCGTTCATTTTGGAGATTACCAAGAAAATAGTCGCAGATGACTTACGTAATGCAGTAATGAGGCTCTTTGTTAATTTTGCTGAGAGCATCACTACCGTATTAAGGCGATAATAATTACTAGCACCGGTATTTAAGAACTTTTTCTGCTGTAGTCTGCTTATCAACAATGCTCTCAAGTTTTAGACCTCTCGACGGAAAAGCCTTTCATCAATGTAACATGAGTTAATGTAAGAAAGGGAACTTGGAATTGTACCCCAATGCATACTTATCGTTTATAGTTAGATTGCAAGAGCAGAGTTTAAAGGGCAATACCCCCCAAAAGCCGGGCCACGTGAACCGGAGCGTTGCATAATCAGTTGTAGTGTTAGAGCTTGGAAGTGTTTTTACTGAAAGTCACTTTGGGGGACAATCAATTTGAAAATATTTAGTGATAGCATTTATTCGATAAGTAAATACAAATCGCCATCAATTAAAACGGTTCTTGCTGGCATAAACTCTTGGGAATTTCAACTTTGGATGTAATTGTTTCTCCCGATCCTATATCATCTCCAGTACGCATGATCACACACCAGCAGTAGAAGATCGAGGTATTTGGGAACTTGCTTACAAATTTGCAAGCATATGTAGTTAATCGATGACATATTTTGTCTGAATTCACAATAGTGAAACGTGCAGTTATTTTAATTACAAAACCTTGAGGTTAATTGATTGCATTTTAAATGCTGTACTTTGGAAAACCATTTGCAATCGTCTAAAACAAACATGTTTGTAAAGATCAAAATATTGTATGGTTGCTTAGTTCTACTGGATAGCGTGGAAGGAACCGAAATCACCATGTTCCACGTAAATCCATACGACGATAGAGTTACATTTTGCGTACAATAAGTATATACGAATTTGCTTTTTTTTATTTAAACATATTTTTCTTAACATTTGCCCCAAAAGCTTAACAAGAGGGCTCAAATCAATTTATTTTACAATACTTAATCAAAAACTAGCAAACGAACAGAAAATAAATAAACACATACATAAATAACAATAAAATACAGCAAAACACACTCATAAGTTATATAAACAGATAAAGTATAATAAATACAAAAAAATAAAAATCAAATGTTGTTTTAGAAACGATTTGGGGCTACAATATACTTTTGAACTTCAGAAAACAGTTAACGATTTTTTCAAATCTATTTCCTCACAACCACATAGCAACCAGTTGTGTTTTTGCATTTTTGAACAACTATTTGTCCATAAAGTGCATGCCACAAATCTGTGCAGCTGAGGTAAGAAGAGAATTACGTTGAGAAGACAATTTGCTTTTGATAACGGGCCGGTTCGAGGCATGCATGCCTGCGGCAGCCTTTTCCCCTTGTTAATGTTATCTATTTATATCAAGAATTCTAGTTAGTCTCGCATCACCCATTTAATTTTGTCCCATGTCAATTAATTTCGACAAAATGATTTTTTTATTTGTGATAGTATTTATAATGATAATAGCTGTAAAATATATGATATAATAAATGCTTTTCAAAGGCTTTTATATACTTTATTTCCAAGCAGGAAGAACGATTATTATATTAACCCCCACATGGGCAATTAGACTAGATGGTAAGCTCTCTTGTCTAACTTGGTGGAAAGATTACATGGGTTGAATAAGTTGTACTATTTAAATATAATTAACAGGTAATAAAATGAAAAGCATTTCAAACATTAAAGCTTTCCAATCAAATCCAATGTCTAATACTCAAAAGATTAGTTTCAAGAAAAGTTAAAAAATCAAATGAACGGAAAATTTGCTTCCATAACAAAAAAGTACGAAAAGGTACATCTCAGGGCAAGTCAGTTATTTTATCAGTATTAAATGCTTCGGCGATCGATCTATCGGAGCACAGCTCAGTGCTACTAGTTCCTCGGTACATCTTTCCGTACTATGAGCCCCTGAAACACATTTCATGAACATAAGGTCCCGGACTTAGATTATGGCGAGATTTTTTAGAAACTTTATTTCCATCGCTACCATGGTGACGGCTAAAGGTTAAAAAATCAATCTTAGCTAAATCTGAGTGTTTCGATGGACGATTTCGTCCATGACCGAGTTCGTCTGGGGACGAGTTTTAAATGACTTTTACAGTGAGGCCGGATTTACATAGTATTCCAAGAAAAGCTCACTTGTGTTTACACGACTCTTTTCTAGGAGTTTTCGTCTCTGGCTGAAACTCGTTGCGTGACGAACTCATCCCGCGGGACGAAACCACCCACGTGACCACACCCTTATCGTACGTTCCTCTCGGGACGAGTTTACTGTCATCGTAGATGAATTCTCAAAGTAAACGTCTCACCAAAACTCGTGTAAACTCGTCGCGTGACGAACTCATCCCGCGGGACTAAATCACACACGTGACCACACCATTATCGTACGTTCCTCCCGGGACGAGTTTATTGTCAACGTAAATGAATTCTCCAAGTAAACGTCTCACCAAAACTCGTGTAAAACTCGTCGCGTGCCGACCTCATCCCGCGCGGCACGAAATCGCCCATTATGTAGCCACACCCTTCGTGTGACGTGGGCGGGAGTGCTAACCGTAGCAAAAAAGATGCCTTCTCAAATTTATCTGGATTAGTGTGGGACGTAGCCTTGATGTTTCCAATTACCCTTTGAATACAATGAATGATGCAAAGGAAGGAAACAGGCACAACGAGGGTTTACAATTGATTGACGTCAGTCAGTAGCAATTGATATGGGGCTCGTTCACCACGGGACGGCGTTTCAGAAACGTTTTAGCGCAGCATGCATGAGCCGATATTTGATTTACACTTAATATTCAAAAAAACGTTGCCGCAGTTCACAGCAACAAGCGTCAAGCCAAGACTGAAATGAATGCTGGTTTTGTTTGTAATGCATTCAAATCAGACTCGTTTCTATTGAACTAATTACAAAATGTGAGCACTTTCATGTGCTTGTTAATATATTGCACTACATTCTACTGATTTTGAATACATTACTAGCACCAAACCAGCATTCATTTCGGTCATGTCTTGGCGCTCGTTGCTTTGAACCGCAACAACGTTTTTTGAATTAAGTGTAATAAAAGCATTCAATATTGGAGGATATCACAAAATATTTCTCTACCTACGTACATCACACACCCAATCCGACCAAACTTTAATGACCTCAACGGCATCGACCGACCAAGTTCATGTTTCTAGCCTCAAGGTCAATATCTTTCATTAAGACATACGAACTACTGCTGACTTTGACGTCATCATTGAATGTCAGCCAAAATTTTACGTTATGACGTCAATAGAGCAAATTATCAGGAAACAGTATTCACCAAAATGCGAAATGGACGTAATTGGCTAGATCGATTACGGAGAGTAGTCGATATACCTGTAGTATATACAGAGTAGTGGGCTATGAAAGACCTGATCACGGCGTAGAATTTTTGAGATAAATTACCCCTAGGACATGGGTGTTATCTCCGTCACTCTCTGCAGTGCATTTTAGCCATACTGTTATCATGTGGAGATTTTAAAGAGACGAAAGATGGAATTACGTAAATGATGCATTTCTTCTCGTAGTTATTATGTAAAAAGCCACGTCTTGTCGTGTCCAGACAGCGAAATGCAGTATAGTGAACTTAGGTGATTCCTTAGTTTTGCACCGCGCACCTTTCTGCCCATGGTTCTAAAAGCACATAATTTCGTAGACTTGGCGGGCATTTTCATTAAAATTACGTGTAACAAACACTATAAAAGGCAATACGGAATATTCTTTTAAACTTTTAAACTAAGTGACAATCGTAATTTTTTGCAAACTTCGCCACATTCCCCTTTCATAAAAGCCGCGTCGTTTTTCGCCCGATTGTAAGGATGATTCACAAAATCTCTAAATCAAGCGTGCTGACCCGATTTTTCACTTTATCATTCGCCTTGTTTTGCTATTTTTCGAATTTCATCATATATAAGAATGAAGAAAAAGTCATTAGAAAAAGGTAAAAATTTACTTTTTTGGCAAACCAAAACAATCATATAGTCGTAGACCTTTTCTCCCATGATAGTGCAGGCATATCGTGCACAAAAAGTGCAGAATTGTTCAGTTTTTTGCTACAAGCATGAAAATTGGCACAATGATAGAAGACAACATGCTGACTAATTCCTGATATAGCGCCACGCCCAAAAATCAATACTTCCAGTTTTACACATGCGGAATTAATTTTCACTTAAAATTAAATACAATTGTTGCATTAACTAGTTGGTTCATGAAATGTGATAATTCTTTATGAGTACTGTTCTTTCTACCTAACTGACTATAGTGCCCCACCCTATTCCTCGTACTTCCAGTTTTATGTTAATGGATTTAATTAAATTCAAAATTACTGAAAATAACCGTTTTCTACAATGCTATCACTACCAACTAATCCAAATTGGTCTAATGTTGCATGCCCTTTTCATTTCACATGCACTGCCACACCCTAAACTTAGTACTGCCAGTATAGACACATAGGAATACCTCAAGTCTCTCAAGTATCAAAATTATTCACCTTGTTTTAAAGTCAAGGAGATAGAATAATAGACGGATATGATTGAAACAACGCAATTTGCATAACATGCAACCATGGCAACGCCTTTTCAAAAGTACTTCCAGTAATAATACTTTGGAATTGATGATCTGGAGTTAGGTTTGGGTATATGGCAATCTGACATCTTTCTGTAGGGATTCCTGCATAAAGGCCACTGTTATTGCACTTCCCTCGTAACAATCAATAATCCTCACTATTTTATAATTTTCCACATAAAGAAAACCCATTCACAATAGCCTGATCAATTACACATGACTGTGAAGACCCAGTTTAATACAGAATGTCTCCAGGGTTGATGTAATGTGGAGCGAATATTGCGGCACTGATAGCCTCAAATCACAGACCATATCTAGAAGTTAACAAAGCCATGGTCAACCAAAGCGTGTAGAACTGGGAAATTAAGATTCCTTAGGGTATTGAGCTTTTTTTATTTTTTGCCGAAATTTGCAAATCCATCATATTGCCCAACAAGAAACACTTGATTTCTTCTGTTGGAGAAAAATTAGCGTTGAACGGGAATTCGCTGGATTCCTTAGGTTTTTGAGAGCTTTTTACTTTTAATTGAAATTTGCAAATGAAAGTCATCAAGTTACCTGGAAACATACACTTGATTTCTTCTTTTGGACAAGGATTAGCATGTGATGTAGAACGGGAATTCACTGGATTGGCAACATGCACTTAAGAGGAATCAGACTCTAGGCTTTTTTTTCACTTGTAAGGATTGTGATATTGCAGTTCTTGAAGTTTTCAGAACACTAGGCCCTAGCAAAGCAGCTGCACTTCCTGCTTTCCATGGCTTCCACGACTTTTAGGAGCAAGGATTGCACAGTTGGTTAGTGCGAGAGGTCCCAAGTTTGATCCCCATCGAATATCAGTGACTTCCTATCCTTGTTTTGACTGCTGTTCTTTCCGTGTATACTGTATACTGTAAATACCCTTAAAATGGAGCATCGGTGGAGAGCGGGAGAAAAGGGCCCATCTTCAATTGCTTTTTCCATGAGCCTCTGGCTCTGGAAATAGGCCTACTCCGGGCACTAAAATCGCCGTAATTTTGGGCGATTTTAGCAAAATTATCCCCAAAGATACTCAAAACTTAAGGCGATTTTGGGCGATTTTAGGGCCTGGAATAGGCCTGGAGATCTGCGCACCAACGTCCCGCGATTTCGAAGTAAAACTTCAACTTTTCATTTCTTTGTCTTCACGAACTGCAATGAAATGTCTATATTCAGGAAAATCTCTGCCTTGGAGACTTGAAGGTGTTGTTTGCAGAAGTAAAAACAACATTTGAACGGCCTTTGAATGATTCTGTATGTAAAGATCTGTTGGAAATATATGTCAGTCTACTGCAGCAATTTGTTGTACTACTGTACAGTTAAACTAACTTTTGCCAAATAGTTATTGACTTTATAGAAGGAAATGTTTTCAAAAAAGCCAAGTCAATGGGGGCAGCATCCCATCTGCAGCACTCCGCCAAAATCACATTAAGAGACTAACCGCTTATCAAGCCAGGTCAGTAGTTGCAGCTACCCTCTGCGCCGCACTTGGCAGTAGACAAAGGCGGACCAAAAAGATTAAATTGACGCAATTGTGGGAAAACTAAGCAAGAGATTTTGGAAATGTTTAGCCACCTGACCAGATGTAAATGTCAGCAAGATAAAAATGTGCAAAATTGCAGCTCGTGTGCACAGCCATGTGTGATTGTGGAGGCGATTGCAAATGGAATTAATTCGTTTGGGAAGTTATATTGAAATAATTAATAAAATTTAGTGATTGCTACGAGTGAACTGCAATAGCCCTCTCCCTTGTCAAAGATTCTTACCTTAAAAAATATTAGATTTTCCATAATCCAAATTTAATAAATTCCAGTAACCCCAATAATCAATTACAATGTACTATTACTGGAAGTACTTTTGAAAAGGCGTTGCCATGGTTGCATGTTATGCAAATTGCGTTGTTTCAATCATATCCGTCTATTATTCTATCTCCTTGACTTTAAAACAAGGTGAATAATTTTGATACTTGAGAGACTTGAGGTATTCCTATGTGTCTATACTGGCAGTACTAAGTTTAGAGTGTGGCAGTGCATGTGAAATGAAAAGGGCATGCATCATTAGACCAATTTGGATTAGTTGGTAGTGATAGCATTGTAGAAAACGGTTATTTTCAGTAATTTTGAATTTAATTAAATCCATTAACATAAAACTGGAAGTACGAGGAATAGGGTGGGGCACTATAGTCAGTTAGGTAGAAGGAACAGTACTCATAAAGAATTATCACATTTCATGAACCAACTAGTTAATGCAACAATTGTATTTAATTTTAAGTGAAAATTAATTCCGCATGTGTAAAACTGGAAGTATTGATTTTTGGGCGTGGCGCTATATCAGGAATTAGTCACCATGTTGTCTTCTATCATTGTGCCAATTTTCATGCTTGTAGCAAAAAACTGAACAATTCTGCACGGTATGCCTGCACTATGAGAAATGAAATCTTTTCTAATTCAAAAACTTTCTATTGTACTTGCTCACATACATGGCTGCCATGAAATCTCTCTATAAAAATCAACATAAGGTGATTCCTCAGTAATTGTTTTTTATACTAGAAATTTGCTGAAACTTTGATATTTTGAAGATTTTGGGCTACTAATGCGAAAGAATAAAAAATGGATCACCACTGATCACCACGTTCAGAAAATATTTAGCTTTGAAGACCAGGGTATTTGATCGATTTGACCGGAATATTCGTCAAGCTTGGCTTGGCTTTTCGATTTGCTGAAAATATTATTTTGATCACAAACATGGCTGCCGTGAAGTCCCTCTATACTACACAAAGAGTCGTAGATAGAGTTTGAACAGATTGAAGAAGTTTGGGAAGAGAGACAGGAACTTTGTTTCCTCGTACCCCATTGCTACATGATCAAATAATCGACTATAATTGAAAGAATGAATGGAATATAGTAATATTAATATACTAATTATAGACTCCCAAAACACTACGCCATACGACACGGGCTATACAACGATACTGAGATTAATTTCATAAACCTTGCATGTTACTGAAATTAATTTCATAAACCTTGCATGTTTTCCCCCGGCTATTCAAATCAAATGTGTAAAGATGTGCTGCTTTTCCTGAAGCTCGTTTACTGGGCTAGACAATAATTGAACACCCTGTTTGGAGTGTTATGACTGTGGGCTAACAGTCCCACAGCCGCTGTATTAAAACATGAACAATATGAGCAAGACAAGGGGAGGAGGAGGGCAAATTTCAAAGGTGCAAGCTAGCACGAAGTCAAGGTTAGAATGAATCACTTGGTTTGACAGCTCACGTGTTGTGACACCGAAAGGGGGTCAACACCCACACCAACCTCACATGTACCGACGCTCTTACATAACAGGTTAAGCTAACATGATTACATAATTCTTCAATGTAACAATTAAGGAATATAAAACGCGCGCGCATGTCTCTGTTCTGTGATATAAACACGATGGAAGTTGTAGAGCAAGAGAAAAGCAAGCTTAGGAACACGAGGCGTAGCCGAGTGTTTCTCTTGCTTTTCGAGTGCTCTACATCTTCCAGAGTGTTTATATCACAGTACAGAGACATAAGCGATCGTTTTATATTGCTTTTATAAAATATTTTCCACGTTTTTGAGCGAGCCATGTCTCTGTCCTCTGATATAAACATGGTAGCCAGCCAGTCAGCGCGCGCGTTATATCTCAAATATTTTATAATCTCATATAGCATCCAAACCAACACAGCTATGAGAAAACATAAAAATCCTATCTGCGAGCATCTTCATTGAGATGTTTTCCTAAAACAGACGGGATGGAAGATGGCGGAATCGAACTCAGTGATTTCTTTTGGTTTAGCATTCGAAGCAGTGGATCGAAAAAGTCCGTGGTAAAGTTAGAATCTTAATAAGGAGGAAGCGAGAGTCGATGCACGAGAGCTAGTTGAACGTCAGAGTAACTTAGCAACGCTAAATAACTTAATGGAATGGAATAAAGTAAGACCTTTAAGGAGAATGTGAGTTTCCACACGCTACCTGGGGGGGCTTAAGTGATTCTGTCATTAACGATAAGGTAGTAAACAAAACCATCAAAGAGCAAAACAAGCCGCGTAAAGAAAGCCGGCCTTGAGGGTTAATTATAACTGAGACGCGAGTGAGTGCATGAAGTGGTTAACCCGATTACACCCAAATTAACTACAAATAACAATGTGGTTATTTTTGGTCAAAACAGCTATATTAAGGCGCTGTTACACGCTGAAACGTTTCTCTGAAACTTGCCTCAATGGCAGTTGCGAGACAAGATTCACAACGCATTGCACCGTGTAACATTCATGCGAAACTTTCCCCGGGTCGGTTTCACTTGACGGTTTCACGAAAAGTAGAACTGCTTTCTACTTCTGCAACAGAAACTTGTGTCGCGAACAATTTTCAAGACGAAATTTCAGCCTGTAACACCCCTTATGAAACTCGTCTGGCATTTGCGATCAAGACGAGTTTCAGATAAAAGTTTCAGCGTGTAACAGCTATATTAGTGAGTACAATGAGTTTAACATAGAGGTCAGTTTTATTTGTCGTGTTTTAGTAAGGCCTTTTTCAGATGCCGCACCTTCTATATCATATGCCGTTCAATATTGTTCCTCTGGCTCTCGTGAGCCCAACGCCTAAACCAATTTTTAACTCCTGAACTCCATGGTTGCTGAACCATGAAATGCTGCAGCAATTCCAACACTATAATGAACATTATAATGATGAACATAAAATTGAACGGTCGACACGCATATTTGTTGGGGAAATTTCTTCCATTTGAGAACAAGATAATAAGCGATGGTCTCTTTTGATACCCTAAGAGAGACCAGGAAATGCTAAAACTCTAAACTTCAATTTTAACACCCTAAAAGATAGCAAATTGCTGATGTTTACCCCTAAAAGATACGACGAACATACCCGATCTATAATTTACAATGGAGTTCCCCCCGCCCGGGATTACATCATTACACCCTTTTGGGTTAAAATGGGGTCTGGAGGTTGGGGAGGCTTATTCTCTCACAATAATACCGAAGAATCCTTATCGTAAGCAAGTTAACAAAAAACAAAAATAAAACTTGTGGATGCCAAAAAAGGATAATTCATCGATGTGATAGGACGGATGATATCAACGCTGATATTCCACAATTTCCAATTTTAGTCTCACTGTAATTCAAGTCAATAATCGATAATCTGAATCCAGCAGATTGACCAATCATAAGACTTCTATTTGCTCGAAAAATAATCCGTTCATAATCTAATTGCCCTTGAACTAATATCAATTCATTTCATCAACGTCCGTACAATGGCCTTACAACGGGAACGTGTTGTAATGCACATTTTGCAAATTGAAAACACGTGTGGAAACGTTCAACCATTGAAAACTCTCATAGCAGTTGCTCATGAAAACGTCAACTTTATTAACAAAATAGGATATAAACGTCATGTTAAAAAAAGAACTAGACAATCTGCACGTATTTCAGTTCAAAATGGGAGTAAACATCTAAACGGTGTGAATTGAAAATAAATTTTCAGAATTTCTACGTATTTTGAAATCGAGTGACGTTAACAGAGGGGTTATTAGCGAATTATCGACTAAATAGCTCCACGAAAAGCTATCACGCACTCAAGTAATCCCAAAAATCTCCATCAAGATACAATTATCACCTCTTATCGAAGCGTATCAGCGGTGGAACAAGGAATTTTGTTTATGAGTCGTAGGTCCCTCTTTTACTAGTCTGGGGACACTGGAGTAGCCCTGCTATCAAGGTTGAGAGGATGTTCAAAACATTCTTGTCTCGACCCTGGTGTGGTGTGTAAACACATAGGAAATACTCGCACACCAGTGGTGCTTATACCTTAGCGGGGAAACGTTTTCCTTGTGCGCGTGTATGCGAATTTAGAACTATTTTAGGACCTAAAGAGACTGGAATCCCAACTGAAGCAGATGTCTCGGAAATTCCAATACCCCACTGGTAATACTTTTTAAAGTACAGTTTAGGATTTCAACTCTTTCTACCCCCTCCACCTCCGTCTTTCCCATCTTTGAGAGTGTACGTAGTCACGCCACAAAATGTATCATTAACGCGAAAAGTAACAGCTTTTGACGCAGAAATGAATGTAACGTTTAAAAAAGGAACGCACTTTCTTGATATATATTCGACTTTGAAGTTACTGAGTGGTTTGACAAAACGTGCATGCGCTCAACAACTTTCTAAATCTAAAACAAGCTGTAAACAAGTTTTCAATTTTCGGTAATAAATGAATATTAAATTAATATGTTTTTGAAACCGATAAAACACGGAGAATTCTCTCTTGTATGTGGCATGCAAAGTTTCCCTCCCTCCCTGTACCCAAGTGCCTGCAGAACTTCAATGGTGTTTTCCACCCATTCCAGGGCCTCAATGCTGCTTATATTTAAACAGGACAAAACTTACTCATGCAACTTCGCGTACTTTTACCAAGTGAGACAGAGAACGCAGACGTCTTGGAAATGCCAAACCTTCGGCGAAAATATTAAGAACTAATGGTACTACTATAGTGCTATGCCGAATTCTTTAGCTTAACTACTTAATTTTTGGTACAATTTTAAAGATGAAAATGGTCTATTTCATTCAATAGAATCTCACTCAAGGTAACATTTCAAGCAGTGGTTTTGTGTTTTGTTGCACTACTAGTGCATCAGTTCGTCACACGAATCTCTTTAATCCCATATTTATGTACAGATTCGTTTTCTTATAATAATAGGCTATCGGTCGACTAAACTTGTAGGATTCGAGACCAGAAAATTTCATCATGTGACCTTCAGCCACCTGGCTCCCATTGCAAACGGGAGAATGTTCGAGAAAGGATATGTTGTAAGCTTATCCATTGCACTATTTTAGTGTACCCAGTCATATTAAATAAAACATCACTCGAAATGACATTCCAATTTTGTCTTTTGTTGCTCTAGGTCAGTTTTCTGAAAAAGTCTAAAAAAATATCATCTGAACCTCATTAATGTCATGTATGTATTGCATATCTACAAATTTTTTAAATATAAGTATAGGCCGTCGGTCGATAAAACTTGTAGGATTCACACACAGGTCACATCACGTGACCTTCACAGACACCTCTCACTGCGAATGAGCGAATCTTCGAGAAAGGATATCGTAAGAGTGTCCATGGTGATTATAAAACTATAGATACCCTGGGATATTGCGCAAGCGCACGTGGGCTTATCAATGGCTGTCGGCCCATTATTTGGCCTGAAGGAAATCTGTAATCATCAATTCTATGCTTGAACTCGTTTGCGTATCCATGGTAATTATAAAACTATAGATACCCTGGGACATTGTGCAAGCGTACGTGGGCTTATCAATGGTTGTCTGCCCATTATTCCTGAAGGAAATCTGTAATCATCAATTCTATGCTTGAACTCGTTTGCGTATCCATGGTAATTATAAAACTATAGATACCCTGGGACATTGCGCAAGCGTACGTGGGCTTATCAGCGGCTGTCTGCCCATTATTCCTGAAGGAAATCTGTAATCATCAATTCTATGCTTGAACTCGTTTGAGTATCCATGGTAATTATAAAACTATAGATACCCTGGGACATTGCGCAAGCGTACGTGGGCTTATCAGCGGCTGTCTGCCCATTATTCCTGGAGGAAATCTGTAATCATGAATTCTATGCTTGAACTCTGACTAGGATTTCAATGCCTCATTTCTGCGTATCTAATGTCCGTTTAGTGTGGTTTAATTTGGAAAAATTTTTCCATTTTTAATAGCCAAGTTCAAATTTGGTTCAAATGGTTACCATGACTACATGACGTCATTCATGATCTTGTCCACTGCCTCCCAGTCAATGTTACTCATAATGCTACCGCTGCTTTCTGAAATGTCGTCGCCGATGGCTTGTTTTGCTTCGGCCTGAAAGAATAATTTTGTTGCAGTGTGTGTCCGGCCATTCCAATGTTTCGCGAAACGTTGCGCGCAACAGCCGCAGAAGTAGGATCGAGTTCTACTTCTGCAACTGTCCAGAACTGTTGCGCGCAACATTGCATGAGATGTTTCAGTGGTGGACACACGGTACAACCGTGTTGCGCGCGGTGTTTCAGCAAATGTTTCGGGAAAAGTTGCACCGTGTGTCTGGGCCTTTACATTGTGTGAAACCTACCAAAAGCTGAGCAACATCGTCTGACATTTTAAGACTGTCCCCTGTATTCCACGGACTGATATCATCCATTTGAATTTCAGGATCTTTTAAAGCTTTACCCACTCCTTTAGAAAGTGTGTCATTACTTTTGGTGGCACGTGACCTTGCAATAGTGTCTCTAGGCAACCGATTCTTTTCAATACCAGTAACCTTGTCTTTTCTGACGGATGACGTTTTATTACCTAACTTCGACGGGTGGGTTTTGTTTGAAGATCGTTGATATCCTGCTGTACATAAAGACAGTAATTAAACGTTTTGCATGCATGCAAGATACATGTCTATAAGGAATGCAAGGATATGAAAGCTCAATCTGACTGGTTAAAAAAGGAAGTCACTAAACGGTTTCGGGACATGTGTTTCGCGCCATGACTGTGATTGGCTAAAAAGCAAAACCAGTAAAGTGTTTCGAGCCATGACTGTGATTGGCTAAAAAGCAAAACCAGTAAAGTGTTTCGAGCCATGACTGTGATTGGCTAAAAAGCAAAACCAGTAAAGTGTTTCGAGCCATGACTGTGATTGGCTAAAAAGCAAAACCAGTAAAGTGTTTCGAGCCATGACTGTGATTGGCTAAAAAGCAAAACCAGTAAAGTGTTTTGAGTCATGTCTGTGATTGGCTAAAATAGAAAACCACTGAAGTGTTTCGCGCCAGTGAGGACGACAGTTTAAGCAGGGACTAGAAGAATAGTAAAGAAATAATCCACCAGTAAATGTGATAATGAATGACTCTTTTCCTTGTAAAAAATCGATTGTTACCTGTAGTTGTATTTCTTAAATTCTTTGACGAGGTCTTGACGCTGGGTCTCAAAGGTTTCCTGGAATCCTTGTAAGTAAAAAGGTAATATATTAGAAACTGAAATAGCATTGGAAACATTAAAATAATGATTGTCTCGCTGACACCACAAAAAACGAGTTATCACAACCAATAATCATTAATTATTATAAATATAAAACATTCATTAATTTTAAATGTTAATTTACTTTGTAGTGGGTTCTTGACAAAGGAGATGTTTTACCTTTTTCATCCACACTTATTTAGATTTACATTATGTATTACACTTATTATTATGCTTATGTATTACCTTATATACTTACTGTAACGATTCCCAACAAACATGGCGCCCCACCCTTTTTGCACCTGTGCCACGCCCACACTGCTTATTTGGACATGTGCTTATGTATTACTTATCTTACTTACTGTAATGGTTCCTAACAATGAAGTCGTACCACTTTTATTATTTGCACCCTTGCCACGCCCACACCGCATATTTGGACATGTGCTTATGTATTACTTACCTTAGTTATTGTAACGGTTCCTAACAATGAAGTCGTACCACTTTTATTATTTGCACCCTTGCCACGCCCATAGTTATTACCAATCCTGGCCTTACTGCCCAGCACGTCGGTTAAAAGTTCTTTAAGCTCGCTATCATCACTTAAAAGGTCTTCTATATCATTTAGACCGTCATCGTCAAGGGTTGAGCCGTCGGGTATTTGGTCCATAATGTTATCAATATCAATAGATGTATCTGTGCGGTATAGGCCAGTAGAGTCCATTTCAGGTTGTTGTCTTTGTTTAAGTTGTATTTCTTTCTCTAGCTCTTGAGATCGTCGAAGCTTATCCTTCTCGTGCATTCGGTACGTCTTTGTCGTGACGAAGTCGGAACCACTCGGAGTGACCGAACGAGTGCCGACGCCGTATCGATCGGCTTCTGAATAATGGCCAAAATCTCTCGCGCTTTGCATATTCGGAGTACTAATCAAAGGAGTCTCATTTGATACGAGACTGGGAGACGCCTCAGTTAGGCCAGTCTTTTTGCTTCTTTGCTTCGTTCTAGTTGGTACACGCTTAGTTTTTGTACCGTATCGATTATTTTGTTTTGATTTATTCTTTTCTTTAGGTGTTTGCGGTGCGTAGCGAAGGTTTCGTAGAGTGTTGGCTTGAGGGACTGGTTCTGACAACATCTCGTTGATCAGATTTGATGCTTCTTTCATCCGTTCATCGATATGAGTGTCTTCTCTTGTTCTGTGAACATAATGATAATAATGATGTGATAATGATGAGTCATTTTTTTAAAGAACTTAGGGTGGAGGAGGGGAGGAGCAGAAATAAGCGAAACTCCTAAAATCCTAACATCTTTCAACTACCCTGGTTTTCTGTACTAAATTAAACCGAAAGAAAAGCATAACAAACACAACAAGGTCGAAGAGATGAATTCACTTGTGGTTATACCTTCTTTTTGTTTCTCGTTCTTTTTCAGCTAGCTTTATTTTCTTGAGGGAAGACGGACCCTGCATAAAACATCGTACACGGTTATTTAACTACCAGTCATAGAACTACTATTAGATACGGTTTTACTGAAGAGCTAAAGTAGATCTCGTATGACTGTGAAAACGGCACCGCACTGTCACGGCACGGTTACGGCAGGAATTTCGAATGTTCTTATAGACAACTCGGCGCTGACACGGTCACGGCACGGCGCGGTCCGTTTCACACTCATACGAAATCTGCTCTACATAAGTAAGCAATGCATTGCGCAAATAACGGCACCTAATATATCTCGTTGTAAAGTGACGGTGGTGCTAGAGAAAGACATCTCCGTACGATACGTTTCACAGCGTCCGATACTATTCTTCGGTAATTTATGGAAAGGCCTGATAACTTATCGAGCCTACTTCCAACCCAATAAAACTTCCGGGTGTATCTCAAAGCACGCGCTGTTTTCATTCTCTATGATTTTGTTTTAGTTTACAGACAAGTTTGACGTCTTCTTGCGTACTGTTGTTACGTTTCCCGTAAATAAGCATGTGTCATTAAAAACCTGGACACACAATGCAACTTTTTCTGTAATATTGCGCGCAACACAGTTACAGGTTATTAGTCTTTGGTTATTGAATAACGTCTACGTGCCATGGGAACTTAATGAACAAGTACGCATGTGATAAGGGATGGGAGGGGGACGTTCCTCGAAAAGCCCTTAAATTATTAAGGACACACAATGCACCTTTTTCTGTAATATTGCGCGCAACACAGTTACACCGTGTTTCCAGCCTTGTAATGCTGATCGTAACGTTGTAGAAATTACAGAAGTACAACTCAATCCTAAACCTGAAACTGTCGTAGGGTTGGGCACGCGGTGCGACTTTTGTTTTGTGCGCAACATAGCCTGGGTTGTTGGCGCTCTGCGGTTTTTGGGGCGGAGGAAGAAATGAAAGACCTTTCATTGAAACATGAAATGAAAGGTCTTTCATTTCTTCCTACGCCCCAAAAACCGCAGACCACCAGCAACGCAGGCTATGCGCAACACTGCAGAAAAGGTTGTAAGAACAGTTGCACCAGTGTTCGGGTCTTAATAAGCGCGCGTCTAAAAACAGGTTCCAAGGGGCCGTTTATTACCATACCTCAGTAGCTGTAGTAAATGGTTTAAACTCAGTGGATCGCAATTCCTCGACTTGGTTCTTCCATTCTGTATGCCTTTCTTTACGTTTCTTTGCCATCCAGTCTTGAACTTTCTTTCTCTTTTCAGCAGACCTTTGACTTACTCTAGTATGCAACAGTTAATGAAGAAATGAGTTCATATAAGCAATCTTGGGCTTTGGAAAATATTTCAAAACGAATGAAACTAAGTCACTATCGAAAGGGTTCTTCAGTCAAGGAAAGAGTACTTAGGCCCGACTCAAAAGTCGAACTTCAAAAGCCGACGTTGACGTTTCCGACCTACACTTCGCTAGCTTCTTTTGTTGCGCTAGTTTTCATTATTGTCTTGGTGTTTTCAAAGGAGTTTTAACATTTGAATATGAAAAAAAATTCATTCGAAAAGGATGGTGGTAGTTTAGGTATGTGACGTCATAAGGGTAAGGGCCTACAGCTGATCTTCCCTTCCGAAAATCTCTCCTAAGCGACCATCCTCGGGGACCCAGGGCGAAGGGGGAGGGGGAGGGAGAGGGAGGACCGGAGGGGGACGGGGAGGGGGAAGGAAAGGAAAAGGGGAAAAGGACGCCCTGGGCATTTGACTACCCCAAACCATTTCCAACGGCAAAACTTAATCCTCTCTCTGATTGGCCTCATTATAATTTGCAACACCTCTTAAACAAAGCGAGCGGACACGTGAAAACAGAAACAGAAGCTGGTTGTATCGAAAATTATTCAGAAACAAGATGTGTTTGCAAAGCTACCCACAGGATTCGGGAAATGTTTGACTTTAATACCAAATTTTGCCTGATCTCGGTGTGCAGAACTTGACACACAAAAATGTTAAACTGTCATAGCATCCAAGCGTTAATTGAGATGTGCCAGATATTTTTGTTATATGACCTTGTTTACGTGGGATATCACTAATGGGATTAAGTTTTGCCATTGGAAATGGTTTGGGGTAGTCATATGCCCAGGGCGTCCTTTTCCCCTTTTCCTTTCCTGCCCCCTTCCCCTCCCCCTCCGGTCCTTCCCCTCCCCTTTCGCCCTGGGTCCCCGAGGATGCTAAGCGACCAGTTCTCAAAAAAAAAACAACAACAACAACAAACAAACAAACAAACAAACAAACAAAAAACAAAAACAAAAAACAAACAAATAAAAACAAGATTTGAGTTTCCAATTCAATTCTCTATGGTTGATGCTAACTCTCGCTGGCGACCATCTCCCATAAGGCCGATTGCTGCACTGAACTTTTGCCTACAACTTGCCTACTTGCTTACAACTTGACTTGCGTCTGATTTACACGACACAACTTTGGTGCTCACAATACTACAATCAGATGCAAGTCAAGTTGTACTCTGAAGCAAGTTGCATGCAATAGTTGTTGGCAAAAGTTGCGCAGCGTAAATCGTCCTATAAGCAAACACCTAGACTTGAACGTTTGGGTGGTCGGGAAGCTGGATTGTAATTTAATTTGATTTTAGTCAAAGTAAAGTTTGAGCTTTACTGTAAATACACCATAACCTGAGTATTAGGCCTTTTCCAACCCCCCCCCCCCCCCCCCAACAACATCAACCACAACAACCAAACAACATGCAACACCACCACCAAAACAAAAACTAAAAACAAAACAAAAAATGAAGTTCAATATTCAGATTTTATATTAGCTACGCAACTACGAAGGAAATAAAAGGGTACTTAGAAAGTGCTCACTAAGCAGACATACCTTTTCGATGAGTCATAACTGTCTGAAAAGATCTCCTTTAGTTTTTCTGAGGAAAGCATTGGTATATCTTGGGATGGCTCTTTGTCAGAACGTCTGCAATACCATTAAGATATGAAAAGACGTATTCAGATATGAAGTGGTTTTGAAATGTACAGTGTAGAATTACTCAGTCACTTAAAATACTTAATGTGTAATTGAAAAATGGAAAGCCAAAAAGCAACAGAAGGCCCAGTAATGCGAAATATCTACCGTATTTTACGGCTTAGTCCTACCACTTGTATAAGCTGTATAGTGCATTAGTCAAATAGACACACTTTTTGTCTTTGAAGTCGGGGCTTCTAGAAGGAAAATAGTCTACTGCCTGAGAATATCATTCTCTCGGCTTCATGGGAGACTAGCTTCTGGCTGGAGGAGCTGTATGTATTTTGTCCCTCTTTTAGATGACTATCAGAATGCGCAAAGAGTTTTAATTCTGTTTCTATAGCAGCTAATATCTATGTAGCTTTTCTAAGGTCCAGTTCAAACATCGAAATTTTGCCGCGTCGAATTCATTGAAAACAACGGATAATTAGACGGCCTTCTTTGATGTTATTAGATTCGACGCGGGAAAAGGTCGACGTCTGAACTGGACCTAAGTCGGCGAAGTCCTCCGAAAGCTTGCACTAGCAAACACCTTGGGTAATGTACACAGTGACTTTGTGAAAATGATAAAAATGGAGGACTTTTAATCTTCAGTACTGAGCTAGTTCGAGAAAGGACCTCTGTTGTATAGATGATGCTGTATTTTAACAAAGGGTTAATGGTTTGTGGTGAGCTTCCTACCTTGACATGACAGATGACACCTCGTCTTGTAATCTGTCTTCTTGCTGCATTTGCTGAGTATCACCTTCAGTACTGTCACGTGACTTAATGTCACGTGACTTAACAAGATCACGTGACTCATCAACATCACGTGATGGTTCTTCTAATGTTGGTGTAACGTCACGGCTGTCATCGCGGGTTTCCTGTTTATCATTGTTTTCAATGGTTTTATCGCCATCAAACGATAACTCTTCTTCAATGGATTCTTGGTCTTCCTTCTCGACTTCTTCTTTTGTGTCTTTGAAAGACACTACGCTTTCTTTGACGCGTACTTCCTCGAAATCTTGATCTGCCTCTTCAACTGTTGTATTTAGAAATGAAAACGATATTACAGAGATTATAGTCTTGTCAGTCTGATCCTTCAACTGTTTTCATGGTTGCCACAAACCAATCACAAAATTCCCTGACTCTTTCCTGACTAAAGTTTAATTTTCCCTGACCCAATATTCAGTTACTCTGTGTTTTCAATTCAAACGACTGGCGGCTTGCAAATTGAGCAGATGACAATGATATAAACCATCATACCAAGCTAGGAAGGACCATACATTTTCAAATAAAATTCCCTGACTTTTGCTCAAAGTTTAATTTTTCCCTGACTGAAAGTGGAATTCCCTGACTTTTCCCTGACTTTAATTATAATGATAATTACCGAAAGCCACACAAACAATTGACGAGGTGTGCCTCGCTTTTCACGTCCCTCTGAATAAAACATAGTCCGTCCAACTTAGTAGACAACATATTGTTGAAAATAATCGGTAATCTTTTTAATGAGGAAAAAATTCAAGTTTCAAACCTTTTTCCGTGTAAGTTTCGCTATCCTCTTTTTCCAATGCTCGTGACGGTGTTTCTCGTCTCCATGGAGTGTTATCGCGCTTCCCTCGGGACGTCCCGACAGGTTTCCTACTTCGTATTGACAATGAAGACTTTTTAGGTTCTTTAGTTGGCTTAGCTGGTGGGGTCATAATCTCACCAATGCTTTCAATAGCGTTAAGCAGCTAAAAATATGACATGGATGAATGTGTTATTTATCATATAGATTTTTCTGTGCGTCTGTACTCTAACAGAGGCACATCAAAATGCGGTGAAAACAAAAACGTTTGCCATACGACGTCTTCTCATTCATTCATTTAAAAAGTATTTCAACCAATCCGAGTGCGCATAATATCGTGACATCATCCGTGCTTGTGTGATGTAATCACACACAGTTCTTGGCCAATCAGAGGGCGCGTACTATATCAATTATCATAGAGAAAAGAAACTGTATGACTCAGTAAATAAGAAACTGCATGACTTCAAGTCGTATAGTTTTCAGTGGCTGACTTTTTATCGCTAATCTGGATATTAAACAGCCTCTTTTTCAACACGGGAAAGGGGGGAGGGGTCACTCGCACTAAAACAGCCATCATCACGTAACAGTAAGAGAATCTCTTTCCCTGAGGAAGTCGATTCTTTCTCGTATAAACCATTGTTTCCGCCATACATAACTGCTGTTACAAGAACGTACAAAGCCTCATGTGCCCCTTCTATCAATATCACTTCTTACCACATTGGAGCTCTGGAATTCTCGGTCCATATTTTGAGTTATCTTCTCAATAGCTTCGAACCTTTCATTCATTTCTTCCAAACGACTTGATAACCGCTCTTTGGAAATACTTTGGGCGGAGAACGAAGTGGGAGGCTTGATGCGCCTTCTGTTAAACAACCATGTAAATTTTTAATAAGGTTAATTCTATCTAAAGACAAATTAAGCATAAAATTCAACGATAAACCCAGATGAATATACAACTACTTACTTTGTTGAGTCTATGGAGTCCATCATCTTCACGGTTAACGAGTCAAACACCTTGGAATCAGTATCGTCTGATGGAGATTTAGAAGGTATTTCTTGTGAGGGAACTTGTTCTAAAAAGTCGAAAAAACTAATAAGTATGTTATCCACGAGATTCCGTAACTTCCTCTAAAGTGAGTGTCCGAATAAGGAGGTGCCTCCTATCAGGGACCTCACTGTGTTTTAATAGACCATTTCACAGTTACATCTCGCTCAATAGCAGCCTAAACTGCGCGCAATATATTCTTTGTAGTTTTGCTAACAGACCATGATAAGGCAAGAAATACACACGAAAGAACCAGGGAGATGTAAGTGAACAAAGCAAATACTTTCGATTTCCACGGGTTTTTGCTCAAAGTGGAGGTTGTTTTTCCCTGCTAACATCCTTCCCCTCCAACCTCGTTCTCTCCTCCTCATTTACATTTCTGCTTTGTAGTTAAGTCTAGTCTTAGCCCCCTTATCTAAATAAACAACTTATTTATCTATAATATACATTTAAATAATTATATTTCGTTTCTTTTTCTCCTTCTTCTTCTTTACTGTGAATTTGTAAAAAAAAAAGTGCTTGTAACAATATCTTATATTTCAATGCTGCCCGCCTCGACTAGCCTAGCTATTTCTGCGGGCCAGCACTATTATTACTTGTAATTATTACTGTAAAAAATAAACGTCTTGTCTTGTCTTGTTATAATAACACTGACTTACATGTCAAAAGAGAATCTGTATCAATGCTCGGTCAACGTAACACCGAAGCGAGGTAGCAGTTTGGTAACTGTAAAAAGGACTATTTGCTCTAAAAACGCAGATGTTATTAAAGTCTGGATGCGTTGTGCGTCCTCTTTAAAAAAATTCTTGTTCTTACACAAAATTCCAAAGTAAAACTTCATTCACTGACCTGTTTCTTCTTCAACATCCTCATCTTCGTGCTCGCTGACTTCTTCTTCTTCTTCTTCTTGTTCAACACTGTCTTGTTTTACTGTCTCCTTCCCACTGCGTATCTTTTCCCACAGTTCACTATCAATATCAGCAACACTAATGAACTGTCTTGCACTTTCTTTTTCGACAGCTCCATTATCTTTTGAAGACTCCTTGGCCTCGACTTCACGTTCCCTAGGAGCCTCGCTTTGGAGATCTTGTCCTCCGTCACGTGAAAATGTTAGACCAAGGAAAACATCTGGAGCGACTACAGGGACGAAGGCTTGTGGTTTGTCGACTGGAGGACTTCTTGACGTGACTCTTTCATGGTGGGATTTGGTCTCTCCCTTGAGACCCAACATGCTTGGAGAGGACGTTTGGGTAACTTGATCAACACTGGTGGTAACAAAATCTATATTTTCAACTTGCACCTCCACACTGTTTTGCGATTTTATATGTGTTCTTTTTTGTCTCTCCTCTTCGTAGCAAACAAATGAACCTTTTTCCCACTTCACAGATCGTCTTCGTGGAGTAGGGCGGGGACTTGTTTGTTGTTCTTCTTTTTGTAGTTTTTCTTCTCTTGCTTGCCTTTCTCGCTCCAATCGCTCTTGCAGCACCCGTTCTTCCTCAAGACGTTTACGAACTTCTTCTTGCTCTCGTTGTTTCTCCATTTCTTTCCTGACACGCTCTTTGACTTCTAGTTCCATCTGCTGCTTCTTCAATTCTTCTAGTTCCTTTTCGAACTGCTTCTTTACTCTCGCTTCAAGTTCTCTACAATAATCGTCGACCTGGGCGTTTGTCGCGGTAGGTTGACTTTGCACGTTGAAATACAGCTGCTCTTCATCTGAAAGGTCTAAATTCTCAGATAATTCTGATAATTCGAGTTCACTTTCCTCGCTCAAGCCTTCTTCAAGCTGTACCGCTGGTTTTACTACTGGTTTTACCACTGGTTTTACCGTCTGTTGTACAAGTTTGTCGACTTTTTTCTTCTCTTTCTGTGTGGCTGGTTTGACTTGCAGCAGCTTACGCTGTGGGTATTCAACTTCGGGATGGGTACGACGAGTTGTAGATACTTTTTCTCGTCTCCTTTGTCTACAGCAAAGAATAAGATCATTGTCAAAATCATTATTGTACGTACGCCCCTCCCCTCCCCTCCCCCCTCCACTGAAACTGGAATCTGTGTTCTTCAGTAAATTAGGTTTGTATCAAGTTTTATTACATGCGAGAAAAATACTTATTCTCTGAATAAACAGATAATTATTCTGTCTACTTACCGCGATGTAGTATTTCTGACATCTTGTGTTGGTATAGCTTGTTGTTTTGCCGGTTGATGTTTTCGTTTACGATCTCGCACCTTCTTTGGTTTCACATTTTCTTTCTCATTTCCTAGAAAGCTCAAATCCTCCTCTTTTGTCTTTGTCTTTTCAAAAGCTTCCAACACCTCAGCCGGTACAAGCTTTGGTTTGGGTTTCTCTTTTGGGATTTGTAGTAATACCATGGGTGTTTGAGCCTGCCTCACGGGGATATTCCTACACACAGGTATCTTGGACTCTTGTAGTGGAACATGAAGCAACCCCTGTTGTCCAGGCCTTGGGGTATCCATTTTAAACACCATACAAGGATCTCTTACAGTTCTGACTTCAGCAAACTTAATCTTGCTCAGATCTGGTCTATGTTCGTCGTCTTGAACTTTTGGTATGTGTAACAGAGGTAAATCACGAGCTGGTGGGGGAACTTCAAATAATCGGAAAGTTTTGTTAGGTTGTGTAGGAGGTTGCTTTGGAAGATGGAGTAAAGGAAATGTTTGGTCTTCATCAGTGGAAGTCTCGTTTTGTGTTGGATAGCCACGATATGGTGGGACCATTTGCCCAGGCGTTGTGGAGTTAACGTACGGCTTTCCAGAGAATCTCAGCAGAGGAAAAGGCGCTACTGATGCACTGTCACTTTGTTCAGGCCAGGCAATTCTTGTTGGCTGTAGGCTGGCGTTCCCTTCATGAAAAGGTGCTTGATTATGTCTAGAGGGTACATCATTATATTGTGTGGGTATACTATTGTATTGAGAAGGATGACTAATGCTAGAGGGGACACCACTAGATTGGAGAGGATATCTGGTCATAGAGGGTCCACCAGTGTATTGTAAATTTTGATTAGTCCTAGAGGGTACACCATTGTACTGACTAGGATGATTAACCTCAGAGGGTACACCACTGTAATGGCCAGGATGATTAACCTCAGAGGATATACCATTATATTGCGAAGACTGACTAGCCACAGATGGTCTATAATTGTAGTGCTGATGGTGAGCTGGAGGAAGTGCAGTCTGACAGCTCGCGTCTCTGGTCTCATCGTACTGAGCGCCAAAGTCTACAGCCGTTGACACAACATTGCTGCTTGCCACTGATCTCTCGGAGTCTCCATCTTTCGCTGGAAAGTTACCACTAGAAGGAGCATCTGTTTGGGATGCAATTTCTTTACTTTTTGACCTTGATTTGGACCTTACTTCAGGTTGAGCAGGAACTTGATTAGTGTTGTTTGAAGTCATTGTCGATAACTTGAGTAGAGGTACATCGGTGTCATAAGACTGGCTATTGGGGTTTGATCTTGAAACAACAAAGAGCATTTATCAATCAAATTAGCACGTCACAGTAAAACAGTTACAGGAAAATGACCAATAATGAACAACAGGATAGCAATGGTTTTTACATCCTCATTGAAAAGCTCCCGAAAACATCATCGCATGGTTAATTATTCAGAGGTTCCATAAAGGGAAAGATCCAGGATTATATAATAATTGGTATATTACGCGCGTAAGTAACAAAACTAACAAAGCTTCTCTAGATATTCCAATCGGATTAATAAAATCTGCCAGCCACATACTCTGCATACCATTTACTCATATCTACAACGAGTCAATTATCTCAGGTGAAGTACCTGATGTTCTAAAAATTTCAAGGGTGACTCCCATATTTAAAAGCGGAAGCGCGCTTGATCCCTCAAATTATAGACCAATTTCTACACTATCACCTTTTAGCAAAGTCCTTGAATGCTTAGTTTATAATCAGTTAAATAGCTATTTAGAGGAACACGATGTAATTTATAAACTTCAGTTTGGATTTAGAAAAGGATATTCGACCGAACATGCATTACTGGAATTAACTGACCAACTCAAATCATCAATCGATAATAAATTATTGACTTGCGGCTTGTTTATTGATTTTTTTAAGGCTTTTGACACCGTTGATCACCGTATACTAATTGACAAACTGAAAAAATATGGTATTTCTGGACCCGAACTCTCATGGTTTACAAGCTATCTACAAAACAGAAAGCAATATGTCAAAATCGGAAATTGCGAATCTGACCGTTTAAATATGGTCTGTGGTGTTCCTCAAGGATCCACCTTAGGCCCATCATTATTTCTACTATATATAAACGACTTACCCAATTGTTCAAATAAATTATCATTCAGGCTTTTTGCAGACGATACAAACATTTTTTTCTCTTGCGAAAATCCCGGTGCTCTCGAAAAAATTATGAATGAAGAACTAAATCATGTTTTCAATTACTGTCACATGAACAAGTTATCAATAAACCTGAGCAAATCAAACTATATGATTATAGCTGCTCCAACCAAAAAAGTTGGCCAAATCAACATACAAAACATTGAGCGTAAACCTTATGTAAAATATTTAGGTATCTTTATTGATGAAAACTTAAATTGGCATAAACAAATTTCTCATGTCAGTCAAAAAGTATCAAAAAATATAGGTATCCTCTTCAAGCTAAGACATTACGTCACCATTAAAACGCTGTTAAGTTTATATTATGCTCTCATTTATCCTTATTTTATCTATGGCATCATGAGTTGGGGAAATACCTACAAAAGCGCGCTGGTTAAATTAAACAGCAGACAAAATCAGTGTATAAGATGTATATTTTTTCTGAACAAAAGAGAAAAAGTTGGACATTTTTATAAGCTTCTGGACATACTAAGATTTGATAGCATACTCAAAGAAAAAGTAGCGTTATTTACTTATAAGTTAGTAAACTGCAACTCAACTGTTCCAACTGTATTCTCTGACAGTTATATTACTCCTGCCCATGAGATACATACTCGCAATACTAGGTATTCTTCAAACAAAAATTTATTTAGACCATCAAGTCGAACTAACTATGGCAAGTTCACTTTTAAATATCTTTCTTCAGTAGTGTGGGAAACTGTCCCTAAACATCTCAAAACAATATCGTCCTTCTCTACTTTCAAAAAACAACTTAAAAAATTTCTTATTGACTTGCAAAATTAAGAACAACTTACTCATTGTGAATTCTGATATGCTCTGATCCCTGAACAAGTATTTAACTGTACAAATTATCCTGTATAAATATACATACATAAATATACATATATATATATATATATTTCTGCTCTCCACTCCATAAACCATATATATATATATATATATATATATATATATATATATATTTAATAGTATCAGTAGCCGACACGAAAGCTCTGCTACTTCGGCTACTGTGCACAAACTTTATATGTTCTATAAATTTCTATTTCTTAATTATTCTGGTTTATGTATATTATTAACAATTATATAAATCTGTAATATAGTGCAAAATCAATAAAAAAGTCTAAAAAAAGTCAAAAAGTCTAAAAAAGTCCTGATTGGTCGAGAACCGTGTGCTAGTACAGTACACATGTATAAGTGACGTCACGGAATCTCACGCACGCTCTGATTGGTTGAAATGTTTTCTATGAATATTATATAAAACAAATCGATTCCATTTTTCCGTGGGTCTGTACTCTAATAGATGCACAGATGACGTCAACTACTTTTTTGTTCTCACCACATTTTGACGTCATCTGTGCATCTGTTAGAGTATAGACGCACGGAAAAATGGAATCTATTTGTTAAATATCCTTCAGGACAAGTGCAGAAATCGAACACCGTTCAGATGATGCAGAGGATTTTAGAAAGATCATGAAGAAGAAAAGGGCCCAAAGTCGTCTCAGGAGGGGGTGCACACCCCCTGCACCACTCCCCTAAATCCGGCCTTACGTATGGAACATAAGTTAAGAGAGCAGACACTGAGATTACATCATTCAAATACTGTCGAACAGTGTCAATATTTTTACCTTAATAACAAAACCAGCTCCACACCTCCATTGACGATGGACTGTGGCTGATGACTCGCACTTTCAATTGTACCACGTGACTTGTCACCTGACTGGGTTCCAGGACTGGCAGTTGGTTTGTCTGAAATACCAAGGTGTGGTTCAAACATATCGGGAGCAGCTAACACAGGAGAAGCTTCTTCATTAGTCAAAGGAATAAAAGGGGCTTTCTTAGGTGTCACCTCTTGGTCAGGAATTGAGGCACGTCCCTCGGTATTGCCAACAGTGGTTGCCTTTGTGTGTGATGGCCGTCCTTTCGACGTTTTCTTTTTGCGAGGAGTTTCTTAAAACAAAAACAAAACAATAAGCATTGTGCGTTTATTGGTGCGCATGCTCAGTTTTCTTTTTCTTTTTCTTTTCTTTCTTGCTTTCTTTCTTTTTTTTTTTTTTTTTTTTGAAAGACCGTCCCACATGGTTTGGAGCACGTGGTTTACCTTTTTTAATATGTATTTCTTCATTCATCTTAGACATGGCTTGTGCATCGCCATCTTGTGTATCTAATTTCAGCGATCGCCGTGTACTTTTAGTTTTTCTGTGTGCCTCCTTTGCGGCAGGCTGGATGGAAGGTCTATCTCTTGTGCTTGCTGCTGGCTGATTGAGATCTGAAATAATAACAAAACGCCACAGTAGAACAGCGGAACCTCGCCTTACGGCTGTTCCTTTAATAAAGCCAGTTAATTTTTTTCCTGTTTGTCCCTTGTTAACTCATCTATATGGATTTCCCATAGGGAGCCATACATTGTTCGAGATAGAACTCTCATATTATTGCGTGCACAAAGTATCAGTCTCCTGTTTATGCTGCCTTGATGATATTTGGCATCATTAATGATTAAGCAATTTGTATTACCTGTATCTGAATTACCCCTCGACGCAACTGTTGCCACTGATTCTTCCTTCTTAGTTCGCTTCTGCTTTATTTTCTTAGCTTCTATTTGCCTTGCAATACTCTCCTCTTCGGTTGTAGGACTTTGCACAGTGACTTTAGGTATATTGCTGTCGCTGGCTGCACGTCTAAGTTTGTTCTCTGATAATATTAGTTCATTTCGAACTAAGCATTCTTGTTCACTCACGGGGTTACTAGCCAATGGCTTAGAGACTGCCTTGAGAAATTCTGGATTTACCTAGTATGAACAGAAACGAGAGAATAGAAGAGCTTCCCGCATTTGAATGGATAGAGGATTTATTTGTTAAAAAGGTTAACTTAAAGCAAGAATATTTAGTGTACTTCCTTTAGCACGAGCTGGTCTCCAAGGAAGCCGATGGTGTGCCCTTTAAGGGCATTGTAAGTTAAATAAAGCTAAACAGAATGGAAAGCAGTCGAAAAAAGGTGTACGAGGTAACTGGGAATCGACCTCGGTACGCACAACTTTTCATACAACTTTCTTAACACTACAAAAACGCGCGAGTAAATTTACTCAAAAACTTGAGTAAATCGGTGCATCCACAGTAACTCACTTATCCGAGTAAATTTACTCAGTTATTTGAGGAACTGAGTACCCTTTACTCAAATAACTGAGTAACTGCGTACCTTTACTCAAATAACTGAGCAAATTTACTCGGATAAGTGAGTTACTGTGAATGCATCGATTTACTCAAGTTTTTAAGTACATTTCCTCGCGCGTTTTTGCAATTGTAACTTTTTCTGCAACACAGTTGTAGCGCTGTTCACTCCTGGAACAATTGCGCACAATTGTTGGAGATTTAGGTGATCGAGTCTACTTCTGCAACATCGCGCGCACGGTGCAACTGAACAGAGCTGAAAAACGAACAAATTCTTCGACAAAAATTCAAAATTTAAGCCCGTTTCTGAAACGTTAAGGCAAAATCTAAACTTGCATGATATAGCACTAGCTTTGATTTTATGAGTGTTCGGGCGATCTGTAGTCATATATAACAAATTTTGTACGTAAATCAGATCGAAAGTGCTTTATAAAATATTCGACATATAACGCGCGCGCTGATTGGCTGGCTACCATGTTTATATCAGAGGACAGAGACATGGCTTGCTCTAAAACGCCGAAAATATTTTATAAAAGCAATATAAAACGATCGCTTATGTCTCTGTACTGTGATATAAACACTCTGGAATATGTAGAGCAAGAGAAAAGCAAGAAAAACACTCGGCTAAGCATAGTGTTCCTAAGCTTGCTTTTCTCTTGCTCTACATCTTCTATCGTGTTTATATCACAGTACAGAGACATGCGCGCGCGTTTTATATTGCTTAAATATTTTATGATTCAAATTTTCGACCCCGTCTGTGGATCTTCGTCAGGATGAATGTAAAATTTTATCCTGCGTACCTTTTTTCAATCTCCCGCTTGTACTACAGCTATTTTTTCTTGAAAATCTTTCGTGTTCATCCGTTTTGCATCCCTATTGTGCAACTGTGCTGCGCGCAATGTTACAGAAAAAGGTGCATCGTCTGTCTGGGCCTTAATAATTAAAGGGCTTTTCAAGGTTCATTAAGTTCCCATGGCACGTAGACGTTATTCAATAACCAAAGACTAATAACCTTGTAACTGTGTTGCGCGCATTATTACAGAAAAAGTTGCATTGTGTGTCCTTAATAATTAAAGGGCTTTTCGAGGAACGTTCGCCTCCCATTCCCTTATCACATACGTACTTGTTCATTAAGTTCCCATGGTACGTAGACATTATTCAATAGCCATAGACTATTAACCACCATAGGAAACTCTACATCGACTTTCATCACTGGATGTCGTTCTGTAGTAGCTTTACTCATGTTACTGCTTGGCAGATATGAACTCTCTGATGACCACCTGGGGTTTGTAAGAGCGTTATTCACGAGCTTCAGTTTACTAAACTGTTACAACCACTACTAATATCGTCAAAACCAGTGCTACTATCAAAACCATTATCACCATTAATGCCACAGTCAAAGTACTTCAATTACGACTAGAGCAGTTTTCGTCTGACTGTGAAAATTCCGCGGTCACAGCACGATTACGGCAGGAATTTTGAATGTTTTTATAGACATTACGGCACTAACACGGCCACGACACGGCGCGGTCTGTTTCACACTCATATGAAATTCGCTCTACTGTGGTACACAACACTGTACCACTACCACTGCCATAATCACTACCTCTACTACCACAGTATGAGAGTGGTTTTAATTAACGCATGACAAATAGGCATGGTAAACTAATAGTTAGTAGTAGTAAACCATTGTTTTCTTTTGTTCTTTACATACTAGTACTCACTAGGTTAAAAAAGTACTCGCGGGTTAAATATCACTATTACAACAACTAGTTCACCAAGCGTGCACACTGCCACCATCGCTATCATCATCATCATCATCGTCAATAAACACCATCATCATCAATAATACCATCACTACCTCATCCTCCTCATGCACAAGAACAAAGCTGAAAACGATCAAACTCTTCGACAAATTACGATATCGTTAATTACGATAATTAGGTAGCCAATTGGTGTGATCACCACCACCACCGTCATCACCACCACGTAACCCTCTTTCAACTAATACTATAATAATAGGTTCCACACTCGTCGCCACTAAATCCAAACCAAACTAGATCTTCCCTTCTCCCTATCTTCATTCTTCACCAAAGAATACAGCAGTTAAAATAGACTTACCTACTCAACCAAGCCAGACGTGGCAGCACATCCATGAGATCCTCACCAAGAACAACAAAACCTGAATTAGAACCCGCTTTCGTAACATCACTCATGCTACTGCATCGTCTAATGTCTGTCTGTCCATTGTGTAACGAAACATTACGACTAAACGACTGTCTAACACTTGGTTTCGATGAGCGCACATCGGTGTAGCTCTGACTTCGATGTAAAGACGTCTCTATTGGTGGCTTCTTCTGTTTATCTGCAGTTGCTTTGATGTGTAGTTCTCTTAGTGTCTTGGTCTCATTGAAGGTGAAAAGCTTTTCATAAGGAAGAAGAAAGGGAATGGCTGTAGTTGCTTGACCAATCATTTCCACCGCAGTTTTAGTGAATGTGATCATGAAGAATGTATCCAGAAACTTAAGATAAACTTCTGATGTCTCAAAAATCATCGATCCGACGCATGGCAAATCCTTGTTGGTAATAAATGAAACAGGAGGTTTTGCGGATCCAAGTGGTAAATCTTCATCGTTGTTTTCTCGTTGGAAAACTTCCATCTGAACCCTGCCAAACAGTTGTTCTCTGTCCTTCAACTCGTCTTCAAATTCAAGACATTTTTCACGGTAAAAGACAGACAGAGGTTCGTCTGAGTTCTCTTCCTCGATGCTACCAGCTTCCCGTAGAGTTATGCCGCGGAATTGACTCATGAGGCGTTTGAACTTCGCGCGCCCTAAAATGGCAAGAGATAAAATTTAATATCCATGACTTTGCTGAGAGATTCTTCCGGGGAAGGAACTTATTCCGTAGGGAGTTTGGGACTTTTCCCTTGGGAATAAGGAAGGAGTTCTTCCATGGTTTTGGGCGGCATCTTCCACAGGCAGGAGGACATTCATGGGCCCCCTACCTCTTTTGTGAGATGTTAACCAAAGCTTATTGATCCCTCCTTCCAAAAGTACTCCGTCCAAAGGGATTTTGAAAGCTACTCTGAGCTATATGAATTAGAGAGAGGGATCCAAAATTGAACAAGGGGGATTGTTGATCTTAAGACCGTCTACAAGAATAGGAGAGAGCGGTCCAAAAATCGAGGAGTCCTGTTTTTATCTGAAGACCGGCGTTAATATAGCTCACGGATGTTCTTCAAAGCGCACGTTATTTTCAATTTCTATGAGTTTACGGAAGCTCGCATTCCCGCAACTATTCCCGTAAATTATGGGGGTCGTAAAATTATCACGTCTTTCACGGAACTAGACACCTTTCCTTAGCCACGTATCACGTAGGGAGGTATATCTTTAGACCTTCTTACCTGCGGTAGTGGGTATAAGATTAGGATCAGGGAAATGCTGAGCAGTTATCTGTGCTGTTGCAATGGTAGGTTGCATCTCTGATAGAAGAGTAAGCAGTGTGTCAATGACTTGCGCTGAGGCGCCCAAGAAGGACCCGAATGGTTGGAGTTCCAGCGTCCATCGTAGTGTCTCCCAGCACAGACCCTCAATTTGTTCGGCAATCTATTGGGAAAAATTGAAGAAAAATTATGTTAAATGAACAAACTATGCATGTGTACTGTAATAACAGTTCTCGACCAATAAGACTTGCTTCAAGTCTCGCTCGATAATTTTTTTTCTGCTTGGGCTTCCTTATTTTCTGTTGCTTGGGCTTCCTGTGTCGTAATCCGGAAGTCCGAGTTACAACACATGGAGCACAAACAACAGAAAAAAATAACGAGCGAGACTTGGAGCAAGTCTGTGGACCAATCACAGCGCACGTAATTTAACGATTATTATGTAACATAAGATAGTTGGGAAAACCTACATAGCACTCAGTTCGTGTAATGTATTCAAAAAATCTATTGTTTTCTATTGTCTTTCGTTCTATTGTATTATGTGCTTTGTATTATATTTTTATGAATATATTACATTAACTGCGTGCTATGTAGTCTCTCCCTAAGATAGTTACCTCAGGGTTAGTAGGGGATTCATTTCTAGCATGTCTATACTTTCTAGCACATAGACTCATCTTGTCCCTAGCATGCAGTAGCCACATCACAACACAGAACTGCTGAAAGCACGCTAACACAATACCGACTGAGGAACCAGGTGTATTACTAGGACGAGGTGGACTGGGCTTGTCTGAAATGAATAAAGGAGTTATGTTCAAAAATATGGAAAGCTAAAAGCTTGCGCAACCCCACAAGTGCTCGTAAAGGCTGTACTGTAAATCGTTTAATAAGATCTACGCAGCTTAAAGCAGTTTTCGTGCCAGTGAAAACGGCACGGTCACGACGCGGCACGGTTATGTCAACAATTTCAAGTTTTTACAGACATCATGGCACTGACATAGTCACCATATGGCACGTTCCTTTAAACACTCATACTAGACTGCTCTACAAGAACTCGCAAAGTCGTAGGTAAAACTTTTCACATAACATACATTACGCAAGTTAAGTCATACGTAACCGTTTCATATGGTGTGCGTAGCCGCTTATAAATACAGAAAATGTTTAAAAGACGTGCGTAACTTACTAAGTCGTATGTACTTAAAATCATAAACAAAAGCAACAGAAGTTTAACTAACGCACAAATACTGAACTCCTTGCCTTATTGTCCATTCACATAAAATATTTCCCTAGGGGAGTTTTTCATTTAGTGGAATGCCAGCCATGCAGAACAGCTAAGTTATTAAATTGCAACTTCGTTTCTTAGGGCTAGTTCTGGCTAATGCTAAGAACTGATATGATGTACCATATTTGAGAACTGGTCCTTCTGGTCGGATGGTTCCACTAAATAGAAAATACCCTCAGTCAGTTTACCTTTACTTTTAGGAGAATTCCTCTTCAAAGCTCTTACAAGACTAAGATCAGCTGCGGCAAACGAAGTAACCATTTCACCATGAGCAAGAAGCGATTGAGGTACAATGAAGTCTTGGTCGTCTTTCTGTATGTTGTACCATTTCTCATTAGCTGTCACTAGTTGGTTTACATACCACTGAGTACAGGCAGTCATACAGTTGGATGAGTGAAAGAGTGTTAGTAGCTTTTGAACTGAGCTGGCGATGTCTAGGCGTAGTTGTCTCTCCCGGTATATACGAGGTAGGAGGAATTCCTGATAATCAAGAAAATTGATGTAGAGGTTAAGGGAGAGTCGGCTTAATAATGCAATACACTTATTTATCCTACTGGTTTTGATTCACTTTTTAACTCATTACTGTTAAGTGCCTTGAATAATAGAGTAGTTTTCGTATGACAGGGAAAATGGCGCGGCACGGTCACTGCAGGAATTTCGAATGTTTTTATAGACATCAAAGCAGTGGTATGGTGACAACACTATCACAATAGCCTACTACTAGTAATGGACTCCTAATCATCATCATCGTCGTCGTCGTCGCCATTATCCATTGTCATCATGATCATAGCATTTGACAAAACATTTTTCTAAATCCGTTAATAATCATGTGTTGTTCCGTTAAAGTTGGCAAATATTATTGTTTTGAATCTTACATCCATTCTCATTGTATTCACTCTATTCTCATCCATTCTCATTCTCATTCTATGCTAAAAAGTGAAAACATTACATTCGGATTGGTACGTTGATAATTAACTGTCACAAATTAGACTTCTAGTAGAGTAGCCAATCAGAATGCAGGATGCATGATAGACCGTTAGTAAATCAGTATAGCTCTGAACACCCATGGGAAGAGCATAGATGGAAGGCTGAAGGATGGACGCTGCATTGTTCGCTTCTGAAGACCACTAAATACCAACCAAGACGTCACTTTTACATTTAACTTACCGTTTCTACATTTGGAGGTTGAGGGCAGAACAAAGGGGGTGCAGGTAGGTAGAATTCTTCAGGTACAATCCATTCAACCTGGGACACCAATACCAACAAATCCTGCAACATTTTCCAGCATAAAATAGGAACCACATCCAGACCTGCAACTACAGCTGCTTGTAGTATCATCCCTACGTCCTTGACTAGCTTGTCGTCTATCCCAAGCTGTATTTTCCCATCATTAGGCTCTTCTGCTATGAGGCGGTCTTTCTTAGGAGTGGATGTCGCATCTTCAGGGACGTCTAGGATGTTTTTAGGTAAGTTTGGTAGTGATGGTGATGGTGATTGGAGCACAGGGTGCAGTCTTGACAGGATGACATTCTCAGGGGTGATGTTATTGGGTAAATTCGATAGTAAGGTGACAGGAATGTTCTTAGAGGCTTTAATGGCGTAACTATGGCTAACAGACAATAACAATGCATGTTTCCAGTCACCCAAATTGTTACTCATCCAGGACGCCTCACTAATGAGCCCAGACAACAACATTAGTTCAACAGCGTTATTAACACACCAAATGTCTGATATTCCTTGGTCTCTCACAGCGGAAGCGACCTTCTCACGATCTAGATGAACCACTTCGGCCCCTTGGGACAAAGCGAAGGACTCATCAGAAGTACTCTCATGGGTCGCTTGTTCTCCAAGATAAAAGGGTGGAAGTACGTTTGGATGGTAGGCTGGGAAGACATATAGAGGAAGATTCGAGAAATAGGCCGCCATGAACCGACCCAAAGACTGCACCACAGGAACCCCGCACTTGTCCGCTACACGAATGACCGGAAACGTCTGCATTAAGACACTAAGAAGCTGATTGGTTGAGTGATCTTGGCCTCCTCTGGTTACACGTAGAGCATCTATCGTTGCATATAGAGCACTGAATGTTGTATCTAGACGGTCTACAGTAGGCTCCATTACAGAGAAAACAAGCTCAAGGGCGGACCTCAAGTTATACTCCTGTAAGTTAAGATACAGTATCGCTAGAAGTGTCTCTGTAGTATTTTCCTTAGCTGTTGCAGTTACCACTGACTCGTTGTGTTTAGAGGACTTTCCAATAGTAGAAACGTCCAGCAGGCGATCAAGAGAAAGAGTTTTACGTAGTCGTACAGGGGTACTTTGGTTGGGTTCCTGGTCAACTTGGTTTGCTCGTCTTCGACCAAATAGTGAATCACCAGGGCTATCCACGCCTGGTAATGTGATGTTGTCATGGTTACGATCAATATAGGATGCAACAGCTGAAAAATTAAATACAAAGAGATGCATAAGATAGAATGTCATTCGCGTCCAGTTGGTTCACTTCAATGAGCATCGGTCCTTAACGCGTGCGCTGATTGGCTAACTAACTGCGGTGTTTATATCAGTCACTCACGCAAGAACATACTTTACATATTTAACAAATTAGATCCACGGATAAATAGAATCTAATTTGTTTTATATTATATTTATCAAAACATTTCAACCAATCAGAGCGCCCACAAGATTTTGTGACGTCATTTGTGCATGTGTACTGTAATCAAACACGGTTCTCGACCAATCAAAGCGCGCGTAATATATCAAGCATTATATAAACGTTTAAAACACCTCTAAGGATGTTAGCATACCTGACAAGTGTTCTATTTTAGCAGTCCCTTCTGTAGGAATAGCCACACCTATATCTTGTAGCTTCTTCTGTATATCACACAATAACTCAGTCAGTCTATTTGATATCTCATCAGTTTCTGCTGTTCTCTGCTGGACGCAATGTTTGCAGGCCTGGGCTGTGTAATTATACAGTAGTAACCAGGGTGCAGACAAAGCTTTAGCTACTTGAGAGCTTTCTGGATTCATGGGAGACTCAGTTAGGGTAGATGCTTCTGAAATTGTGTTAGACCTCTCTTCTGCCTCTGGTGCCACTTCTAAACGTTCTTCGCCATTTTGTGCTTCATTGTAGGGAGCCATGGAGTTGAATTGCTTGCCTCTAGGGATACTTTTGTTGGGACTAAAGCGATCAATGACTCGCCCTGTGGTAGTTGTTTTTGAGCTTTGTTTCCAGGAATAGACCGAACCAAGGAGTTCCTCAGCAAACTCCAGAAATTGAATTGAACTCTCTATCTTAAGTATATCCGCAAGTTGCTTACAGGCCAGCATTTCTTTAATAATACCATGGATTAGCCTTAGAGCTATAGTAAAGGCGTTCCTATAGTTGGCATCCCACTGGAATAACTCTAGTACCATCTTAAAATATTTAAAACAGGCTTCCAACTTGTGTGACTTTAAAGATTTCCCAAGTGTTCGATACTTAGAGAGCATTATGATTGAGCTTGCTACTGTTCTGTCTATAGACTCATGATCTCTTAGACACACAGAGAATAGTTTCACGACTCCTTGAACGACAACATAAAGTGCACTGCTGACATCTTTCGTCCAGAAAGGGCCTGCAGACACACCCAAGGCTAAGGCTTTGAGGGACGTCGTTTGTGCTTCCATTAACGTCCATGATCTGTCTTGATGTGAATGTGGTTTGTCCGGTTCTGGTGACATGACTGGCATGAAAACCATTCCTTGATCTCCACTTGCCAGTCCATAACCTATCAATAACAGTGAGGAAACAGTAATGTGATGGTATAGCTAATAGCATAAAACTATATATATAACTATATATATAACTATCAGATAAACCGTGTAAGAAGTCCATAATAGCAGTTATAGACAGTCAACAATTGTGTGTAATGGGTCAATATGCTTCAAGACCTCATACATTGTATGAAACTTTCTCTGTAATAACGTAAACTTTCGCTACGTGTATCCACTGAGCACAACATTGTGAGGGCCGATACAGAAATAGGGTCTAGTTATACTTTAGAGACATTGCATACAATAAATTACAAGTGTGAATGTCTGGCAATAACACATATTGCCATTTCTGCATTTTCAGGAACACTGAGCAAAATTTTGGTAGCATAACAAAAATTTGGTAGATTCCTCTGGCTCTTCCCTCTTTTAAAGAAAAAGTGGTCCTAATGCTTCACTGATGTGGAATTAGGGAGACAGAATTGCTTAACAACAATGAAATAACCTTTTCAGCTTACATCAACTATCATCATCATCGTCATCATCATCATCATCATCATTTATCATTGTGTTGTCTTCGAGAGTCTTTGCACAACACTTGGTTAACATTACAGATCACTCATAACAGTTAATGACAAATATCCTGAATTCCTGACCATCATGTTGGGGTAGGGGGTAGGTGAGCCTGCCATTCTTTGGATATTATTAGGTCAATCTCCCTTTAATACAGAGATCCCAATATATGTTAGAATAGTTCAAATTTTACCTGCTAAGGAACTAGAACAGCTTGATATCTCACTGAGTTCTTCTTGAGACTGAACTTGACTTAGATTTGTCTCTGACTGGTATAGATTAAGTTTATTTGTTGATGATAAAATAGTTGATGGAGCCATGCTGGGATCCATGTGCACTTCAGGGACCAGGCTAAATAAACCAAAACATGTGATTCAGTACACAGTTGAAGGGATACCAATGAAAACATGCTTAAGTGAATTTTTGATGTCAAGACATTTGGCACATAGGAATGTCTATTGATACCAATTTATACCATTTGAAAAAACTTACAGAAGAAAAAGAAATCCAGAAGAAGTCATTTAAGGTGATTCCCTTGTAATAGAAGGAGAAATACCGTTCTTCCCAAACCTTGTATAGTAGTTAATTGCACCATGGATACTTTAAATATGCAATAAAAAGAGGGGGTCACCATTCTCGTTTTTATGCTACATGCCCTCAAAATATGACAAATTATGGCTTCATTAACTGATATGAGTATCTCTTCATTGACATGGGTATCTCTTCATTGACACATCAAACTGCATAAAATTTAGCATAGCAGCACATAGCTTGGTAAGGAGACAGGGGAGGGAGAGGGAGGGATAGAGAAGAAAGGAAGTTTCTCTTTTGCCATTCTCCTTTGCTTCCCTTTTGTTAATTTTGTTGGCACACTCCCAATCTAATCTCCTGAGAGCCACTAAGCCAGCTTCTGAGTATTCCTGCAGAAGTGTATGAAAGTTTAATACTCACTTTGAAATAGATGACATCAATGTTGCCATGGCTCCCTTATAACTAGTGTTACCTGGCAACTGCATCACTGTTACTAGGTAACCATCTGTAGTTAAGATAATGGGAAGGTTTGGGTGTACTGTGACAGAAAATCTTTGTCGTAAGACATCAGCCTCTGAGTGTGATGACAAGGTGTCACTTTCTCCATTTGTTGGTTTCCTGGATATAAGTATCAAATAAGATTTAAGCCTGGTTCACACTAGCGTCGTAATTAAGCATCACAATTGCAATCGCAATCAGAATCGCAAGAAGCTTACGATCTAGTGTGAATCAAAACAATGCAATCAGAATCGTAAGCCTCGGTTTCGTGCTCGTTCCTATGGTGTTTTTCCGGGAGATTCAAAATGTCGTGTAATAAAAACAAAGACCATGCACCTACTTCTTTTGGGCTTTTTGCTCGTTATTTTGAGATGCCAACAACAAAGAGATTCAAATCAAGAGCAAGAAATAGCTGGGTGAAAACGGTACACTCAAAGCGAAAAATTTACCGCGAATAATTTTATTGGAGTCTGGTGAGAGAAATGATAACGATAGGGATATGTTTTTTGGGTAAGATTGTGTTGTTGTATACGATTTGATTTTCTTCCTTCAATATTTTCCGCCTTTGTTATTTATCTTTGTTTAATTCTATATTCATTTGATAAGTTCTGTCATTGGTCAAATCTTCCAACTCCGATTCCGATTCTGATCCTTTGGTTCACACTGGATCGTAAGTGTCACAGTCGGAATTGGAAGAAAAACAAACTCTTCTGATCCTTCCGATTCCAATTCTGTCTCCCTTCTGCTTCCGATTGCGACTCTGATTATTGGTTCACACTGGTCATAAGCTGTCATAAGCGCCTCTTACGATTCCGACTCCGATTCCGGCACTAGTGTGAACCAGGCTTTAGAGCTCACTGACATGAAAGTAGGATTAAATCCTAGCCAAAGGGGCAAAGCTTTTGTTGTTAGTGTCGCCAGGGAAACAAAGCAGTGCATGCTTGTTCGAAGGGCGATAAATGTTAATCCTGGGTTAAAATGAATGGTTTTCTTTAGAGTTAATCCTGGGTTAATGCCAATCATCTTTAAAACACCAGGCCCAGAAGAGTTGGCCCAAGTGCTCAGTTTATCCAACTGTCATGTAAACAGGCTGATTGGCTTTGGGTTTGATAAACTTTTACACAAGCCTAGGTACATGTACACACAAATGATACAACTTTTTCTGCAATGCAGCACACAAAACAAAATTGCACCTTGTGTTCATCCCTGCAACAGGTGCAGAAGTAAAACTGGACTCTTTGCAAATGTTGTGTGCAACTATTGCAGATGTGGACACACTGCATCATTGCAAAAAAAAAGTTGCAGGAAAAGTTGCATCTTCTATGTGGACCATCTAGACCAGGGAAAATATGTCAATTCCCAACTTGGGGTTTCCCTGGGTCTAAACTGGGAATCTGTTCTATTTTGCTTGGGAAATCTGTAATACCCAAACTTGTAAAAATAGGAAAAGATTCCCAGGGATTCCCTGGTTAGACCCAGAGAAGCCCCATGTTTGACCCAAGCTGGGAATTGACTTTTTTTCCTGACTGTGCAGTCTGTCTGTTCTGGCTATGAAATCTAATTTTGTCAACTATACATGACTTATGTAATGAACCAGCTTCCTATATATGGTCACATTTGTGGTGCCTATTCAAAAGTCTACCAAGAACTTTGCATGACAAGGGAATATTTAAAGTGGGACGACGATGAAATTTGAAAATGACTTGAAACTTTGTTGAACTTAGCTATATGGCTCCTATAATCATACAGCAACATATTTTATTTATATTCAAAAGAGAGAGATCAAAATTATCAAGTATATTAGCATCTGAATTGTATGCAAATGACGTCATTTACTCAAACCTATTGTTCTCTTGGCTTTTAAATTCAAATTTCTCAGTGATAATGGGCTAAAAATGCAGTAATTCTTCATATGCATTTATTGTCATCATTCAGGTACTTCAACTAGGAATAATCCAATTCCAATTTTAACCGATTTTCATTGTCGTCCTCCTTTAAGGGAAGGGTGTAGTGAGTGTGCAACCCCTCCTGAGATGACCTTGGTCTCTATTCTTCTTGATAATTGTCCAAAATAACCTCTTAATCTTCTGGATGCTTTCAAGTTCTATAATGCTATGCCCCTCCTGAAAGTTAATCCTGGATCTGCCCTTACAGGAACATATAAACTCACCTGAAAGTGATTCTTGGATGCAGAGGAAGATACAAGCCTGGTCCCATGTCAAGAGAGTTCTCCGATGTACTAATTAACACAGGTTCACCCAGCTTGGTCAGCACAGCAAGTGAGCCACATCTTGTGATTACTAGTAGTAGGAGGTTGTTTCTTGTCCAAGACATGTCTGATACCCACCACAGTCTACAAAAGTTTTTACAATGATTATAATTTAATACCATGTCTTTGCAGACAATACATTCTGGGTGCATGTTTTCAATTCTACTTCAGTTGTGCATGTAGTTGTAACAACTGTAGGGGAAGACATAGAGTGCAAACTAGTTGGACTTTTGGTCACAATGTTGCAAACAAAGTTGCATCAAGTGTCCCAGACTTATTGTCCAGCCACACAGTACAATACTTCCTGCAACATTAGGCAAACACAATTATACTGCATGTCTACCCCTGCAATGCTGTGCACAATGTTGCACAAAATGCTGCAGACTGAAGTAGATTTTGATCCTAAGCCTGCAACTGTTGTACATGGTGCAGGTAATGCTGCAGATCCTTTAAGTCCCATTTACACATTGCAACTTTTACCTACAACTGTTGCATGCAACTTGCTTACAACATATTTTAGCGGCTGTTCACATGCACACAACATTGCATGTAATAGTTGCAGGCAAGTTGTAGGCTTGATTTACTGCAATGCAGTTTGTGTTGTATGTATGTTGTAAGCAAGTTGCATGTAACAGTTGTAGGCAAAAATTGCACCAATGTACATCAGCCTTTAGAAACCTAATAACATGACATTTGTGTCAGCAGCAGTTGAGGCTTTCTGAAATCCTTGACGATGGTGGCATCCACAAAAAAATAACATGATTTCACTGTCTGTTCTATTGGCAGTTTTTGATATGTCAGGTGATCTCTTGTACAATGCACACATGACCGCAAAACTGTTGTTGGTTATTTTCAATTCGAAAATGCAAATGAGTATATCATATACTAAGATTTTTCCTACAGCTTAGATCAGTCTCACCTTCCACTAGTTGGAAAATTTTGGGCTGTTTTGGCACCACACCCCTTCAAGTCAGTTACCATGGCAACTGAGGAGCTGGTTGTCAAATAGAACATCATCCTAGTGTCTACAGCATTTTTCTGGTTCATAGCCACAGCTAAGATTTGTCCATCATGGGAATAACATCCAATGTATGCCTTACTGGATTTAATGACTCTCTTGGCAGGAGTGAGATCATATAGGGGATGTACAAAAGTATACCACTTGGCAGTAAATGGTAGTGAGTTATCTATAGTTATTATAAAGACAAAAATTATCATTATATACATGTACATATACACTTATTAGGATGGTTGTCACAAGGCAAAGCTAGATCAGATTTCGTATGAGTGTGAAATGGACTGCGCTGTGCCTTGGCTGTGTCAGTGCCATGAATTATCTATAAAAACATTCGAAATTCCTGCAGTAACTGTGTCGTGACCATGTGGTGCTGTTTTCACAGTCATACGAAATCTACTCTTAATCTTATTGTAAGTATGTATGTGTAAAAATGCATGTCAGTCCTACATACACCAAGGTGTATATAGTCAGACGTTGTCAGGTCTAAAAACATAGAACATAGAAGCTGAGACCGAAATGGTGCATGGGATGTGAATAATCATATTTCGAATTTACTTCATTTACACTTTGCCTTCGATGCAAAATGCTTAAAGCAAATGCAGGACCTGCATTGGCAGGCCGTTTGGCTTTGATTTTTATGAGTTAATTGCAGTGCAAATGAATAAATCAGAATATAGTTATTCACATCCCATGCACCATTTCGGTCTCAGCTTCTATGTTCTATGTTTTTAGACCTGACAACAGTTTCTTCAATTGACTATATACATATTGCTAAAATACAACAATATAATGTTCAACCTACCATCATAATCTGAATCTAAAACTGCAGCAGTAACAGAAGACCACTGTAGTCTTAATGTAGTAATGTGAATTCTGTCTTGGTTGTTGAAGACCCAGGAAATCAGAGCACATGACCCATGAACCTAGCAAACAAATTACGGCTCAAGAGATCAGACAACCAAAGAAAAAGAACTACTGGTGGGTGTGAGCACCACCATAACCTGATCTCTTGCTTCAATGAACAAAGCACTTACTTGATCTTCATAAAAGATTCCATCAACTGCAGTTTCTTTGTCTTGGTCAGAAGGCAGAAGATAATCTCCACTCTGAACTTGTACCCATCTCCCTGAAAATGGTTCTCCTATGGCAAACAACAGTTAAATAAGTGTCTACTGTAATTTGAGTACTAGATGCTGATCTGTTTTTTTACTGTCATTGAGGAATGTGCCAAAGTACTCTTTCTGTACAGAAATTCACTGTACTTACATAGTCTACACTAACAGTAGAACCCATGCAACCTCCAGAATTTGGGAAATTTAATGGAATTTGTACAGAGCATTTTGAAATCTAATTTTTCTTAAAAACTCATGGTCTTTGAATCCCAAAATTTGTAGGAAATGCAATATTTAATGCATAAGTATACACCACAAAAATGATTAGAAATGCATGAAAGACCTGGATCTTGATGTTTCAGATAAACCTTACCACTACACCTCTTAAAGCATACAATATTAATATTTGTACAAACTATATAGACCCAGATGAAAAACATACCTGCAGATAGAGCCATGCCATTAGTTTCAGTCTCCCATAAGAATATTTGGTCAAATCCAGATAATAAGATGATCTTTTTACCACAGTTAGAAATGTATAAACTAACCCTCCTGTTATCTAAACATTAGACAAAAATTCATTGACAATAATCATAATTATAATTTCTTAGGCCAAAATTCATATTCAAATTCATATACATCAAACAAAAATACATGTAAAATATTGAATGGATTAAGTGTGTATGTATCATGTAAAATCCTTAGGAACTTCTTTCTTGGGATGTTGGGGGGGGCTGGAGGAACCTGAGTAGGGAGTGGGGGTGATCAATTTTTTTATAGTCACGTAGAAACTTAAGGCCCAGTAATATGAACAACAAAATCATGCAAATTGTTGCACATTGTTGCATTGCAAGTTGCAGAGCAAATGTTGCTCATATTACCACCCAGCGCGCAACAAATTGCCCCTGTTATTGTAGCTAGTTTCTGTGGGTTACCCCTGTTGGCATTTGTTCAACAAGTCTAAATAAATAAATAAATAAATAAATAAATAAATAAATAAATAAATAAATAAATAAATAAATAAATAAATAAATAAATAAATAAATAAATAAATAAATAAATAAATAAATAAATAAATAAATAAATAAATAAATAAATAAATAAATAAATAAATAAATAAATAAATAAATAAATAAATAAATAAATAAATGTATTTTTGTTTTCTTGCTCTTCTACGAACATAAGCAATTCTTCGTCCGTAACTTCAACAATCTCTCGGCCATTTTCAACAAGATTTCCAAACAAAAAGTGTAGTTGAAAAAGTTCAGTCATAAATGCAAATGCGTCCAAAACCGGGCGAAAAGCGCGAAAAATGCTGGCTCGCGATTGGTCGAGAAACAATGTATGGTGGATTGTGATTGGTCGAAAAATAATATCTTCACATGTGAAGATATAAATGATATCCCCACTGGCCACTGGAAGCAGTGTTGATATGGATTTTACGATGTTGCTATCCGCCAGTATACCACTGATTGTCATATGATAAAAATAAATAAATAAATAAATAAATTAATTAATTAATTAATTAATTAAATAAATAAATAAATTTTTGTTGCAAAAAGTAGACAGTGCTTCTACTTCGTGCAACAAAGAAAATTTGTTGTGTGCAGGGTGGTAATATGAGCAACATTTGCTTTGCAACTTGCAACGCAACAATGTTGTGTGACAAGTTGCTTCATTTTGTTGCTCGTATTGCCGTGCCTTTAACACTGAGAGTTACAGTAGTGCTCCCCTCCAAGAAGAAAGGAACTGTGTATTTAGATTAACTCACTTGATCCAAGAACATTTCTGACTTTATCAAGAACAGGAGTGGTATGTAAACAATCTTTGTCTCTTTCCCATACAAACACTTTACCAGACTTCAAAGCACCAGCCAGATATTTACCTGGATGTAAACTATTGATTAGTGAGGAAGTATACACGTGCATTGCATTAAAATAGTTCCACTTCCAGTTGATGAAAACTGCAAATTTAGAAGGGGACAGCAGGGTAGGGGCGGATCCAGGGGGGTGTCCATAGGTGCACCGGACACCCCCTAGTGCCATACAAGATGATGTCATCATATTCCATTGTTAGGAGGCCGCCATCTTGGATGGGACGACTTCTCCCAAGAGCCCTATTTGGGACACCCCCTTTGCAAAATCCTGGATCTGCCTCTAGATAGTACCGCTGTACCAATAGCTTTAGGAACAGATTTTAGCTTACTTTATAATGAGTGAAAGGGTCAGCATTTTTGAACGATAATTTATCATTGCTTAAACCAAACTTCTCTCCCAATACACACTGATAACCCTTCACCTCATACTGCTAGGAAACTACATATTGGGGCTAAATGTAATTTAGGCAAAGTTAAAATTGAGGCATGTGCAGGTACCCCTAAGCTATACAGGGGCCATCACATGTGGCCATACATTGAACTTGTGCATCATAGCAGATGCATCATTCTTGTGGATGGTTGTGGGTCCATCATTCTTGACAGTTGTTGCAGATCCATCTTTAATTACTTGTGGATCATAGTGGATCCATAGCTTGCTTGAGCATGGCAGCTCAATTGCTTTAATGGCCCCACCCTCGATCATCTAGGGACTAGGTAAGTATGGTAGGTATTGGGTACTGATAGCATCAATGTGACAAGACTGCTAAATGGGGCTAAACGTAATTTAGGCAAGGTTAAACTTGAGACATTGCTGGTCAGAGGTATCTTCCAATTATTCCTAGGGGAATGTGGGGGGCCCTCAGGGCATGTGCAGGGGCCATATATATCTTAATGCCAAGCCTACGCAGGCATTCTTGCTGATCATCGCAGATCATGCTACTAATTGTTGGATTTCTATTGCTGATCGTTGTGGATCAATCTTGTTTTTTCCCTCCCAGCCTGGCCCTAATTTTGGACAGGTAACCAGGTAGGTATATTTCCACTGTTCATTCAGTGTGACGGTTGCTAGGTGGTGGACTGTGGCAGGGTTGCCATGGTGACCTCCTGGAGGGGACTGGATACACAATGCCAGTCTCTCTGTTCATGCACGCAACCCCAAGCTCATCTAATGGTGATGAGTTTAAATGGTGGACTGTGAATGGTTGCCATAGTTACCACCTTTGTTGCCAAGGACAGGTGTGTCCATTGTGGTGGCATTATGGTACCCAAGCCCAAACTCATCAATACCGATGAGTTTAACAGTCTGTGGTAACCTTTAGTCCCTGCCCTTCCCCAAGCACTGTATGCTGCTGCCCGCTCGTGTGTGGCCAACTCCCCAATATGACACTCTATCGGGTGTGAGAAAAACAAGTACCACTAAATGAGCAGTACAGTAGGCATAAATGTGTCTGTCTATAGTCTGCAGCTAAAAATTATTGAATTAACTGGCAATATTTATTGCTAATCGAGTGCATGAAAGCTAGGCTACAGAATGTAGTATTTTTCCAATAAAACTAAATGGTGTAATAGTTGACTGACCAATAACTATGGGCAAAAATGCCTTGCTGCAGGCACCTCCAAAATATAAAAAATAAGTTTTCAATAAATATACCATTAGTTGAAGTAGATAGAGCTTCTACATCAACCAGGAAAGGTTGGACGGAAGGGATTTTTCTGTGTGTTTTTCCAGATGGCAGATAAAGTTGACTGACACGAGTCTTATCCAGCAAATACAGCCCACCTTGGTCCTAGTGACAGAAATAATACAAGCATTAAAACTGTTAATATATAGTTCAAGAATAATACACAGTGTACATGTGTAGTTTACTGCTTGTCTGTCGTTGTTATAAACGACAAATTTAATAATTGAGCAAATGAGCAACAAACGCTATCGGTTTCATGCTATCACTCTGTGTTAAAAAAAATTGAATAAAAATACATTTCACTTGTTTCATTTCGAAAGTATTCATTTTTCGCCGAGACGCCTCTCATAACTCAAGCAAATTTAACACGAAATTTGATCATGAAGCTCTTGTCATTCGCGCCAATGGGCTGTAGCGAAGCGAAACACACTAAATATAATTATTAAACCTCTTGATTAGATAAGGGTGTTATTCATACTTAATATTCTTCAGTCCATAAACTTTCACGGAAAAACTTCGCATCAAACTTGCACATCAAATAAGCTTAAAAGTTCTAACCAACACAAAACAAAAGTTTTATAAGCTTACCTTTCCAAGCCAAGCGAATTTTGGCCATGGCTTTTTCCTTTTTATAGTCGTCGATGTTAAAACAGTAAAGTTTAAATTCATGTTTAGATGACTTTGAGTTTGCATTTACGAAATATAACGTAACGGGCAATATTCATTGTAGAATACGGCATTTTTCTCGGAGAATTTCAGCGCTTAAAATTTCCAGTACAAAAATGTTTACAGTCCGCCATTTTGAATGCTAAGTACCAGGCCCTCTCGTACTGTGTTAGCACAGGAACCCGTTACGCGTTGTTCGGGGCCCTGAGAAGGAGAAAAGTAAGAATCTAAGAAATTTCAATATTGAGCAAATTGAAATTATTTTATGAAATAACCTAAGAAATAAAAAAACTGTTTTCCGTGTTTGATAATCGGCTATCATCAAGCACGGTTTTTGGCCAAGCAGAGCGCGTGTTATATAATAGTTATTTTTGATTGCATTGCCAAAAACCGCTGTTGATGAGAGTATGAAACACGTACACATCATCTTTTCGAATTTTTCGTAAATTTGTGCGCTTGATATTTTATAAAAGAAGTAAAAAACTGTTTCCCCGTGTTTACGGCTCGTGCTTTCGATCCACTACGCTCTCTCGTGCTCCGGCTCACCGATCACTCGTCGTCAGTTTGATCAGGCTATCAAACACGGAAAACCCTTCTTACATGTTCTTAAATTTCGTTAACCGAAAACTTTTCCTTTTCCTGGAACATTTTGTCAGTTCAGTATAAATACTGCGTGCATAAAGCCCCGATCAAACGAAACGAGAATGCAAGGAGACGCAAGTCGCCTCGTTTGATCGCTGACTTGCGGCTACTTGTATCAAGATTTCATGTGGTATTTCGGTGAATTGAACTGCCGAGTTGCGGGATTGCGGTGATACTAAAAGTGGTGATGTACGGTGTATTATCTACGTTATTTAACGGTACCGTGTCCGGTGAAACGATCTGCTGAATTGCGGTGTTGCGGTTTATAAATGTCAAAGTATAAATGATGATTGACAGACACAATTTTCTTTGTTAGTCTATTTCTGCATAAACCAATCACAAGTAGCCTGGACAAGCCTGGACAATCTCTTGCGATAACTTTCATAACTTGACCTCTTAAAGGTGTACTGACATACACCTATTTCAATCCGATGTTGTCGGCAAAAGCTTACGCGACTCACCCGAAAGGGAGTATGGGTAGAAATTACTAAAGCTATAAAACCACATAAATCAACCATACGACAACTCAAAACAGCTTACCTTGACCTTGACTTATGTCGCTAAAATCAAGGCCAAACCTGAAAAGAGAGTAATTTTTTGCCCTCTACCCATACTCCTTTTCGGCCTTGTCGCGTAGGCTTGAGACCTCTCGTACGACAACCTTTTTTGAAATAGGTGTATATCGTTGCTGTGCAACGGTTGCTATGCAAAGTAGGGTCTTGTTTTGGCCGACAAAATTGAATAGGCGCACGCGCGCGCGTTTTTGGTGGGAATCATTTGAATGCCGGTTAAGCGACGCACACCTGACAAAAAGGACTCGTTTACGTTCTTATTTCGCATGCGCGGGACACTTTACTTCTGGTTTCTTTAAAATTAAAGCTCTAATCTTTTTCGGTTTTCGTCAAAACTAAGTGTCTCTTCAATATCTTAAGTGTATCTTCAATTTCTATATATCTATCTAAAATAATTATCAGTACAAAGTTCAAGGCTTGAAGACAAATGCCGGCTGCAAATTACTAAGACATCGGACGAGACTTTGATGTGAAAAGACGCGATTGAAATTCATGCCTGACGAACAAATCAATAGGTACGGGCCACCTTAAACAGGGACTGTTGCACGGCTGTGCAATGTTTTCTGTAACTTGTTTCGCAAATCGATGGAAACCATGAACCAACTGCATGAACCATTGCGGGGGTGTTACACGGCGCAATGACGAAAACAGCTTCTGCAATGGTTTTCTTGCAATGATATTTTAGCAGTGCAGGATATGTTACATGCTGCCATGGTTCGTGACTTGTTTCGCAACACCACTGCAACACAAATCAAATTCAAAATCGCATCGTGTTACCATCAGTCAAAACTGTAAAACTACGAAAAACGTAGCAAAATACGGGCGAGCGAAAAATGCACTGCGGCACTGTGAACGCGGTGAGCCGCATCATCGCAAGTCCTAATGCTCCTCTTCAAAGAAAACAAATCCGAGACTTCGAGACCTTGCGTCCTGAAAAACCGAGACTCCGAGACAAAAATTGGCCGACACAAAAACGAGATTTTCGTGACCAATCACAAAGGCTTCCGAGATTCCGATATCGATATCGGATCAAAAAATGTCGAGACCCACGATTTCCCAGGTACAACAACAACAAGAACAACAACAACAACAAGAACAACAACAACAACAACAGCAACAACAACAACAACAACAACAACAACTGTATATTCTACCCCTCACATTAAAAAACTTACAAGAGTAAATATAATATAGAATAATACACATTTATAATTACAACAGCTAGCAGAGAGTACCATAGTCCAGTCCCAGACTCTCTTTCTTGCCGCTCCAGGACTCGCGGAGAAAGAGAGTCCAGTATAACTTGCATGCGCATGTGCAAAATGAGCCAATCAGATTAAAGTTTTACATCTACGTCTACATTTATAGATATCACACTAGCTTTTGTTTTGTTTTGTTTTGAGAGCTTGCAATATGCAAATGTCAGTGTTTGGTAGTGGTAGTGATGCGTATCGAAAAATTCACAAATACGTCTTTCACAACTGTCCATCCGTAAATGGCCTGTAACTGCTCAAACTTTGGTAAAAGATTATAGTTGGTTTTTCCAAGTGCATAGCTCACTGAATCAACAAATGGCTTTCCAAAATGAGACTGATATCGTTTATACAAAACACTTTCTTCTTTAGCCATCTTGAATCATTAGACGACTTTAGGATTTGTAACCACGCGATCACCACATGAATGTGGTGATCGCGTGGTCACTAAGCTGACATGCGCATGCAAGTTATACTGGACTCTCTTTCTCCGCGAGTCCTGGGACTGGACTAAGAGTACCACAGCTTAGAATAACTAAGAAGCTAACCGAGCTAAGCTTCGGGTAAAAAGTGTTCTGTGCAGGTAAACATGTTATGACATGTTAATAAGGTACCTTTCGCCACCACCCCTATTATTGTAAATCAGATATTGATGGAATGTACCGTGAAGAACAGCAAGTGATAACATCTGCGCATGTCTCCAATTTCTATTGTCTTGGACAAATGGATAATTTCGAAAGGATAATTTCTAGCTGTTCGCACTTCTGCACTCGACTGTAATGCGCCGAAAAACTTTGGGGAGACTATATACGACTCTCTTTATGAGGGAGGTAGCCCTAAGCCAGGTTAAAACCGTAATTGAGGCCACTTCCGTCCAGCGGTTCGCGCATACTCGTCATGGTATCACTTGCTGTTACCGTGAAGTGTTCCAAAGATTTACGTTTTCTGATAGAGTCGTTTTCGTATGAGTGGGAAACTTACCGTACCGTATCGTAACTGTACCAGTATCATAGTTTCTATAAAAACATTCGAATTCCTGCTGTAACCGTATCGTATCGTAACCGTACAGTGTTTCCACTCATACGAACACCCCCCCCCCCCCCCCCGGGCGAAAACCACTCTATAAGCCAGTTTGATTCATTATTAGAGCTAATTGTATTGACCCATTGTTGTGTTTGTATGTTTCATGTTACACGTGACAGCCACGTGACATCTTTTCAGGTCTCTAATACTAGTCCTTTGGGACCTTTGACCAATCAGAATATGCATATATATCTTTCTACAGAAATTTCTTAATAGACCTTTTTGCCGTAACACTATTTTCCAACTAGAGTGGTTTTCGTATGACTGGGAAACAGTATGGTCAACGCACGACAAGGTTACGACACAGTTACGGCAGAATTTTTGAATGTTTTTTTATAGAAATTAAGGTACTGATACGGTCACGATACGGACCGTACCGTTTCCCACTCATATGAAAACCGCTCTATACCTTCTGACCTTTTTGCTTTACCACTATTTCGTGTGACATTAAGATGATAACAAAGTTTGTGCAGAATGTGACTTTCTTTTGTTGAAGCTGCAAAACTCAAACCCGTATCGATCTATTCTTGATTGGAAGACAAAGAAACAAGCCATGATACACGTGATAATTTAAAGAAAGAAATTCACATTCCACGCATAAATTTCGAAAATAGCGGTAAAGAAAAAACGTCTACTTCGTGATCTTGAAACAAAGAACTGCATCATAGAATGTGCGAAATTTGAACTTCTTTTGTTTGAAATAAAACTTTCTTTTGTCTTCCAATCAAGAAGACATATTAATATGGCTCCAAGTTTTGTTGCTCGGGCCTTGTTTTTGTGCATTCTTGATTGGAAGGCAAAGGAAAGTTTTATTTCAAACAGAAGAAGTTTACATTCCGCACATTTTGCGATGCAGTTCTAATTTGTTTCAAGATGCACGAAGTTGGAAAATAGTTCCACTGTTTTATTATTGGGTTTCAAACAGCTGATGAATCTTATTATCTGCATCAAATGGTGGTCAATGTTTGACCACCATGTGCTTTCAGCAAGAGAATTTTCTATTCAAAACCTGTCTTTCAGCTGATAAAAATTACTGGGTGGCAAAAGCGCTAATTGCCCATACATTCTCTGTAAAACTTAAAGTTTTTAAAACCGCATCACGGCCCAAAACTATTGCTTGTGTCAAGCTCAAATTTCCGAGGAAACCTAATTTGGCCATATCCTTTCAATATTCAAAGTTAATTTGGTTGAAAAGAGAAATGCTTATATAGCTATTTCAATTAACGTTGTCGCTGAAAAAGCCTAAAGGCTAAAGCCTTTCAAATATCTTTTGTGTACTAACAAACTACTCGGTAGGCTGTCTAAGAAATTAATGCCCAAGTTGTAAAATTTGCAAGCATACAGTGAGTTTCTTATTGTAATAATGTCGCGGTGGGGAAAAAATCATGATTCCGCTCTTAAAGCATTAGGCTTAAGGCTTTTTTCAGCGACAACGTTAATTGAATTAGCTATATATGCTAATGAGCAAAAATTGTAAACAAAGATTCGCCTATAATAAGGCTTGATTCGTTATTAAAGCTGTTTGGATTGACTTATTGTGCTTTTTTATACTCTGATTAGTCCTTTGAGACCTTTAGACCAATCAGAATATGCACATCTTACTAAAGAATTTTTAAAATTTAAGGAAATACTGCTCGTAGCACTTCGCTAGTATCCGAGCTAGGACATAAACGCCGATCCATCCGATTCGCGACGTTCGCAATGCGTCGCAACATTTCGTTGTATAAAGTGAACAGAGTTAATAACCAACTCTGAAGTGAAGAAGGAAACACTAAAAAATTATATCCAACATGCACAAGAGATATTTCTCGAGTTTCTTTGTTCATTTCAGCCGAAAGACAAAGTGGTTTCTGGTGTGTTGTCTAATAATTGTTGTATTGGTCGCATGGTACCGCAAGATCACACAAAGAGATGATTTGGTTTTGCAAAGTAGATGGCCTGAATATACTCTGGTTTTACCCAAACTAGAACCAGAACTGTCTAAACAGGAAGACAGAAATTTCTACCTTGTTGCGCTGGTGAATTCTGGTGCTACTGGAGAGAAACATCGCCGATTAAGACGGACAATACGACAAACATGGGGATGCAACTCATCATCTGTGACTGCCAATCACAAAAAATGGAAACTTTTTTTTGCGCTGGGCATCAGCGAAAACCCTGAAGACCATAAATTAAATCTTCAAGAAGCTTCTCGATGCAATGACATCTTGTTAGGCGATTTTATTGATCGATATACCAACCTTATAACTAAAACATACATGTCTCATTATTGGGCTTCTACGAAGATCACGTGCAAATTCGTTCTGAAGACTGATGACGATGTGTTCGTCCGGGTTCCACAATTGATAAATTGGTTACAAAAAGTAGGATCACCTCAAAAATTTTACGGTGGATTTATAAGACCTAGAGTGCGAGTTTCTCGGGGTTCCAGCAGTAAATGGTTTATTACAAGGGAACAATATAGCGAGGATTACTGGCCTCCATTTTGTCTTGGAGCTTTCCATGTTCTCTCCAGTGATGTTATCCCCAAGATAATCAACTACACCACATTAAAGCGGCCCTTCCACACAGATGATGCATATCTGGCTGTAGCCTTGAAGTATTACGGTGTAAAACCGGTGCAGATCCCGGGTTTTAGAGTGGAAAATACAAATCTACTAAACCTGTTTAAAAATCTGTTTATAATTCGATCAGACTGCGAGTTGATCCACCGTGTAGCTATCGGCCACGAGCTCAACCCATTGGCAATGCTTGAATATCATGCATTCTATGAAAAATCACAAGCAACCTGCTCATCAGCTGCAAGACTTTCCGCGAGGCAAATATTTTCAATTATGTTTCAACTCTGGATTATAATAGCTTTCGTCGGCCATTTATAATGCTCATTTGCTTTGGCTTTGCTTTAAATCGCTCCGTCAGGGACCTATAATTAAGCAATTGCAACCACGACGGCAACAAGGACGACGACGGCATAAAACAATGGCCTTAATTACAAAGCACAATAAATACACGTGCCGAAATGAGCAGAACTGCAAAGAAATCAACCGTATATATTCTGTAAAACTACGACGTGAAAAGTTCCGATTTCACGCTCTATAGAGAACGGGAATTTGTAGAACTAAAGCTTATTTTTCGTTCGGACAGAAATTTGATCTTTAAATTTGCACATATTTTCCTTTATTATATAATTATGAGTTTGAATGTCACATGAAAATGAACAAACGAAAGAAATAGCGTTGTCTATTGTTTTTAAATGATTTTTAGCGTCCCGTCTGATCTTCCCTGCAGTCGTCGTTGTGGTTGCTTAATTAAGGTCCTTACTACCAACAAAACCAGTGACTTAAAAATAGATTAACGATAATCTAACTACCCGCCGACCCGAATACAGCTGTATTTCTTACGAGACGAAATTTAATACTACCACCATCATAATCATTCCTTCTCTGTTATAGCCTTGAAAAACAACCGTACTTTTAGCTCGCTTCCAGAGTTTGCTGCGCGTCTGAGCAACATAGCCAAACATTTCGTATTGATGACGTTAACGCTACCCATCCGGATCCACCTGATTGAATAAGAAAGTAGATTATCAAATCCCTAGATTAGGCCGCAAAGACACATTTCAATGAGTACAAAGATGATAAGAAGAAGAAGAAAGGGAAGAAGAAGAAGCAGAAGAAGAAGAAGAAGAAGAAGAAGAAGAAGAAGAAGAAGAAGAAGAAGAAGCAGAAGCAGAAGAAGAAGAAGAAGAAGAAGAAGAAGAAGAAGAAGAAGAAGAAGAAGAAGAAGAAGAAGAAGAAGAAGAAGAAGAAGAAAGAATCATTATGGCAGCTAGAGGCTCAAGTATGTATAAGGCGAAAGCACAACAGAATTTAAGAAGGCAAAGCAGACTGAAAGGATGAACAGGTGGCATGATAAACCACTTCATGGTCAGTTTGTTCGACAAACTGAAGAAGAAACCGGAAAAGAGCAATGATGTGGTTGTCAAGATCTGGAATATAGAGAGAGACTGAGGCCTTAATGACTGGCAGCACAAGAACAAGCAATTAGAACCAATTTAATTAAAGCCAAAATTGACAAATCACAAGTAGAAAGCAAGTGCAGAATGTGTGGACAAGCTGATGAAACGATAAATCATATACTGAGTGAATGTACTAAATTGGCTCAGCGAGAATATAAAAGACGGCATGATTGGCTTGGTAAAAGAATTCATTCGGAATTTTGGCGTAAATTTGGAATAGAAACTAAAGAAAAATGGTATGAACATCAACCTGATCAAGTATGTGAAAATAGCAGTTATAAGATCCTATGGGACTTTAATATTCAAGCGGATCACGTTATTGAAGCAAGGCGCCCAGACCTAGTGATAATAGATAAAATAAAGAGAGAATGTAAAATTATTGACTTTACAGTTTTGACTCCAGAGTAAATTCAAAAGAAAGAGAAAAGTTTGAAAAGTATCAAGATCTAGTCAGGGAACTTAAAAAAAATATGGAACATGCATATTAACGTAATTCCAATTGTTATCGGCGCATTAGGAACACCATCAAAAAAGTTAGCACAGCGACTGGATGGTCTTGGAATAGAAGTGTTGTGTAGCGGAATTGCAGAAAACTGTCATCTTAAATTCTGCAAGAATTCTTAGGAAAGTAGTTGAAATTTAAAGAATCTTGTTGACATCGAATATCAAGTGAATACCACTAAAGATCAGTTAGCGACCATTTAATAATAATAATGGGTCTGGGTACTTATATAGCGCCTATCCAGAAATCTGCTCTCGGCGCTTTACAAAAACATATAACATGCATGGTAGACTGTGAGCATAGGATGGCGCCTTGGGCTGCCGCTTACACAGTCCATACCATGAAAATTTATTTTAAAATACACTAGAGTGCTTACAATATATCCGTGAAAAAGTTAGCGAACTAAATTGTACTAAATAGCGCGGAATCCTTTGTTTTCTATTGTTTAATTAGTGCAATTTCTTACAAAGTTTTTCTTGGTCATATTGTAAGCACTCTTCAAATTACTGTACTACTAATTACTTTTTAAAATTACAATTAACACATATAATAACATAAAAGTTCACTGATGCTTGATGGCCGTTGGCTCAGTGGAGCTCATCCGCCCTTTGATCGTAAATATTTCGAATTCTGTTTACAAGTCACTGGAAAAGCTATAAAGGATTGTGCTGGAAGAAAATTGCAGAAATGAATTCGAAGCAGAGAAGGCTTTGTGTTGTGATGAAATTTTCTGTTAGTCATTCAAACTTTTACTTATGAAGATATATCATATTCAAGCACTGAGCAACAAAAACCTCTCAGTCGAAGAATAAGTGTTGTACAAAGCTAAAGTTATTTCTTTCAGAAAGTTTAGGTTCTTTGTAGTTGGTTTCTGATAATAATAAATAATAATAATAAAAAACTTTATTTCAGTGTCTTTTGACTTTAGCATGGTGTTGCTAATTGAGGACACCATAACATAACATAAATAACATAAAGTATAAAATATAGAAATATATACATATTTTGTGTGCAAATGTGAATATAATATGATATAAATATAAATTTAAAATATAAAATGATATATATGATAGAGTGATGGCACTTAGAGTGGTTTTCATAAACCCGTGAAACAAAGTGTACTAATTAAAGTGTAATAAAGTGTAATAGTCAAGAAATAGAGTGATTTTCATCGGACTGTGAAACAATTAGTAATAGTCAGTGTTTAATAGTGTCTAATAGTTGTATTGCAACAAAAGAAAACAATGGGTGCAGAGTCTATTAGTGTCTATTAGCTTAGTAACTATTTCACAGTCCGGTGAAAATCACTCTATAATAGAAAACAAAAGAGCCAAAGTGTAATAAAGTGTAATAAGCTAAAGTGTATTTCACGGGTTTATGAAAACCACTCTAATCCGTGAAACAAAATCTAATAGTCAGTGTCTAATAGTCGAATCAAAACAAAAGAAAACAATAGAAATAGTGTCTACTAATGTCTGTTAGTATTCACCAACATAAGGGCTATTACAAATCCTGCATTCTGATTGGCTCCCTAACCTCGGGCTATTGGTGATAGCCCGAGTTGAGAGGAAGCGCGAGTTTTGATATCAATAAAACATTTTTCTCTCTTTGTTTTGTTTAGTCTCATTCACCTTTGGCCCAATATGTTGGTGAATACTAAAACAATTAGGCCCCGTTCACACTACAGCATTAGATCGATCTGAGATCGATTCCGAGTCTAGTACATCGCTTTAAGCTGGATCGAACTAAGATCGACCTAGAACTGTAGTGTGAACAGGACCTTAGACCTCTCGGCCTCATGGACTACGAGTTTGAATAGCCCATTCGGCCTACGGCCTCATGGGCTATTGACTCGTAGTCCATTCGGCCTCGAGGTCTAATTGTTAATTAGACTAATATCTATTTCACGGATTAAGTGCCATCACTCTATTAAAATTATAGGACTAATTATAGAAATTGTAAAAATACTGTATTGACTAATTTAAGAATAACATAAAGTACAGCCAGTTGAACATTTATCTACCAATAAGCTTTCCAAGTCAAATAAGATAATAGTCAAATTTTATTTTATTTTTATTTTATTTTTATTTTTCATTTTATTAACTTCGCCATGAAATTGCTTACAAATAAGTATATGGCAGGGCGTCCGCAACAGCGTGGCCAATTACTGCGGGCCCATAGCGGTAATCTAAACCTTGGAAGTGAAATTGGAAGCCAAAATGCGCTTTAGGCCTCCAGTCGCCAATTTGCCAAAGATGATCCTAGATCTTTACAATCAGCTTGAAAGTTGCTAAATTTAAAATAGAAATGTACTAGAGCTTTTTCGTATCCTTTGTAGTTCACATGTAAAATACATAACGTGAAATTTTTCATGCAAATTAGAACACAGGGACCCCAGACAATAGCGGTACCGATCATAGAAAGTTCTCCTAGATGGAATACAAACCAATTTTAGATATGGTAACTAAATTGTTTTTTCCACGAAATTTATTAGGAACGCCATAGCTTTCGTACAATTGAGATGAGTACAATACAATACAATACAATACTTTATTGACAACTCCCCATAGGGGTTTTTCAGTGACAATTTTCCCTACAATTAAAAAGAAAGTAGCACATCTAAGTTAATTTTTCATCTCAAATTGTTGTAAAGATATCAAATTTGGCTACTGAAAGAGACGAGCCAAGTGAACGGAGATTTTAATTCCAACCAATCAGAGCGCGTTCAGCTTTTTTGCGACCGGTCCTCATCCCCAGGCTACTTACTTCACGGTCGACGAGTATGTGAATCCGCCATTTTGCAATTGGAGTTTATAGTTAAATTGTTTTTACTCGTGCCCAGGCCTTTAGGCTTCTAGGTTTGGGTTTTCTATCAGTCTATCTATAAGTCTATCGTCGTAGTCGAGAATGTGTCATGAAAACGAGGCAGACATGAAAACGAGGCAGCGCATGTTCCAGCAAGCTTACAGCAAAGCAGGGCAAGATTTTTCACGAGTCACGAGCATTTTATAAGCTAAACTCCACTATAAATACAGAAGAGATATGGTAATCACTAGAAAGAAATCTTTTAACTGTACATTTCTTTGCAGCATGTCAGCAAATCGTTCTATTCTTACTTTGTTTCCCCATGATTCTGCTATTGACGAGTTTCCATCTGCGGTTGTGTGACAAAACGTTTCTTTCCTTTTTGGCATTCTTATGAAAATTTCATTCTAACAATTACCAAGAGACCATAATACTAAGAGAGCGAAACTCAGCATTGATGTTTGTGCGATGTTCGTGGCGCCTAAGGCTATTTTTAGTAACTTCGCCATCGCGCGCGCAAGGCACTTAAACAATAGAATTGAAACGGTCCCTTCCGCGCGCATGCCAAAAAGCAAATTCTATTGGTTGAGGGCCTTGCGCGCGCGACTGGCGAAGTTACTAAAAATAGCCTTAGTCGCCGCGAACATCGCACAGACATCAATACTGAGTTTCGCTCTCTTAGTATTATGGTCTCTTGCAATTACCATATTTCGGAAGAGTGCTCGGAAGGTAATGAAGCGTTCCGTAATTTGCATCAAGTGTTGGAATGAAAGAAAACATGACAAACTAAAACAAAAGAGCTGCATCATGCATCAATGAGTTGTCGACCACTGTATCCGGCTGAAGAATATACTGATTTCAGGCTTATATTTGACAGCGTTAAAATGATTCAGTAAATCTAAAAACGCTACATTATATTGCCTTTTACCAAAACTAAACCATACTAATTTTTAAACAATATTTATCGAAGGGATCTTTAAATATTGCAGTTTATGTAACAATAGAGCGAAATTTGGGCGACAGACGCAAAATTAGCATGTCCATATACATGAGTTCGGCTCACTCGATATCAATCAATGTGATTTCTCTCGTCTCTTTCAGTAGCCAAATTTGATTTTTACCACAACTTGTAATTTTCTCGCTTTCTGATTGGCTGTCATCTATGATCAATAAGAGGACAGACAATGAAAAACTATGTTCGATTTGTTAAATCTTTACAACAATTTGAGATGAAAAATTAACTTAGATGTGCTACTTTCTTTTTAATTGTAGGAGATTCAAAAAGTTGTTTTGTTTACGCTTGATTTTTGCAGTTAAAATCTCTCATCGATGATATCTTGAAAACGCTCTCTCAGAAATTAATTTAATTCGCTAGAGCTAAAGGCAATGATGTTAACTACAAGATCACAAGAGCATTTTTCAAGAATAAGCCTAGAACTCATTAAAATCGAGAATGTGTAAAAAGGGGAATTCTTTTAAGGCGTCGCCATAATAGCGCCGATCTCCATATAACATACGTCATCATAAACTATGATCTTTGTCTGATAAGGGTGTAATACTTAAACTGCTCATGAACAAATAGTTTGCACTCAAAGAAGACTGGTAGCTCTACTGGAAAACTCGATCGAGCCACCTTAACTCTCTTGCTCAGACATCTCTTTCGAGCAGCAAACTCGGGGAACGAATGAAAAAGACGACTAACTATGAAATACTGTACTTCCATTATCCAAACATTAGTAGTGAAATACTGATTTTTAAAGCAATTTTCTGATATTGGTGCATGTTACGCGTGCGCGTGCAAGTTCTTCTGGACTCTCCTAGCTTTTTAGCCCGCTCCGCTTCGGTAAAACAGAGTCCAGAAGAACTTGCATGCGCATGCGCTACATGAGCCAATCAGACCTGGTTACAAAGACTTTCGACAAATCATACAGGGCTTGCATTTGCTCCAATTTGGGTAAAAACGTGTTCTTCGTACAAGTGAAGGCAACTGTTTCGATGAATTCGTTTTCAAAATGAGCCCCATATAGCTGATTTAATTCAGATAACCTTTCGTCTATAAACCCTTCGTAAATAGCAGCCATACTGAACGATAGCCTTGTAACCTGGTCACACTAAAATTTTACGGTGTCTGATTGGTTCATGTAATGCATGCGCATGCAAGTTCTTCTGGACTCTGTTTTACCGAAGCGGAGCGGGGTAAACAGAGGCCTGGATCTGGACTAACTATTTCATAGTCAGCCGGTTCGCGAGGCTTCTCTCATAACTGAAATTTCAGATTCAGATTCATGTTTTACTTTATTTTCTTTTATTCGTATAGGTCCTTATACAAATCCATTATATAATAAGGCTATTATTAGTGAATGGAATTGTCATTCGGAAAGATGTTAGTAATAAATTTATGCTTCATCGATGCATGAAGCTAACAATAATTACTAAGGCTATTATTATCGATCAGATGGCTATAATTTGTTTTAATTCAGTATTTTAAAAAATAAATCCAGACAGACTCGACATTCTGGGCCTCGAAAAGCTAATCCTATTTTTATAACTTTACTAGACGCAGATCAAGAAAACTGTCAATATTTATACAAATATAAAAGAGGATAAAATAACTAAATAAACTTCTCGACATTTTCTGTCATTATTACCATTGTCTTTCATACCCTATTTAATGAACTTGCTAGCCTTTAAAGCCACGTTCGCTTATGCTTACTCTGCAAACATACACAGACATACCGTGGTTGTTGAAGTTTGTTTGCAACCAAAAGCGGTACCCCCAGAAGGCCAATTACTCCGTTGTATCGTAGTTTTGTAGCTTAGAATGAAGTAAGGAAGAGCTGTTTATGTGGCCATGTTTATTACTGTCAAATATGGAGGTACGTTTGATTATTTCAATCCATTCCTAAACTAATTAACTTGGTAGTATTTGTTATCGGGTTAACACTTTTTTTCCAATCGTATTTACACTAAAACCTATGCTTTATCGTTGGATTTGACTGTCAGCGAAAGGAAATTTAATTGGTAACAATCTTAACTTCAGTGAGGGCTAGCTAGGGAATATCAAAAAGCTGATTTGCAGCACTTGCTGTCCAGCGTCGGCCATCTAATGGAGTTGGTTTAGTATGTTGCGCTTGGATATCCATTTGAACAAGTATACCAAAAATTTCTTTTCGGCGCGCAAGTCCTCATAGTATAATAAAAGCATGTTGGTCAAGACTTCAAGGGACTTAAATTTATGACCCATTCAACAATGTAGGCATATTTCCATCGGTACAGTGTCGGTAGGTCGCGATGTGGAAGCGACCACCACAGGAAGCCCAAAGAGCGAACAGATCGACTTACGGAAACCGTCTAGCCCTAGCAATATTGTTCCATGGTGTAGAATCAAATTTACTCTTGTAAGACTAAAGCCAATACAATGAAAATACTCGAAATAATTATGCTGTTATATCGAATGAGAAACCAGGACTTAGGCCTTACATACATAGCTCCTCCAATGGCCAGTGGCTATATGAGAATACGGAGTTAAAAAGACCCAAGACAAGCATCAATTGTTTTTGTTCAGCTAGTCAAAGAGTCATTCTCAAAAAGGTTGTCCAGATGAAAAGACGTTTAGTCATTAATAAACATATTTGCATATATCACATTTTCAATCTTCTGGCAAGAATTTTAACTTTAGCTGCAAAACTACAATCCGTTATACACAATATATAATATGTAATGTACTTTGGTATATTTTGAATTGAAAATCCAGCGAGAAAACTGAAAATCTGAAAAATGCAAATGAGTTTATTAACGACTAAACGTCTTTTCATATGGACAACCTTTTTGAGAATGACTGTATCTGATGGTCTGAGAATAATTTGCAAAGCTCATAATTGTTTATTTATCACGTGACAGGCTTGTTTTAACCACTCAAACTGAACAATTCACTGAACATCGAATTTCCTTTTGAAACTATTGTTACACTGTCATTTGACAATACATCATTATTGTGATGCATTTTTAATTTCAAATCAGCAATGCGAACAAATAGAAGCACAGTTTTCTTGAAGGCCTACTCCAGGCCCTAAAATGGCCGTTATTTTGGGCGATCTTGGGCGATATTAGGCGATCTTAGGCGATATTGGGAATTTTAGCCATTTCGAGTTGGCGCCCTTGGGCGATATTGAGCGATCTTGGGCGATCTTGGGCGATCTTGGGCGATCTTAGGCGATCTTGGGAATTTTAGCCATTTCGAGTTGGCGCTCTTGGGCGATATTGAGCGATCTTGGGCGATCTTGGGCGATCTTGGGCGATCTTAGGCGATCTTGGGAATTTTAGCCATTTCGAGTTGGCGCTCTTAGGCGCTCTTGGGCGATATTTAGCGATCTTAGGCGATTTTAGGGCCCGGAGTAGGCCTTCTTGAGTAAGACGTATACAACTGGGACGTCTTTACCCCGCCCCCTTGTGAATAATTTCCACTCTTTTTCGGGAGTGTGCATGTGTGGGGGAGGTGGGGGGAGAATGGGGGGGTGGGGGGGGGGCTGAATTCTGAGACACTGTATACTATCAAGGGCACTATAGGACGAAGTCGGTTCGTTTGCTGTGTTTGTTGTGTTTGTTGTGTTTATGTGTCGATAAATCGAGATACAAATTGTACTTATCTGCAGTCAAGTCCTGTAGCTAGTCACATTATTTCCTCTGCTTTTGACCTTTCTTGCCTCTGTTACAGCTGTTAGAAAGCGTTATTTTCAGGAAAACGAACGCTCAAACGGTTTGCGGAAGACTGAATATCTGTATTCGTTTCAAATTGGGTTCCAGTCCCTGGTCCGCCAAAAGTTAGTTAGTAATTAGTAATAAGTTAATCAATTTCGACTCAATATCACTTTAAGTCTCACTTAGAGTGATATCAAGTCGAATATAGTTTTGAACCCCATTTGAAGCGAATACAGACATTCAAACCGTTGGAACGTTCGTTTGACCTAAGATACCAGAAAGTTCGATTCAAAAGCAGAGGAGATAATGTGACTTCAAAGGACTGACTGCAGCAGACAAGTACAATTTGTATCTCGGTTTATTGACACATAAACACGTCAAATTAAACACACCGACTTGTCCTAGTGCCCTTGGTACTATTCTATACAATCTGTACTGTACTGTACTGTACTGTACTGTACTGTACTGTACTGTACTGTACTGTACTGTACTGTACTGTACTGTACTGTACTGTACTGTACTGTACTGTACTGTACTGTACTGTACAGTGCAGTGCAGTGCAGTGCTGTGCTGTGCTGTGCTGTGCTGTGCTGTGCTGTGCTGTGCTATCGTCATTTTATAGTATAGTAGCTGTACTGTACTGTACTGTACTGTACTGTACTGTGCTGTACTGTACTGTACTGTACTGTACTGTACTGTACTGTACTGTACTGTACTGTACTGTACTGTACTGTACTGTACTGTACTGTACTGTACTGTACTGTACTGTACTGTACTGTACTGTACTGTACTGTGCTGTGCTGTGCTGTGCTGTGCTATCGTCATTTTATAGTATAGTAGCTACACAGGCCAAAACGTTCTTCTTGGATAGTCGCTTTGTTGTGAAGATCAGGTACAACTATTTTATTTATTGTTTTTTTATTTTGTTTATTATCTACAGAAAGTGAAGAAGCCCTTTTCAATCCAAACTGTCAAATTTTTCATCTTTTGGAAGACATTAAAAGACGTTGCAATTGCCCAAAAGAAGGTAAACCACCACTCTCTTGCCGACGATATATGGACTATTCGAGGGTCTCAATGGGGGGGGGGGGGGGGGTATCAGTCACGACTCACGCTTAAAAAAATCGCTTTTTCACGACTCACGGTTAATTTTTCCGAATCACGGTTAACTTAGGCGTTTTGAAGAATTTCCGATATAGCATGAAGAAAAAAATCGTTTTGAATTGAATTGCTGAGACGCCTGGACAAAGACCACCAAGAGTGACATAGTGAGCGCCTGGCTGACGCCTAGTCAACTCGCCCAGGAAGACCAGCCAACGCTCAAATGTCATTGGTCTCACGCCCCAGCGCCACAGGAAAGTTCACCTAGACTTTAGATCACTTAAATGCACTATAAAAAACGAAAATCACGGCTCACGCTACAAAAATTATTCACGGCTCACGATTACTTTTTTCGAATTTTCACGACTCACGGTTAATTTTTTAAGCGTTTCACGACTCACGCTTAACCCCATTGAGACCCTCACTATTCATGCAGTGTGCTCGATAAGAATATGAAAGTAAGGAGCAAGGTGCAAGTGTATCTTTTGAGTGAGAGGTCCCTAGTTCGTTCCCTAGTGACTTTACTTGCACACTCACTTGTTGCGACTTTCCTGGAATCAGTGAAGTTTTAATTACCTTCTTTTCTTTGGGGAGGGGAGTTAGTGCTACGAGCTACGGACATATGGATGCTACACGCTTATCTTTTCCAGTTATATTCCCCTAAATGACTACTATTAACAATTCGCGAATTGTTTTACTTCTAGTTGAGGTAGATCTGTCTGACATCAATGGATCAGTTCGTTGTCTAGTCAACAATCAAAACTCCAACGCCAGCGATTTTCTCAGAGAAAGGGAGCTGTTTATACTCGTCAAAGTTGAAAGTAGGCACTATCCCTATTCTATTGTATTCTAACTCTTACATGGGCATGACAAGTGGAAGGTTTCGGGGAACTCCGGAATAGTCTCCTACGCAGCCGCAGTTTGTTGTCACGCTAAGCCCTAGCGTGACAACAAACTGCGGCTGCGTAGGAGACTAGAAAGAGATAAGCTCAGTATTTGATCGTACAAGAGGATGAGGGGCCTGGGAAACTCTTATATATAGAACAGTGGAGATCCTTGTCGATAATTTTAACGGACAACTCCTTAACGGACAACTCTCTAACAAACTCCAAAAACTTCAAAATCGTGCTGTTAGAGTTATAACAAATGCAGCATATGAAGACAGTCCAAGTGAGATTCTTGATCATCTAGGATGGGACAAACTTACTGACAGGCGTAAAAAACTTAAGGCTGTACTCATGTTCAAAGCAACTCACAAACTAGCGCCCAAATACATACAAGATCTTTTTAAACCCATAGAATCTTGCTATGAAATTAGAGACATAGAAAACAAACTTGCTCTCCCGAAACCCCGCACAGACTATCTAAAGCGTAGCATTAGCTACAGCGGGCCAGCTCTGTGGAATAGCCTTCCACACTAAACGAGAGCGAGTCACTCTGTCTCTAATTTCAAACAAAGCATTAAACCGATTCTATCTACAAAGTACTCCCGCACGGCAAACATGTAAAACAGTTTAATACAATTTTTAAACTTTTTATATTATTATAATAGTTATATATTTGTATGTACTGATGTTTTTACCGTGGCTAAATAAAGTTTCCAATCCAATTCCAATCCAATCCAATTCAACTAAAATTTTAAAGTGTTAATATTGTTTAGAGAACTTTCGTGCAGCTTTGCTGAATTTTTGAGCCTTCAGCGCCTTTCTCTGATTAATATGTTGTATTCGTGGCTTCTATCTGAAAACTTCAATTATGATCATTCGGCAATGCAATGGGAATTGAAAATCCACTAACAAGCAGTAGCGCAACGACCGACGAGAACCCTACGTACGGAAACTAAAACATGTGCACAAAAATTTATTGATCCTTTTTCCAATTATTAATAGTTGTGATTGGTTGCGGTATGTCCCCAAGAATTTGGGGCAAACGAATTAGCATTATAATAAAACTTCGCCGAATAGACTACCCCAATTAGACATAAAATTCATTCAGTGTCTAGATAGCGCAGCGGTCTAAGGTGATATCTGAAAGTATGGATTAGGGTCCGAATATCGTCTCCCTCCCTGGCCTTCGGGCTAAGATAACTGTAATATGTAGCACCGGGATAGCGTGGATGGGGTCGTAAATCTTCATCCGGAACGTAAGTCGATTCGATGTCTCAGCTTCTTTGAATGTCTCGGAAGAATCATCCCAAAATATAGTTTTCATTTTTTATTTTTTCAGTAATTCATTTATATTTTTATTTTGTGTCCAGGGGGTGCCTTTTCAGGGGTTGGATCGAGTCCTGTCGACACCAGAATCGTTTTTCTGTTTTCTTCTTTTTACCCTCTATTTTTATCTGCATTTATTTTAAATATTTGCCTTTTGCTTTTGTTTTACTACTGGCAATTTTTATTTTAAGTACTTGATAACATTAAATCATTTTGATATATTTTTTAATTGATAGATTAATTAAATTATATTCACTATTAATCTATGCACGCACATTTTTTATCCATTTCTAAATGTGAAAATGGATCGCAATCGCCTTTGAATTCGTTTAATCCTTGTTTGTTTCCTTTGGCTCTTGATAACAACCTGCTTGTATAATGTCAATAACTAAGTATCGCAGTAATACAGTTTCTTTAATTCTTTGATCTAAATTGTCGAATTGATCTGATCTCAAAAGGTGCAGTTAATTTTTTGCTCCCAAGGGCTGTACATGAGCACGCAGTCAGGCTAACGTTACGGCCATATGCACGTATGGACTTCTCGTTGTGTCTGGTTTAAAGAATAATCAGGAAATCCACTCCCCTCCCGTCCTGACCACGCCCCTGGTCTTACCAAGGTTCTTGCACCCATGGGAAACTGAGTCCGACAAGTACTTCCCCTATCCACGAGTTACATTGTTCTTCGCGTATCTACAATCGCATGCAAATGATCCGGACACACGATGCAGCTTGTCTGCAGCAAATGCACGCAACACAGTTGCACCGTGTCACCGTGTGCACCGTGTGCCCAGCCCTGCAATGTTGCGTGCAATATTACAGACGTGCAGCATTGCAGAACAAGTTGCCGAAGCAGCTAAAACTTTATCCTAAACTTGCAACTATTTCGCGCAACGTTTCGCGCAACTGTAACAGGGGTAGACACTTGGTGCAAGCCTGTGTTGCACACAATGTTGCAGAACAATTTTCAAGAAAAACTACATCGCGTATCGCGGCCTTAGGATTGTGGAAATTTGAAACGAGTCGCACCTTAGGTTTTAGTCGGAGTTCCTGTGGTTTTCACTCAAACCGGAACGGACAGTTTCGAAATTAAACGTCAGTAATGTAAAATGTGACTTCTTTATAAAGTTACAGATTTCCAATCCTATTCATTCTTGATAGACCGACAAAACTCGCATTACTACCTTTTCCACAACCTTACAGAACCAACTGGGGTGGTTCTTGGATGCTTTCCTCACAGGTATTAGAACAGTTTTCGTATGACTGCGAAAACGGAACGGTCACGGCATAGCGTGTTTCTTTCTGAACAAATTCTGATATGTGATAATTATTATCGAAAAAGGACTAAAAACCATCAACAGCGACATCAAATCAATTTTAGTATTGCTTGATTAGTACATTTGCTTAACAATTCCTTGATTCGAACTCCTTAATTGAATTCCATTCCCTGAATTAACTGGGGGTCATTTCGGGTACTGGATTGGGATCATTTGGGGTCGGGGATCATTTCGGGTACAGCTTGGGGATCATTTCAGGTTCGTGGATCATCTCGGGTGCTGTACATACACCTATTTCAAAAAAGGTTGTCACCGCTAAGAGCGATAGGCGATAGGTAATAGGTCATTCCAAGACCGCAAAGCACTATTGGTTTCTTAATTAAGCCATCCTAAATCTTTCTTTACACTCTTCCATCAAATATTTGGCAATTCATATGTAAATCAATTAGAAATCATAGTGCTTTGCGGTCTTGGAATGACCTATTACCTATCGCCTATCGCTCTTAGCGGTGACAACAAATTTACCTTTTTTTGAAATAGGTGTTATGTATATCACAGCACGGCGCGGTCCGTTTAATTTCACACTCATACGAAATCGATCTGCTATATCTTGAGGCAAGCATGTTATCAGACTTCTGTATGTGAGGAGTATTTAATTCAAATATGATTTCGTTTAGAGATAGAAGGCAACGAAAGACCAATCTACACTCCTTTATTGAAAGACGAAGATTTTGTAACAAATGAGTTCTTAGGTCAGTATTTAAGGAGTACTCAGGCAGACATTCAGACAGACAGACAGACAGGCATTCAGACAGACAGACAGACAGACAGATATAAACAAAGCAGACAGACAGACAAAAATAATGAAAAACAAGTAGAAAGACAGAGATAAAGATATACAGACATAGACAAAGACAGGCATGTACACTGATAGACAGACAGGTAGACAGACGGACAGTCATCCGCGTGATAGGAAACTTTTTGCAGATTATGACATGTAAATAATAAATAACATCAATAGATAAATAAACAGATAGACAGACAGACAGTTGGACATGCAGGCAGGTAGGCAGACAGATAGATAGACAGACAAACATATAGACAGACAGACAGGCAGGCAGGCGGGCAGACAGACAGACAGAGCAAATTATTTGCTTGATCTGTGTGGCAGTGATATGCTTTATGTTGAAATGTAATTCATTTGGGATCTAATTTCCTTCAGAGAGTTTGTCAAGAATCCCGAGTGGCAACCTTGAAACGACCGGACGTCATGGTAAACGACAAGGAACCAAGGCGAAGATGACAAGGCCTCATTTAACGATAAACAGTTCATCCAGCGGTCCGTCCAGCTTTGCGAAAAACCCTAATTCCAAACCACGACGTTCGAGTAATGTCAAAAGGGTCTGAGATAATGACAAGGAATACCACAGAAGAATTCATTTTGATTTCAATCCTGGAGCTTATTGGATCTGCGAAACAAATACCGCTATTTCAAATAACGTTGTCGCGAAAGGTCTAAAGCCTACGCGACTCGCCCGAAAGGGAGTATGGGTAGAAATTACGAAACATAGAAAAGGCACAAGAATCCATGCATGAATATCAACACGGCAATTCACGACTATCTTGCTTCTAGCTTATACAACAAAGAACTTGCGTTGTTGATGTTAAAAGTCAAGTCCAAATTCGAAAATCGAGTGAGGTTTTGAAACTACCCATATTCCTTTTCAGTCTAGTCGCATGGTTTAGGCCTCTCATCCGACAAACTTTTTGAAATAGGTGTATACAATACAAAATACCGGATGATGAAACATCATAAAAATACACCCCTTGTAGTTCTAAACTCTCAAATAAACAGCTGCATGCTCTTCAAGGCCCGATTGTTGAAAGGGTGATAAGCGTTAATCCTAGGTTAAAAATTGGTTTTCTTAAAATTGAATCTTGGGTTATAGCGCTAATTGTCTTCCAGACAAGTAATTCTAACCTAAACACTCTAAAATTTCATATTTGTGATTTCCTTAAAACAAGCATTTCTTAAAACATTATCTTGAGAGAAGAACCACACTTGCCCCAGTCAAAGCGATGTTCTACAATTACTTATTTTAAGAAATACATTTCCTTAAAGCAAGCATTACTTTTTTCCTCAATTAACAGGACATAATTTTAAGATAAAAGTGCTTGTTTCAAGGAAATGTATTTCTTTAAATAGGTAAAATGTAGAACATCGATATCGTTTTGAGGCAAATGTGGTTCTTATCTCAGGACACGATTTTGAGAAAAAAATGCTTGTTTTAAGGAAATCATAAAATAATATGCAATTTTAGAGTGAAACCACGCATTTGTTAGAACCAGATGAGTTTCTGTTAGAACTGAAGCGGGTTAGCTTAACGACTTTAAGTGATATCATGCCATGCATATGAAATATAGTATTTTCAGTTTTTTACAAGAGGTTAAATAAATGATTTTTATGCTGAAAATTATGCAGTGCTATGAATGCGGTTTAGATAATTACTAATATTGTTGCCTCTAAACCCAATATTGTCAGCAGATAGATTATTTCTTTAATTTTTGGTCAACTGTCTAATTTTTCTTAAATTGCAGGATACTTTATTTTACCTTGTGAACCGATCTTTATCTATTAACAATAATTATACTGGGCTTACAGGCAGCTATATGATTAAGGAGGATTCCTACTGACAATTTCTCTAGTACTCGACCGATCAACTTGAAACGGCTGTAGTTCTTACATGAAAGCACCCACAATTATACACCCACTTCCTACATAAAGACTGAAGTTTTTAATTGTATGTGTTTTGTTAACATCGGGGTTACCATAGCGACGAAACGATGACGTCACTATTTTAGATTCCAAGCAATTTTACGCGTTTTTCGACCTAAACTTTTAAAACGACATACAAGGCGTTAATATTTAGGACTTTGCTTAGCAGCATACGAACTTGGGAGAAATTCGTATAAACGGATTTTGAACTATTCGAGGCGCAATTTTTTAACCCCAGAATCACTCCTTAATGATGACTCCTTGCTTGTCCAATTTGAATTATGATAATTTGACTAAAAAATTTCCTCTGACTGCCAAATTAGTTGGATTGGACCCAGGGTCTTGCCCAATATCGGTAGTCCTCGGAATTTTCTTCGTCCAATTATTTTCATGGATGGATTCCTATTTCAAATACAAATCACCATTCACTTTTATTTCAAAATTTTTGCTCTCAGCTTTTTTTGTTTTTGTTTTTATTCAATAGTTTTTCGCATTATTTTACATTTACATTCTTATTAATTTTGTTAGACCACAGTTTCTCTAACAGACTCCAATAAAGCGAACATGTTGCGATCAAATTTGCCAGTATGAACAATAGGAGCTGAGGGACTGGAAACTATATCCGGGTCTTCTTTGTCGTCTTTGTGAAAGTTTTGCACTAATGAGTTCTCGGCTTTTGGTCTTGTTTGTTGATCAAAAAATGATTTCACTGGATCGTATGGAATAGAGAAACTTGTGGTTTCCTTATCTTTAGTAAGGTAATCACTTGTTATTTCACTGTTTTTGTCGTTTGCTTTTGATGGGTAGTTTTTTGGTATATTTGGACAAGCATCTGTGGTCGGATCCCATTCAAGTGAGTTTGACATATTTATAAAATCATCTCGGTTCCTATCTGCACAATGGAGCTGATTCAGCGACTCATGAGTAGTATTTGATTCAGTTGATGATTGGCTGCAAAGCAAGCACTGTTTCATTTCACTATCTGGACTACAATCCTCGTAGTTTTTCTTGTTACAAAAACTAGTTCTTTTTTCATTAGTACAATTGTCTTTTGATGAGACAAAGCAGTCCTTCGTTTCCTTCGCGTTTTCCTTTTCCTCTGGCGTAGGAAGCAGCTTTACTAGTTCCCCGAGAACTGGCGAAGGTTTGTCCACACTTTGTTGAGAAAGATCATCTTTGTCCATAAGACTAACGACGCAATCCGTAACTTTCTCGCAAGAATTGTTATTGTTATTTATATGGCCATTAGGTCGGCTACTGCTGTTTCTCAAACTAAAACGCGATTTTTTGAAATCCTTACTCTGTCCGTTTTTTTCTTTTGTGCTACTATTTCTTCTCTTTAAAAGACTCGCGCCCCATGTTGAAGGAGTGTTCGATGCTTTTCGCCATTTTCTTCCATACTCAAGAACCGATTGTCCTTCGTCGACATGCCTGTAAACCGCTAAACGAAATCGTCGACCCCGACTAAATTCCGATTGAGATTCATCGAGAGTGTCCCTTCCAAATTCACATTTGAAAAAGTTCTGGAACACAGCTTTAAACTCTTTGTTGAGTGTCCCATAAGCGATGGGATTGAGAGCGCTGTTAGCCATTGGGAAAACGTTTGCAAAACGAATAATATAGACTCTGTACTTATATTCGTTCAAGTCACCATACAGTCCTAATAGGTACACAATATGCTGTGGGAGCATACATGTTGCATACAGAAGAACCAAAGCAATCAACATGTTTGTAATTCTCGAAGACTGTTTCAGTCTTTGTCTAATTGCCGTCGCCAAAACTCTCGACGTCTTTTCCAACATCTGAAGAGAGTTTCTGCGCAACTTTACACCAATCAAAATAGCTAGTACTAGAATAATACCCAGTGGTAGTACGTACTGGATCACAAAAATCGGAGATCCAATATATTACACTATAGGGTCCTTTAGGCCAGGTTTCGTCGCAGTAAACTTGTCCGGGAGCCGGTGATACTGTTCCCGCTACAAAGACCAACGGAAGCGCAACGATAAGTGAGATACAGACCAAATCGAAATGAGAATCAATCGCACGCTTTTGGAGCTTAGTTTTGGCTTCATAGGATACGCGAATTGCCCGATAACGGTCACTAGTGATAGCCAATAATGTTGCAATGGAAGCCGACAGACAAACTGGAATGATGATGTACGCGATTTGGCAAGTAAAGTTTCCAAGCGGCCAATTATGATTGTTTTCGAAAGCCGCCATTTGGGTTGGGACGTAGATAAGCACAATCACTAAGTCCGAAACGGCGAGATTGAATGTGAAGATATTATTACTTGTTCGCATTCTTTTCCGACGTATAATTGCTGAACACACTATCAAGTTTCCTACAGATCCAACCAAGAATACACTGATGAATATAATCCTCAAAACCCAACGAAATGGCTCAGGTTCGATAAAATTCCCTCCATCGCCAGTCCCATTAGTGCCGTTTTCCATGTTCATTATGGGAAATACTAAATGGAGTTTTTCGTTGCTTTGAATTAGTTGCGAGGAAAAGAAGACCGAAGAAAAGTCTTTACTGTCGGTAATTGAATGACCAAACGCTATCAATATGTTTCATTTCCGATTGGCTTTCGCTCGGGTCGTTAACACTTCAGATCTGCAAGAAGAATAAGACAATACCATTCTTGAATTGAATATTATCATATCATGAGATTAAACAATTTTATTTACCAAAGGAACTGAAATGTGTTAAAGTGCCGTCATCATTAAGGCGAACACTGAAGTCTCTCTCTTTTCTTTTCCAAACATTTTGACGTTTTTCTGGGATGGGGAAAATGTCATTATTACGGGGTGAAAATGACCCCTTACTCCATTTATGATGCTTTTCAAAAACATTCGTATTATGGCGAAAAGTCCCCTGGATTAAACAAAACACCGTATCCCAATGAGATAATTACTTAAAATTATTGACCTTCCACAAGCTCAAGATTTTGTCTACTTTTTGGTGATATTTGTTCAATAAAATTTTTCGTTTATTGGAAGAAATTCTAGAATGAACTTTATACTAACAATTCCAAGCTCAAATACTGCGGGCAGATAATGCATTAGGTAAACACATACAGCTAAATCAATCAAACTCAGCTTTTTACTAACAAACTTTCTCAGTCAATAATAGTTGAAATAATCGGCAACGACACGCATAAAGCCTCTTCAATCAACAAACGAGGGTCCGCCAAAATTACTTTTTTTGAAAAAAGCTGCTACAAGCCGACAAGGGCCGCGCGCAAGAAAGGCTTTTCAATAGAAGGTTCATCGTAGAAAATCTCCCTTATATTAAGTTTAAATTTGTTGTTTTTGCTTAATTAGATGTGATTTATATTAACCAATCACTACCAACTATTTTAATGAAATAATTACGTATTTAAAAATAATCCATTAAAATTAAACAACTTTTGAATGGCTTCTTTTCTCAATTCAACAAACTCTTCCCTTGATGTGTTAAACTCATTTCCTTCGATATGAATTAAATTGCACTATTTTGGAAACTTTTTCGGTCACATTTTGGGTTATTTATAAGCTATTTATGAGTCTGTCATGAATTCAGATATTTTTTTTGAGGAAATTATATTATCTAGCAGTGAAATGATATTCAAATATAACGTCAGGCCGATCAAATCTGAGCGTGTGATTGTCGCGAAATTTGGCTGCTGTGAAAGGCATTTATTTTAAATTACATCAAATCTTAAAACTTTCGCAGTGTGTTAAAGAAAAGTCTTGCAAAACTTGACTATCGTGACATTTTTTATAAGATAACCTCTCGACTTTTCACCAGCAAAAAACGAAAGACCTCACTGATCAGCACTGATTCGTGTGTGAATGTTTTCTCGTCTAGTACCATTTCAACAATCGATCACCTCGGAAAGAAATTTCCAAAACTACTATACGAATAACTATTTCATTTCTTGTTGTTTTAAGAAAATACAATCCCTATTGCCTAAGGCGAATAAAAAAGAAAACTATTCAGGCAAAGTAGAGGGGTATATTCACTGTACTAATTATTTCGTAAAAAGGATGCAGAACACAAAGTCAAATAGCTTATTCCAAATTTGAATTATTTGAACTTGTGCTTGAAAGTGAAACTGTTGGCAAAGTGCATCACGAGAGCAATAAACAAATTAATGAATGTAAATACTAATTGAATTTACTTTTGAATAAAGAACCTTTCATAGCAACCCACGGCTAGGTCAGTTACATGCTGACTGATGAAAAGCAATAAATAGCTGTTGGAAAAGTGCTTTTAAGTCTATTTTTTCCAGACACAAGCAAAGTAATCATTGTAGTTTATAGTATCTGATAGATGTTTGCAAAAGCACCGAGAACTGTGCATTATTATAGACTTATGTTGCCTCAAACTTAAAACCGCATTAAAGCCTGCCTATATACATAACAACCGTCTGATAGTCTTTTCAGAAGAAACAAAAAGTATCGGTTTTTCTTATCGCGTACTTTACTATGGAAAAGTGCAGTAAATTATTTCATACCATACTACTCTGTCATACGTGACTGTTTAAGTTAAACTTGCCTTGAGCAGAAAACCACAAAACAAGCCGGCCCGAGTTATTTATCAGAACACAACATAAAATATGTATTATATTACGAACAGACCGAGGGAGTTCGTAATTGAAGATTGTAAGGGATTTCAGCCAAACAGCAATAGTTTATATATCATAAATCAAATCGTATATCATAAAATCAAAAATTCTCACCTAAACATAAATACACATATTGTCCTTTTTGCCTGAATAACTTTTCGAGACAGTCAGTCGGGGCAATTTATTTTTATAATGAAAATTTCAAAAATAATTTTAATAGAAAAAAATAACAAGAAAAATTGTAATATAAACTATTCGTAGTATTATAGTGAAAAGCAATACAGTTTTCCGCCCCTTCCTAACAAACCTTTTTAGGTGTAAATATCCACTGATAAGCAGAACAGAAAGGATTTCTGTAGACAGTAATTTTTCGCCTAGTTGGCAATTCTGAACCCTTGATTTTTACGCTAGTCGTCGGCAAATCCAAGTATACGTCTTGCCTACAAAAAGCTGAAAAGATCTGACATCGGCATCAAACTTTTAACACACAAACCGTACATATACTATGTTAAAGAAGTCCTGAAAACTAATTACGTCGGCTTCGTAGGAATATAACTGGACAAGATGAGCTGTGACGTAAGGGAAGCCATTCAAGAGCCTCATGGCGTCATCAAAGCACGTGCCTTTGCCATGCTTTTGCATATCGATTGGCTGATTGACGAAAAAGAGGATATTAAAATAACCTGACCCGGAAATTATCTTTTCGATGTTTTCAGGGATTGGAAGGTGAATTTCGAAAAATTTCTTTCGAATTGATGATGTACTTCCAGACCTCAAAAAGGGCCAAACCTCAAATTATCACTCAGGTTTATCGGTAGCCGCAATATTGGAAATGATATTTGTATTAAAAATGGCTTGTTAAGTCACTTTAAAGACAAGGTTTTTTAACAGTTCTTTGATAAAAACCCTTATAACAAGCTAATTACATATTATTGACTCGTACAAGCAGTATTTCTTTCGTTACAATTTTATGTCAAAAAAAATATCCATTCGAGTAGCATGGTTTGATCTTAGGCTCAAATCAGATAGAAAATGCGAGAGATAGCTAAAAAAGGTTGGCTTAGATAGCTAAAAAGATGTCAAGGAAGGAAGAAAAAACTAAAATAAATGCATATAATGATTAAGATAACTGATAGAAAAGTGGAGTTTGTGTGGGAGCATAGTGATTGTCAGAAGACCTGTTTTCACTTGTCTCAAAGAACAAAACTGAACATAGCCTGAAACTATTTAATTAACAGCACTAAAGTTCTTGTTAATGAGGGTGTCACTTTGACTAAATAACTTCTAAAATGTGTCAAATCCATTCATGGATCAACTGGCCATTTTACACTAAACACAATCTTTCAATTAGGCAAAAACGAAAAGTGAAAAATCAAATTAAAAAGTTGCTAAAGGGTGAATTTCGTAGAACTATGGCGATACCTCTGAGACACTTGTCAAAGTTTCTTCTTTAGTTTCCGTTGAGAGCTGCTTTTAATTCATAAGCGGAGAGACACACAATACATTAGTGGTAGAAGCTGATGGCTACTTTACGTGACAAGTTTATTTCTAAATAGTTTTCAATGAGTTTTGGGCGCGATATCTTTTGCATAAGTGCATAGGTTGGTTTGAAGAACTGTTTGGTTAAATATATTTTTAAATGAAGACCTCACGTTTTCCGTTGCACTCTAATCCAAGAATTCGAATATGGTTTTCAGTATAGTTTGAGTGTGTATTTGTCCCTTGTTTGTCTGTACAAAACGGTTTTTAGAAAGGTTGTCGTAAAAAGACCAGTTAAGATTAGGATACTATTCGTTGAGTTTGGACATTTTAGCGAACCAAAATGTCTGAATCGTTTCAAAACATTTTTTTTCTTTGCGGAAAGACGATTCAATTTTACTTCAAAATATTTCTGACTGTTTTGAGTAATAGCATTTATTTGAGTAAACAAACTTATTATAAGGCTTAGCTTTTCATTTCCCTTTCATATCAAGGCAAGGTCAGAGTAATGTTAATCTAGCTCACTGTTTGCCTTATCTCATTTGCTAGTAAGTTTCATTTCTTTCAGAAAACTAGACAATCCTAATGCGAACGGCTTTCACTACCCTTTGCTACATGGTCTTACAGGCACTCTCTGAAATGCCTAGAGGGTAAACATTTTAAGAAAAAACGAAACATAGAAGCAAAATATTAAGAGCCTTTTTATCAAGCCATCTATCTCTCAGGTTTCAGAGATTTTACGTTGATATACTTGTGTATATTTGTAATTTTGGCAAAAGGATGCCAAAATTTTTTAAGGTAAAGTACGCTCCTCATAATCAATGCATACGAAATGAGATGAAAACTGTTTCAGCTGATTAAATAGCAGATTTAATTCAAAGAAAACTGGATGAAGATTGTAAATATTGAATTTACAAAGCAAAAACTGCCATTTCCTTTGGTTTGATTTTACAAACTCGTATAAAGTCATACTTGATCGATAAAAGTGATCAATCTGGGGCTTGCAGAGATGGCATTTCACATGTTGACGAGCTAAGAGTCTTTATCCGGCACTCTCGCTGAACACCGTCACTATGACTCCGAGGTTTTAATGACTTCGCCGTAGTCACACGAATATGAATTGTGCACGAATTTTCAAATGGAAAAAAAAATTCACATTGAAAAGAATTTCCTAAAGATACACCGTCAGATATCGTTATTTTGATAAAATTTTGAGTCAAGATACCAAAACCTTCATCAGCTCTACACTTGATAGCTCGTTTTGTCGCCACCCACATGCGTGGTAGACCAAGGCTAAGAACGCCATTAATATTCTCGTCCCATTAGAAGTTGCACAAAAAAAAGCACGAATTGTGCATTAGTTTTAGAATGACAAAATTCACATAGAATCCAGAAGGATTTCCGAGAGATGCACTTAATTCAGACATCGATATTTTGACACCATTTTAAGTTAACAAAGAAAGGCTCATCAGTTTATTGCACTTTAGAGGTCGTTTTGCCGCCACCTACATCAGATCAAAGTTAAAAAGTCATTCATCATTTCGACTGAACAGATACTCTGGCGATCATGTGTTCCACTGAAACATCATTGTTTCAATCATCAATTCTATACATGGTGGCATTATGACTAATTACTACATGTACTAATTCATCGAAACTACCCAAAAATGGTAATAAATCGATCAAGTACAAAATATTGTACTCACTGATTTGTGTATATTTCTAGTGAGCTATTTTTAACGACTTGAGAGCACGCGAAGTCAAAGAGATCACTAACAATTTTCAACAACACTCAGTGCGGCTTTACAATAACGAACGCTCTACTAATTGTTCTTTTTTAAACCATAGTCTTTTTGGTTACCCGCAAGAAGATAATTTAGCAAAAGTGAGCCGGATCACTGTCTGAGGCTCCAAGGATCTTTAAAGTATCCTATCATGTATGTCATTTTAGCTCTTGAACTGGTTTGCCATTACTTTCTACTTTGACACTGATTTGCTAATCTTCTAATCGCGTTTGATTTCGCTAAGAACTGAATTTGATTTCTTTAAATCATTGTATTTTTAAAACTGTGGGGCAACCTCAGATACAAACCGCTCATATTCACACTTTAGTTACTTTCGCAAAAGCAGCGATACCTATTTCTGAATAGTTGATTTTTTGTCGTTTCGTGAAAACAAGTGCTACCAGTATAATAATGAAAAGATAAATAGCAAATTGGCCTATTCTCAGATTTCTTCAAAATTAAAGGATTTTGAACAGCTTATATTACACAAATACACAATACTATACTCAGTAGAACTCATGGAAATATTCGTGAAGTTCATGATTAAAAACCCAAGAGAAATATCCTTACCTCGGTTTGAACTCAAATTGAGAAGATAATCTCATTGCGATGGAGCATTATTGAAAATCCTCTCCAGCTAATTTGAGAAGTGAGAAATGAAGGGTGATTTCCTATGAGTGGGCAGAATGGAATCTAGCTGTTTTGACTAGCGGCGTTTTTCAGAGATTCTTCTCTGTGGTAGCGCAACAGTTCGTACGCAAAACTCTCAGTAGATCTTTGATGAAAGTGGACTGTTGACTCGAGTTGGTTAGATCTTGTCAGCGCCCCATCTTACGCATATTAATCTTTCGTTCATATAATTTGTTCTACACTTCAATCAGTTTTCTACGATTTAAGATTTGTGTCATTGAGCTATAATTACGGCGGTTTTTTTGAAGTGTTTCTCAAAACAAACAGTTCTCGGAATAAGCACTACAGTATGTCAGGCCTGACAAACTTGTTCGAGTGAAAGATTCAATCATTTGGAGAAGAATATCAACAGTTTTTGCGCCCCTGGGCGACGCGAAAGCTAATCGATTTGAATTGTTATCTCGTCTCTTATTAAAATGTCATTTTACCTGAAGAGAAACAAAGCCAAATTTTTTTCTACCTCTCTTGAGTGTTTCTTTTATGCTGGACAGCAGCTATAGCTGTTTTTTTCCATCGATAAATGCAAAAAATATAAGTACAATTTTTACCTTTTTTGACGTTTCTGCTCAAATTGTGAAGTTAAGTCACTGAAATGTATTTCTCTCTCTCTCTCTCTCTCTCTCTCTCTCTCTCTCTCGTTTGTTTAGCTATAAATGCAATAACCAAATCACTTCAATTCACCACCAAGGCTTATAAAGCCTTTAAAGACCCTTTCAATGGCTTTAAATTACAAGTATCACTTCATTTTTTATATTCGATACTGCGAAAATATTCATTTGGAAGTCAGCAACTCTCAGATAAAAAGTCGTCGATTTCATTGAGGAATTTGCTTATGAGGGAACCGACTGATTAGAACCTCCAAAATAGTCACTGCGTAATTCCGTATTTCATAAACAATTTTAATCACTCACTAACATTTTCATTATTTTAACTGACAGTTTTTTGCCACGATTTACAATGGCTACAAATTACTTGAAATTGGAACTAATTTTGGAATAACTATCCTGGCACGCCATAGTGGTTCCTTGTTAAAGACAGAGAAATTCCTCTCTAGAAGGAAGGGAGGAATTTTGAGTAAATTTTGCTTCTTATTTTTTGGGTTTTTCTTTCTTGTCGAGCCAGCTTCAGGGAGCTTGAGCCATTGTCAACTTTTCTATAGGTTAAAGCAATCACGGCCCGATAATCAGATTCGGACTACAATATGTTGCTATGGAAACGTGGTAAATTTGCTGAAAATCGCAGAAAGATAATAATTGGTTTAAAACGTTGTTAGTAAGCTCCTTTTTGGCCTTCTTCACGGACCAGGACACGGCTTGAATTTTACTTTGTTTTGTCTTCAAAGCTTCATGTACATTTTCAAAACTTCAACTTTGTTTTTAAACAAAAATGGCTCAATTTCTAGAAATATTTAGTACAAATGAGAAAAATCGACACAAACTTCAAGCAGTCTAGTCACTGCAGAAATAAAAAATTCAATAACGTATATATCTATCACAAATGTTTACAATGTTTAATTTTCTTTGCCTTTCGCATTCTTATTTGCAAACTCCGTAAATCAATGTTGCTGGGAGTTCTTTCATCAGAAATTCAGTTTTTCTACCTTTTTTTAATTTCGAGAAAAGCTTGAATGTTTTTTTGTTGTTGCGAAAATCACTCATTTTATTGCATTGTATTCTTTCTAAAAACAAAATGGTATTGTGAACGGTATTTTTCTAATACCAAGTGTTTGAAGAAGGACACTTCAGTGAAAGCATCATCTTCAAGTGTTGACTTCAAAACAACTAGCATCAAAAGCTGAACAACTTGTGAACTGAAAGAGTTTTTACTGGAAGAAAAATCAGATAAACATTTTGATCAGTTACTATGCATGTTGAGATGAAACACAAATATAAATTAAAATATTAAGTTCGTAGTTTTAGCTCTTCCCCGCGAAGTTTGCTATTTTGAATGTAATAGCAAACAAATCCGAATTCAGTATCAGAAATTTCTTTCTGCTGACATATGGTAACAATCAATTTTGACTTTTTTGATGATGAAAAAGCCTAAAACTTTATTCAAAAATTCCTTTCAATTTAGCCGCACAACTGACACAGAATTAGAATGGTTATAATAACTGTAAGTGGTTTTTAAAACTTTTCCGATTAAAACTGTCAACAATATGACATAATTTCAATTTCAATCTTTCATAACTTGACTGAATTTGAATGTATTTATTGAATCATAATTACTGAACTCGCAGCGGCCATGCAAAAAAGAAAACGGACGTTCACACTGATGACCCGGAGTTCCAAATTCACAAATTTGAGATCCAACTCGGGGGCTAATGACCGTTCTCGCAGCAAGACAATTTCAATAAAACATTCATACGATATTTTGAACCGGTTTTCTTGCTTTCGTGGCTATCTCAATTGAATGCCAATTATGACATCTTACCGAGACCAATTAATCATTGTTACAATTCACAGGAGAGAATTTTAAGATTTGAGATTTCCTCTCTTATGAATTTTTTAATTTCACTGAGCATGTTTGATTTTGAGGCTTGAAGATCGATGAAAAATTTGAATGTTTTTTTGTTTATCAAAAGAAAGTGTGTAATCTTCTCGCCTGCGTTTTTCAAAGTGTATCGTAACCGGCAGTTACGCCGTACTGGCTGGTATATCCAAAAAGGGGCCGAGGATTTACAACTGTTTTAGCCTCTTGTACTGAAGCAAGAAGCTTTTCTTTGCAATTTCTTCCTCTTTTGTCAAGATTATTTGAGCCATGCCAATTTCCTTTAGTATGCAATAGAAATTTCTGTTACATATATACAACTATATATGCGGGTAAGCTACGGCATGCCCTGTGAAACGATTGCCAGGTTATAATATCATTTTGTTAATCTTGAAGTAAAATATAAACATTCAAACTATATCACTGTTTTTTTCTGTTTGAGATGCAAGAGGATTTTCTTCGTAACATTTGAAAACATTAATTTTTTACTTCTTGTATTTTGGTGCCTGCTTCTTAATGGCTAACTCGACAAAAAGATACTGATGTTCAGTTTGAAATTTCAAAATCAGTCGGGGAACAGTTGACGAATTTACAGGATTTGAAGTCAACTCAATTAAATGTTATCAGCTATTTTATCGATTCAAAAGAGACCCGAAATTCAACCACTGTTTCTTATTTTCTTTACAAAATGATCTAATAAGTGAATACAATACTCGCTAAGGCTTCTCTAATTAAGACATAAATTGGAAGATTTCAGTAAAGTATATAAAACTTGAGGAGAGGCGACATTATCAATAATGGAAAAAGAGCTCTACTTTTGAATTCAATTTGTTGTTGAAATCTTTCCATAATTCAAAAGAAAAAAATCAAAAATTTTAGTCACGTACACTAACTTGGTAGTGAGTTCTCGCCACGAATTCATGAACATGGTAATTGAAATTCAGAAAATATAATAAAAAAAATGTAATTCTGTGAACTTTTAGAGATAGTATCAATTCTAATAAGAGTAATCTTGACTTATTACTCTTGAAATTCAGCCATTGCCAAAGTCTGTTGCCGCAATCTATATATTGCATTATCAAAAATTTTTACATTTCGTTGACCATTTTTCAAGCATTGAAATTTTGCAATTATTAGAGTAATTGAGACTTTGAGTAAAGAATAGCAACATTTACCTATATTTTGGTGTATTATATTTGAAATAAAGTCCAAATAATTCGAAATAATTATTAATATGCGAATCCCATTGAAGTGCGATGTTTACAAAAATCGTATAATTACAGTGGCAATGTTGATAGTTTCATGTCACCGAATTGCAAAATAGAGTTACCAAAATACTATATTTTAATTTTATTTTTATTTTAAAACATGAGAATCTTTAGATACTACAAATCGAGGAAATCAGTAAAATTTACTTAAATTTGGTTTTAAAATAAACATTTAATTTGACAGCCGACTTATCTCTTGCGCATGCGTTTTCCGGTTTGGATTTTTTTCCTCGGAGTTTACTGAAATCAATCCACCTTCAAAACATTTAAGAATTTAAGCCTCTTTTATAGGTTAAAAAGTAGTAGTTTAAGTAGATTTAGTATGAACTTACCGGCAGCGGATCGAAGCGCCTATTTTTAAAATTCTCGTGGATTAAAGGATTTAAGAATCCGATTCTCTACCATGACCGACAAGCCGAGAACGACCTGCTTAGTTCCACACCACAATTATATCACTTAATCCTCGGAGTTTTTTCTTCTTTCGCTGACGTAAAATTAATAAAGAACAGCGTTAATACCTGCTTACAATTTCCTTAGCTTTGAAACCGTGTACAAGTGAAGCGTTAGCGTCAAAATGCACTGGACGCTTGCAGGTGCATCAGAGAAAAACAAAAGCGGCGCAGAGCATCCTTGTTTAGCGCGTTAAAGAGGACGCCTAGTAAAGCCTATTGTTTTCAAGATATCTAGTTAAGTTTTAACCGGAACTTTAAAGCATTAATCTTATTAACTAAAGAAAAGATCTTGAGGAGAAAATGCCGTACCTGGCTATTAAATTTAACTTCTTATTGACAGGGGATCTTATACCGCCCCTAGCTTAGATATTAAGTCAATAAATCAATTCCTATGGTATCTTTATAGTGGAAGAAAGCTCACTAAAAGTTTAATACGATGGCTATGATAATATTCAAAACTATAAAATAAATAAACATTTTGATTCTTACGCATTGTGAGTACCCTCGATGAAGACAACTTGAAAACCACCTTCTTCGAGGCCAAAAGAGGAATGTCTTTCGCTTCTGTGATTTAGTCCGCTGAGAGTAATTAGGTAATGTACATATTTCGGCGAAACCAATCAGACAAAATACCAGAACACGTCAGATTCTATATTGGCAATGATATACTTGCAGGAGTTCCATTTTAGTGGGCTAAAGATGCATAAGATTTGGCCATTGGATACTTTTACTTGTTTTGATTCAAATGAAGGCAAGGTGCAAACAGTCGCTTTGCTATTCTGAATTGAACAACTATAACACTCATAATATTTTCTTATCAATTTTTTATGACTGTGACAGTTAGACGAGACGTCATTTGTATGTGGCTTTTTAAATTTTTAATTCAGTTCAGCTTTTACTGAGTTCTTGGACGACGGAGTTGGGGTATTTATTGTAGGTATCTAGATTCTTAGGATTGAAATTATCTGGATTAAAAGGAAGTTGATCAATATAATATACCATTTAGGTTTTCTAAATTATTTTTCAAGCAAAATTTTGAAATCTAAAAATGTCAAGCAAAAAGCAAATATAAAGTGAGTGTTGAAGGAAGCACTTAGGTGAACGGAAGCACTGCAAATCACGCATGCGCAACAACGAATGAGAAAAAATCGTCGTGTTTGATGTCGTTGGATCAGTTAGTATATATATTGTAAAGAATTCACATTAACGAGTTTGTTTTTAAAGTGACCATACCCTACTTCATTATAATCAGGCCTTATTTCATTGGTGATGTCACACCAGAACGATCTATTGTTTAAAAGCTAAGGATTATGGTCGTAAGAGGGGGCAAAACAGCGTTTAAAAAATTAGCGAAAAAAGTCAGTAATGCAATAATTGTTTATTGTTTATTAAACATTGATACATCTTGTATTTAGAAACCAGACTTTTTAATATTAAACTTTCTTGGTTCTAGACCATTCTGCCCCCCTCGAAGGCAAACATTGACGTCATCGCCATAATAAAATAAGGGCAATTATCAACCTCGTTCCCAGGCCCTTTTCCCTTTTCCCTTCGCTTGGAGATGGGGAAAAGGGCCTGGGAACGAGGTTGGGCAATTATGAACTGACTTACTGAACGAAACTAAATTCAAATGATTCGAACATCAATAAACAACCGAGAAAACAGTTGTAAATGTACTAGTACTAACCAGAAGTATCAACATGTAATAAACATCAATTGAAACTCAACAAAATGGCGTCACATATGAAAGGATTGTGACCAGAATGCTCTGCGCGAACCGAATTTCTCATATACTACGCAAATATAGTAAAGAATGGACCGAAAATAGAATTATGATATGGTGTTTTGATTTCGTCTACTGAAAATCTGTCCGTCGATAGCAAAGCGTGAGTTCAAATGTGTAAAACGTACCGAATAGTGGTCGCAAAGTATTCTGGATGTATTCAAATCCGCCATCTTGTATTCAATAGCAATCGCAAAGTATTCTGGGTGTATTCCGGACCTTCAATGTTCAAGTGACGAATTTCTTTTGTCTTGCTTATAGACAATGCCGTATTCGTTGAGTTCTGTCGAAAAAGTGTCAATGGAGCTAACAAGTACTCCTGTCAAAATTTACCAAAAGACAGGAAAATAACAACTTTAACAATAACTGAGTTAACACCAACTTTAATTGTTTCCGATGAAATCCGGAGATGAGTAGGCCAAACGTTTACGTCAACATTCATTTGTGCAACTAATGTAACTCGACGGAAATCGTCCTTAATTAATCTTAAAACGGTTCCAAACAAAGTTTGTTTATTAGCTAAGAAAGGAGATGTATTATAAACTAAAGCTGAGCATTTTAGATCATGGATACATTGAATCGAATCAAAGCAAGTATCCGCTCGTACACGTCATGATCAATCAGCTTTTTACAGACTAGAAGATAGGAGACTGCATTCCATGTTCACCTCAAGAAATACTCAACATGCGTAATTTGACAATCAGTATAATTGAAATTGGCTCTTAATGTTTACTGAAGCTCAATTTATGACATGTATTTGTTTGTTTATTTTCTGAAAATTGTCATTCTTGATCGAAATTGTTTACTCTGACTGCTTTCTACAAAAGTGCCGGCTTTACCGGCTAAATGTAAGTGGCAATAATCAGTCAAAATTAAAATCTAATAAGTATATTCAGTGGACATAATTTAACGATGATGTTTCTTCCTGAAGCACAGTTTACACGACAATATTTCTATGGTATAGCACCCATAAATGTTGCGGAACGCTGTCCGATTATTTTTTTAAGGCACCACTATCAGACCAACTGAAATTTTCATGTTCACCCAATGATAATTACGGATCGATGCCGTGCCAAAAAATAATGGCGCAGAATTAGAGATATCGTGCAATTGTACATCGGGCTTGGCTAGTGCGAGATCTTAGTTTAAAAAGCAGAAAAACAAAGGTTTTAGTAGATCATTTCTCCAAACTTACCGGTGCGAAAAAGTTTGATAATTTTTACCCGTGTCTTTGGAATTTGAGGAAAATATTTTGCCTGCTGATTATTGGCCGAGGGACCTATTCCTGCCTGTCCTGTGTTGTAAACGGTTCAGCAAATGATTTCTTACTAATTGTATTGGTTTGTTTCTTCGAAGTATAAATTGATATTTACAGTTGTGTAGATACTGAGCTTAGCTTTCGGCCGAATCATCGAGCCATCTTCAGGGAAGTAAAAGCTATCTACACACTAATGAGTCCGCGTATAAATTTGAGAACGCATCTTTTCTTTTTGCCACGGTAAGGCCTCTCATCCGAACTAACGGCCTTTTGTTCTACTGCTCGAAAAAACGACATTTCAGTCTGGACAGGAGGGAAAAAAAACAAAAAAAAAAAACCAGAGAGAGTGATACGTTTTAAATTCGTTTGGATTAACGTGAAAATTTCATTAGTTGTAAATTAAAAACTTCAAGCTAATTAGTCAAATTAAAAGCTTTGAAAATGGAAGGGGGAGGGAAGGGGGTTGTAGAAGGTCCAAGTGTAATAGAGCAGATTTCGTATGAGTGTGAAACGGACCGCGCCGTGCGGTGTCCGTGTCAGTGCCGTGTTGTGTATAAAAACATTCGAAGTTCCTGCCGTAACCGTGAACTAGTGATCGTGCGGTGCCGTTTTCACAGTCGTACGAAATCTACTCTATCTAGCTGGCCTTAACGTAATAAAGGGTTAGCATAATAACATTGGGGTCTAGATCTAAGCACAGTAAAGGTTCCTAGCGTAACAACTTTGGTGTCTAAGCGTAATAAAGGTTCCTAGCGTAAATTTAATAACTGATTTGGGTCTTAGCGCAATGATGGTTCCCAAACGTAATAATATTTGAATGGGTCTTAACGTAACAAAGATTCCTAGCGTAATAACATTTGGTTCTAAGCGTAGTAAAGGTTCCTGGCGTATCAATATTTGGGTCACCTAGCGAAATAAAGGTTCCTAACGTAATAACCTTTGGGCACAAGAATAATAACTATGTCAATAGGGGTTTAAAGTGTCAACAACGAGTCATCATACTCTAGAGCCAAGAACGATAACATCTGTAAGTGGGACATTTCAAATCTACTGATAAAACGTAAGTAAAAAGTGAATGAAATATGAATGACTGAATGAGTAATAATAGATTTATCGTTACCATAAAATGTGGCAATTCACTTTCACTTACATTTTTCGGCCTTGCTTTTATGTACGTGAGGGAATGATGGCCCGTCTGGATAGCCGGCTTTTATATGCAAATAACTTGAAGCAAACTGGCCTGCATGCTCGCAGCCTCGACTATTGTTATGCTACATGCACTTTTCCAGTTTTAATTAGTTTTTGGTTTACTGCGTTAGTTTTAATAATTTGGTGGTTTCTAGTCATCAGTTAGCTGTCATTTTGCTGACAAGAATAGTTTCAGTTTAGCTATAGCATATTAAACTAGGAAAATCCCCTTGGCTTGAATAACAATAGATGGTTTTAACATATGTTTGGCTTTGGCACAAATAAAAATATCGTCGTTCTGGAGAAATTTGGTATTGTAACGGTATAGAACAACCTTTGAATAACGATAAGAATAGCACCAATACAAGGAATAGAAAAACCCAAATATACTTAGGTCTATAAATTAAAGTAACGAGGTAGTGTCACGTGACTAATTCAGTAGAAATAGGCTTAAGTTTGACATCTCTGGAATAATGTGCTTGTAGACGTGTTTCATTTTGCCTTCATTTCCCATAATTGGCAATGTTTTCACATGCAACCAATCACATTGGAAAAGGCGCTGTCCAATCTGATTGCATGGTGTTTACCAAAACACTCGTCCTTGCGGCCGAGGCCTGCATGTCCGGCTCACAGGACATTATAAAAGAGAATTACTCAAATAGATATAGTTACTCTTTTAGACCTAGAACTAGACGTATGTACAAGTCCTTAAAACATAATAAAACAAAGACTACAGCGAAGGAATTGTCACGTTTAGAGTTCATCGCCAGCTCTTGCAAGGAACCTACATGTTTGGACCTAGCAGTCCTTCATAACACTATTTTTGATCAGAATAATTCATAACGATCCCCGCAAGCGATCGCGAATTAATAAAGTTTCTACTAATCAAAATTGGCAAAAATGAGGGGATCGACAGTTAGATCACAAAGGGGCCCGTTACTGGGTCTTTTGAGAAATAAAAGAAATACTAATAACTTAACCCTGCACGACACACCGACTTGGCATGCGGTGCAATATTTTTTGAATTGTGCACTCTTTGAAAAATCTCTATAGACTTTCTTATAAAAGTTGTGATATTGGTGTTGGTAAAATGACGTCACAACCGGTCTCCCCATTCCCCCTCTCGGAAAACAAAAGCTAAAAATAGCCTTTCCATTCGCAATTTCAAAAAACCGCTTGCTACAGTTAATATTGGTGTATCTAAGATTGTAGTAACAAAGTTTTAGTGGAACTAAGTGAAATGAGAGATTTTGGTCCAAGTCCACCGTTAAGTGTCAAATAAACGTAACAGACGTTTCGGTATAGCCCTTCTTTACGTACAACATACAAAAAAGTGTCTGGTTTGTTTTATGATCTGTCACACGCAGGATAGGTCAGGAAACGACGTATTCTTTTGATATTACGCTATGAACCGTTATTACGCTTAGACACAAATGTTATTACGCTATGAGCCTGTATTACGCTTAGACGCAATGTTATTACGCTATGAACCGTTATTACGCTTAGACACAAATGTTATTACGCTATGAGCCTGTATTACGCTTAGACGCAATGTTATTACGCTATAAACCGTTATTACGCTTACTTAGACGAAAATGTTATTAGGCTATGAACCTTTATTACGCTTAGACGCAAATATGTTATTAGGCTATGAACCTTTATTACGCTTACTTAGACGAAAATGTTATTAGGCTATGAACCTTTATTACGCTTAGAACCAAATGTTATTACGCTATGAACCTTTATTACGCTTAGAACCAAATGTTATTACGCTATGAACCTTTATTACGCTTAGACGCAAATGTTATTATACGCTTGTAACTTTTATTACGCCTAGAACCAAATGTTATTACGCTAGGAACGTACTTTTTTACGTTCAGATTCCAAGTTAAAGTTAACACGCTAGGAACCTTTATAATTAAATGTAACTTGGACCCTCTACAGGGTTGTTAGATCACGTGATCAGGTCCTGCAATGTCGGAAAAAATCGATGTTTATTTGATTTCCAAGATTTGTTATGTTATCATTATAAAAGTGCTAATTTTTTGAAAAAAACTTTCACAGACGTTTTATCGAGACATGTGTCTCTTAGCTTCTTAAGAAGAGACATGCACGTCTCAAAACGTCTGTAATATTTTTCAAACATTTTAGCACTTTTCATTTAATAATATACACTAACAAATCATGGAAATCTTCTTACAAAGTGCTACACAGCCCAAAAACTATTGTTTCAACCCTCTAGATGAAAATTGCTGGTCTCAGAAGCTCAAGTTGAAGTTCAACCATTCACTTGAGAAGATAATAGACCGGTAGCCATCTTGGATGAACGAACAAGAGACGCCAAGATGGCTGCCGTAATGTCACAAGCAAACTCTGATTAGTTCAATGACACTTGCAGTATACGTGATCGTGTTGAGGAACTTGACTTACGTACTCGTGATCTCATTACCAACACTTCAGTTATAAGATTTATCCTTAAATACTTCAAGCTTATCCTTATCTTAGGGAAAAAAATTCATGCAAAATAAGCTTACCATCGGATGGGTACTTTGCAGGATTTGATCACGTAAAGCTAGGGCCTCGTTTTCCACACCAGCAAATTTTCTATAACAAATTCTTTGTATACGCAAACGGATTTCACATGATAAATGCATTATTTCTGTTATTTTTTATATGAAATTTAGGCACATTTACTCATCAACACCAGCAAAAATTATTTGTCGTATCAGAAAATTTGATCGTTTGGTACTGAAGCCTTGGCACAGTTCGTAAAAGTGACAAACTAGAAAACATTATCAATTCAAACTGAGCGCACCTTCGGATTAGCAATTTCTGGATTGGTGAAAACCAACAAATCGAAGAGCGAATCGGCCATATTAGCAGTCTTCAATAAAGTGTTCAACTTTCTTTTTTTCACAAACACCTTGCAAACGTTGCGTGATAACAGTGAAAAGAGTTTTCGCAGTTATTAATAAAATATATTATTTATACTTGGATAGTGCATATAATTATGTGATTATTGTCTATTTGTTTATTAATTTGGTTCAGTTATAAATGAATTATTTATATAGTTTGATAATGCATAGTAGATTGTGATTGTCTATTTATTTATTAATTTGGTTCATAAAGGCATTATTTATGCTTTGATAATGCATAATAGATTGTGTTTATTCATTTTGTTCAGTTATAAATGCATTATTTATGCTTTGATGATTGTAATTGTCTATTTGTTTATTAATTTGGTCCAGTTATAACTGCATTATTTATACTTTCATAATGTAGAATGTGATTGTCTATTTGCTTGTTAATTTGGTTCAGTTATAAATGCATTATTTATACTTTGATAATGCATGATGTTTTTGATGAATTGTTTCTCGACGATAAACATTATTTTCAGTATGTCGTGATAAGAGTTAATAACATTTTCCTAGCTATAAATGCATTATTCATACTTTGATAGTGCAAAATAGATTGCGATTGTCTATTTGTTTAATTCCAGTTATATATATACATTATTCATACCCAGATAATCTAAATGCATGGCAGTTTGTACTGGTATTTTTTTCAGTAAGAGTTCAGTTTTCTCTATATAATTAAACACATTATTCAAGCAGTAAAAAACGCGCGCGCATGATCTGTACCGCGGTGATAGACATTTACACGATCGATGAGAGATGTAGAGCACAAGAAAAGCACGAGCTTCTGTAGAAACACTGGGAACACTCGTTTTTCTCGTACTCTGCATCTCCCATCGTGTTTGACTGATCGTGGAGGATTGCTGATGTACTATATCGTGACAAGACTTAACGTTTTCAATGTTATTGCATGATAGATTGTAATCAATCTATCGTGTTAATAGTAAAGTTTTCTCAGTTATAATACATTATTCATGCTCTGATATTGCATGATAGATGTAATTATGTATTAAGGATTAATTTATCTCGATAATAGTAAAGTTTGCTCAGTTATAAATGCATTATTTACACTCTTATATTGCACGATAGATTGAAATTGTTGTCAAGGATTCCTGGTGTATACTGATCTGACAGTCAAATGTCTATTTCAACCGCACCATTTCTCTAGAATCACTAGGGTTTTCGTCCTGGTGGAATATATATATATAGTAGTAATATAATACTAGGATATATAAAGATCATTCATCGATCAAAACAAACTCTTGCCGTAGGCTATACTGATGATTACCAAATTGATTTTGAATCTCCTGGAGGGACTGATCAGCACTCCTTCGTACGTATTTATCTAATCGATTTTTATTTGATGTGGATTTAAAGACGACTAACGAGTCTGTCGAAATGTTAAGTCATTAAATCAACAAAAATTAATTCAACAGGATTGGTCGAAAACACACAAATAGAACGTTAATTCCGAGTGTGTTTCGAGCTTTATCAATTATGCAATGATATGTTCGCGATGCTAATCTCTTTCTGGAGGTTTCCAAAAGACGGTGCGGAATTTCAAAGAACAGCTACAGTATGAAATCTTATTTTTATCATCTTTTTCTATCTTGGAATTCTATCTTAAAAAGCTCATATTTTGACAGTTTATAAAACAAATGAATAATCATTAAGTAACGATTATTGATCAAATGAATATTTTTTACTGTGTTAAAAACACAAATATTATGCAAGAGAGCATTTTCAATTACGCAGCTTACTTATGCATCGACCTTTTTCCTGTTTCGTTTAGTTGTGAGTCAAGTCCATAATCGCCGAGCGGGAATCTATTCAAGATGGAGGTCAAATGTTCATAAAAACTCTAACCTTCATCCGGCCATGTACACATGAATCAAGCTTGATCTGTTTGAATTCGGTATCTGTAAAATTTGCTATTTGAAGACTTGTTATAAAGTCTTTTCTATCCAAGATTGATTTACGAAGCCTTAGATAGTAAGATTTTGGATTCTTGTTTGTGCGATTGCATGAAAATTGTTGTGCGATAGTACATATCATTACTTGAACGAATCCGGTTATAAAAAAGATGTGTCGTGCTCAAAAACAACAGACAAGAAACTGTTTTAAACATAAAAAGATCTATTGAAAACGAACAGCCACATGAGAAATGGCTTTTACAAAAACACATAAATGATTTAGTATTCCTTGTAGAAAACAAACTAGGGAAAAACAGCTATTAATAAAAACACCGCAAAGTAATTATTGTGGATAATGTTAGAGTGCTAACGAACGCGGTACCATCGCCCACTGTTCAGTTTGCGAACAGTGCAAATCGGAACACCAAACAGAAGCGAAGAGAAGGGAACTCACAAAACCGATTATCCCAAACAATCCTACCTTCATTTTTGTGGCGTCGTTGCAGCTTTTTGACACTGATGAGCAAAGCAAAGCTGTTTCTCTCCGAGGCATAAAGTCTCCGTAAAACTGAACTTGGTTTTCGCGGTCAGTACGTATGGTGATTGAGCCACTTTATAAAACCCACGATCGCCTGTGCTTTTTCGGAGAGAATAGATGTCGTTTTAAGTCAAGGAGGCAATCATTGAGGCTTCTGTCGAGGTAGTACAAGATAAAGGTGCTGTTAACAGAACGAGGTACTCATATATCAATAAACGTTCATAACAGCAAGCTTCTAATTAAACCGAATGCCTAACAGCATGAACTGTTCCTCGACCTTGAAGTTCAGCAAGTGTGGCTTTCTCTTTTTTAAACGTCTCACCGCGCAATTCGTCTGTTCATATCCCCCCGACTGTCACGGGTCAGCTCATTAGGAATTCTTGCATGGTTAAAACCTGTCGTGATCCCGGTTCCTTTGCGATTTTAGATAATGAGAAATTACAAATTAATCCGTTGGATGAAACGATTTGCAAGGTCGTCTGAGGGTGGCATTTGGTTGTGTGTTTGGTTTATTAAAGACTTAGAAACTCATGACAACTGTTCGCCAGTAGCTTTTGTCAGTCAGTGATTAATCTAAAACCAAATTCTTTGATTTTGGGATGAAATATTTAAGCGGGGGGAAAACAATTCGTGTCCCATAATCGCTTCAATAGCGTGATCTTCAACGATAAGAAAAATAGTTTAAGCTTTACGCAAAACCGCACAGATAACAGTTTGGCACGAATGAGATTGAAGGCTGGAGTTTAAGAGCGTGTATTCCGTAGTTATCAGTCATCCAGGGCTGACCTCTTGATTACAATATTATTAAACCAATCCATCATATAAACTTTCTCGCAGTGGGCGAACCCAAATACTTTTGAATATCATAGTCACAAAGAAAAGAAAAGCCCCGCGGGCAGATTGGGGGAGCGATACTATAGAACGGCCAAACGAGACATCATTCCTGACCAACAGTTATTGCCCAGTACGACTATGTCAACGTTATTTTTAAGGTATAAAAATGAAATGCTAATAGTGCTAAAAAAAGTAACTTTGTAACAATAAGTGGCGTGCCGTTCCATCCCGACTACGGGGTCAAACAAGCACAATGTTGATATATGAATGCAAAAATCGAAGTATTTGATGGCGCTATGTATAGAAGGGGTGTGGCACAAGCACGCTTCAATTATCACCAATTAGTTTTTACATCATCGCCTATGTTGTAATTCTTAATTAAGATATAATATCTAATCATTGTTATTAGATATCGTATCGCCTTTTTTATTTTAAAAGGAAAAGTTTATCTTTTTAATTAAAAAGTATTTCCCTATAGCGTCATGAGGAAAGTGTAGCCTTCATCTATAGGGTGCAAAAAGACACGATTTTCTCAGTACGAGTCTAAATAAGTCTAAAAATGTTAAACAAGTCTATAAATAAAGGCGGCATGATTGGCCGAGCGTGAAAGTGCTGACCACTCACCGCTGTGGTCCGGGGTCGAGTACCACTCCAGCGCTAGATCATATGTGAACTGAGTTTCGAAACTGAGTTTGTTTGATGTGTGAGTGCAGTACACACGCATAATGACGTCATTGAATCTTACGCGTAATGTTTTTATGAATATCATATGAAATAAATAGATTTCATTTTCCGTGGATTTGTTCTCTAATAGATGCACGGAAGACGCTAAAAATGTGGCGAGAACAAAAGTCACCTCCAAAAGTCACGCCAAAAGTCGACTTACTCGACTTCGGGCCTGTCCATACGGAGACGTTTTCATCTGTAAACGCTTCTTTTTTTGAGCGTTTACATGTCCCGTCCACATGAAAACGCCATCGTTTTCACCATAAACGCGTCGTTTTGAAAACCCTTCTTTTGAAAACGAAATGAAAACGATGTGGACGGAGAGCCACATTTTCAAGTCATGTTTTTTCAACTTCAGTTTGTGGTAAAAAATAAATTTACAGTGGCATTCCGTTGTACGGACTCATTTACCAACATTTTACTTGGTCAAAACACATGATATGGTCAAAATGAGTATGGACCCAACAGAGCCGCGGAAAAATGAAATCTTTTTGTTAAATGGATTTGTTGGCATGCACTCATCATTTTGTATGCGCATTATCTTCAATATATCATGATTGTCATCATGGCTGGTGGTACTTTACTTCTCATCAATGATAACACCACTATCCTTATCATTTATTCTGTCATTCTGTCATTCCAACACTCCTTCCTGTTTATCTGTTACACAACTGCCCTGCTAGGAATGTCTTCTCCAAATGTGAACGTAGAAAAATGTCACTGCTAGAGGGGGATTTCGTAATTAATATCATTTTTATTGTCAATCCCTTCCGAGAGCTCACAAACTGACTACATGATCAACTTTACCCAATACAGTTAATTTTTGCACAATTCATTATTTCTCCTGATTGGCCTATTTCTTTTTCAAATGTCCAATTTGAGACCCAGTACAGTCTTGAAATTTTTACTGACTCTTTCACTTACTTTGTGCATGTGTTTTTTCCATTACGTTTTGGCCGGTAATTTGTACCCTATCGCGTACTTCTCATCTGGAAGAGATGCTGTGTTTAATTATCCAGATAAAATCTTTAGATCCAAGCACTAATTACTCGTTTTTTATCCTAATCCTATCAAGATTTTATAAAGTTCGGTATATATTAGATCAGTATGTCCAGGAGCCCATTGGTATAGCAGGTGACACGATATTATAACTAACCATTTGAATGGATGGTAATGGAAATGGCAAGAAAGAACTGGAAGAGCAAATAGAAAAAGGTAGAAAAGAAAATGACGGAAATTGGCGAAGAGTGGGGAAAAATTAAATAGTGTTAAGTGCGTAGATTAATATACGATAAATTAAAAAAGATTGACACATGACTTTGTAATAAAATAATATGATCTCAAGGCCTAGCTTCTTTGACGGCAAGGAAAAAGAAATGACAACTCAGGCCATTGACTTTTCGACGTCGTGCAAACCCGCAGTTCATGTTGAACATACCAGAGAGTACAAAAGCGAGATCGGAGTACAAATTATAAGTCAAGACTTTCGTATATACACGTATTCAGGTTGTGAATTGAAAATTAACTGGAAGGAAACTGATCTTAAAAAAAATTCTTGGAAAAGTGGAAAATACCAAAAAAACACTAATCAAACAAGTGATAAATACCAAAAACGTAGTTAATACATATCTATGGAATACCCACTGGAAATTTGTGATTATCGTAATTGCAATTTCCAACTATTAGAATCAAAAGTGTCCGGCAAAATTTTATAGTGACATTGGGAATCAATGGGTGTCAAGATGAACCGGTAACTAAGTAATGAACGCCAAATAGAGTTGGTCTTTCGTGGATGCTTAACTTGAAATTAAAGTGATGAGGACTTTTGATTACTGATCTATGTTTCATACCAACCAAAGATTCTCGTTGGTTGATTTAATAATAAATCAAATGCTTCTTTAAATAGTTTGAGCATGCGCAAGCGACATGTATGCCATTTCCAAGATGGCGGCGAGAATGCTGAAAGGCTACAGAAATCTCGTACTTTTTTTATCAAACTGTTCACTTAAATAACAGAACAATTTTGGAATTAATGAGATTCTGAAAAATCGCCAGCTAGCGAGCTCAAGTTGAATTGCTCATTTAATGAGCAATTGAGCTCGCTAGCTGGCGATTTTTCAGTTTCAGAATAAATATTACTATCATCTTAATAATCAGTCACTGATGATGGCAGAAAGGTTCTAGACATCTACACTTGAATATTCAAAATGATATAATCTCATAACTATGAACATTTATGGTTGGTTAATAGCATTTTTATCATAAAGTACATCGCAGTTTCGCTACCTTAAAGATCGATGTGAATATCAGCTTACAACCAATTATATTCCAAATCATTTGAATATGTCATGCCATGCTCTTACCATTAAAGAGTCTACACTGAAAATATTTTTTGAGTGATGATATAACTGTATCAAATCACTTAAACATCAAATTAGTTCTTAGTGCAGTGGAATTTTCATTACGAGGAGCCCTTAGGGTCGAAGCTACATTGATATTTGTGTAGACTTTCTGTAAGTCTGTCTGGGTGAAAGTATCTGGTACTAGATGTAAACACGGTTCAATTTTTCGTATCAGTTTTATACTCTTTATTCTCACGAGTTCTATATTAGTTTTATGTGAATTTTATTTCATTTTTAGCTTATTTAAAGACTTGATTTCTCTTCTCTTGCTTTTCTTTCCTTCTTTCCTTTCTTTCTAGTTCATTCCTTAATTTCCTTTATTTTGATTTTGTCTTTCCCTGTTCCAATCTTTCTGCCTGTATTTTTGGCATCCATTCATTCATCGATATCCATTGCTAAATCAGTCATTCTTTTTCTGTCAGTTACTTAATGTTGTTTTATATAGGAAAGAATTGAAAATGCAATCGCGCTCATTCATTTCAGACTTATTGCGAAACTGCAGAACATGCAAGACTGAGGTAGAATTGTCATATAAATTTTACTATGAGCTCGTTCCAAATTACTACTCTAGAGATATTGTTGAAGGTCACTCTTGGGGAAAAAAGGCAGTGATTTTTCTCTCTCTTCTTTTGAGTTCATAATAAGACTTGATTCCTTAAAGACAATCGCGAAGCATAAGGCGAAAAGAGGGAAAAGCAACCAAACGTACACTGACCTTAAAGCCTTCCGGTCCTTTCAAAGCATCTTGCATCCAGAACCCTTTAAACCTGTAACTTTGACAGAAATGCCGAATCAGTTTGATTTTAGATCTCACTGGGTGTTCCACCAAAGATCGTAACTCAATGTACACGTTGTTGTTAGCGATAAAGACAAACCAGCTTATGGTATACGTCAAGTCTTTATATATACAAATAGTTTCGCTATCAAGATATGCTCTCTTTCGAAATCTCTTTCATCACGTATTTCTTAATTAGGGTTTTGGAGCGAAATGCGCATAAATGGATTTTGATTTGGACAGTGATAGAGAATTACTTCACTTTTCCAAGGGACCGGGGGGACTTTCAAATACTCTGGGGGATGGAGTGGAGTAGGTTGAGTGGGTGATCGTCGGGAATTTCAATTTTCACCCCTGAAAAGGTAACAAAAGTGGGCGTAGCTCGATCTTTTTTGCACCCCTAAGAAAAGGTACCAATAAACATACAAGATTTCTTCAAATTAAGTTACCTTTAATTCTATAATATTCGTGAAGAATGCTTTAAATATTTCCAGTGGTTCGGACTTTGGTTTCTGTGAGTTCCTTAAACAGGTACTTCTCCGTAAAAGTAACCAAATCTGTGATTTTGACCCCTATAAATGAACAAAATATATATATGGGAGTCCCCCGGGCACTTTTCATATCGAATGGAGTTATTTTTCATCTTCAGAATCATTTTAACACTCGACTTCGATGTGTAAATTAATTCCCTAGTTACTAGTTTCACCTTCTATCATCTTTGTAAAACGCAATGTGTAAGTGCTACATTTTTGAAGAAAGAAACTTTAAAAGCCTCAGGCAATTTATGTATGTTTACAAAAAGCCAAAAGCTAATATGAAAACAGGAAAAAACAGTGGCAAGAAGCCCAAAATATGGATTCGATCTCAATCAATTAAAGAGATCTGACGCCCAGAGCATTACGCAAAGGCATTTCTTATCACAGTCGAGAAGTTTGAAATACATCTACACTACTTAAGCCACACAACTTATCTTTCTATCGTAGTTTACTCTCTTGTCGGGCCATTTTGACTATCAGCCAGCCAGCTATGTATTTCTAGCGTGTTTTTCGTAACTTGCCATCGAGTATCGTCAGCGAGAAGCTAGAGATAGTGTTTTTGCAATTTGGAATTTTTTGTCGTCAAATGGAAGCGCCCGTGGACTTAATATCAAACTGATAACCATTTTATTGACTTTTTATCGTCAAAATCATTGTTTGTTTTCTATAGCCAAAGCTTCATTTTTGTTCATAGGTGCATGAGTTCGGAAGAAGAATGGTAATAAAACGATCGTTGTGATATTGCACAATCTTCTTGAAAAAAAATATGGATAACTCCAAGGCTACGTACACTTAACCGGATATGTAAGTACTTGGTGTATGCAACACCAATTGTATGCAACACCAAGTGTATCAAATAGACTGTATATATATCAATGATGTATAATCTATTGATACACTTGGTATTACATGCACCAAGTACTTACCTAGCACTTACCACCGGATTTGAAAAACGCATTTTTTTACTTTCCTATATAGTCCTCTCGCTCACAAAAGAACTTTGTTTTTCATATTTCTAACGTGCGAAAACGGAAGAAAAAAGAGGTGTTTTCAATTAAATCTATCTCGTTTAATGTTTACGTAGCCTTTACCTTTTAAAAACCACGTTTCACCAGTAGTTCTTGTTTATACACTGAATAAACGGAACTATCGCTGGCATTTTGGTGTTTTTTGATGTTCTTATGAAAAGTAAATACCTCAATTTTGCAGCCACAAAGTTATTGGAGGATCTCAATGATGCTTGAAACTTCGCCTTTTGACGGCAGACGATTTAAAGTTTCGGCACATTTAGACGATATTAACTGGTGCATTTTGAGGCTTGACAGCTCATTTTCTTTCCAATTTGACGGTCGACGGTAAAGGATTATGGCGGTTGACCCGCTCATTGAGACGTTCCAAATTAAAGTATCAATATTGCGGAAAATTATAGTACACTCATCAGTATTGCTTGATTCTTGGTCGAGAAGAATTACAAGTACTCATAAGCTATAGTAAAATCAAGCTTATGAGTGTATCGTAAGTAACAAATCGTACTATCTTATCGAGTACAATTTGGAATAAATAGGTACTTGTAATATTTTAAAAGTTTTCAAATTGCACTAAATTGCACAAATTGCACTCGATTCTTGAAGAGCGTGCAATTACGAAACCTTTCAAAACATCTCTCGCGTATCTTTGATTCCAAATTGTACTCAAGATCTACGATTTCCAATACTAATTGTCTTCTTCAAAATCAGCGAATTCTTAACAAGTTCTAAATCAAGTCATATATGACGTCAATGATCTCTATAATGACGTATTTGAGTTGGCGTCGATTGTACATCTGGATATGATAGTGATACAGCGATTTAAGATACTAAAGCGTCCGCGGTAAAATTTCAGGGAAATATACGGTTTGATATCAAAAAGTTGGCAAAAATTATAACTGTGAGCTTTGAAATGGGCAAGTACTTGGTGTATGCAACACCAAGTACACTTGGTGTATGCAACACCAAGTACATCAATAGATGATACATCCACTGATATACAATCCATAGCTATTTGATACACTTGGTGTTGTATACAATTGGTGTTGCATACACCAAGTACTTACCTAGAATCCAGTTGCTCGTTATCGCTAACTCAGGGTTGAGTCTGAAGAAAACCTTTGGTTTTAACTCTGGATTCGCGCTAACCCGCCATCCTGATCAGAAGAATTATAGTAGGCGTTAAATTATTTCTATGAAAAGTTGAGAAATGGATTTAGCCTTAACAGCCGGATAAGTAGGACGGGCTCCAGTGGCACCCCCATTCAGATACTCAATACACGTAGGACGTTAGATAACATTGTTTTTCGACATTTGGGCCTTTGTAAGTTGCGCGCGGGCCAATCAGCTATTTTTTAACTCATTCGACCAACGGCTTAGTCGATAGGATAAAAGTTCTTATCTGTTACTGGAGACGTTTTGGAACCTTTATCACTGATTAAGTTCAGTTCGGTTTGATGGAGGTTACTTGGCGTCGAAAAAGGAAAATAATTCACCCCCACATTAGAGACCAAAAATGGATGCGTTCTAAAAATATTTTGATAAGTATATTCAGTTCGAAATCGGCTCAGCGGGTATCATTAATAGTGGCATGTATATTAGAGAAATTAGTCGATTCGTAAAATTGACAGCTGACTTTCGTGATCACGCGCGTCACAAGTATATAAGCTCTATAGACTATAGAGCATTTTCGCGTATTTGTCGCGTTTTATCTGAAAAATCGTCTAAATCCTTCACTAACATTGTTTCTTTACATGATTAAACATTTTGTGTAAACATGCTGACATTCAAAATGTACTTCGATGACGTATATGGTCATAACAGACCATACATCAGAAGAACCTGTGATTTTCGATATTCTTGGTTTGCAAGCATTCGGCCCCGGAGAATGTAGAGACAAAAGACTTGGCCGCCATGGAGGTCTTGACAAAAGAAAATCAAGGAGGCGAGGACTATTGCCACGACAATTTAGACTGATGAATAATAAACCATTATTTATTTTTTTGTTTTCAGCTTCCTTATTTCAAACGTTCCCCTGTATTCATTTCCCTATATTTAAATAAAAGCTGAATATGAAATTTACACTTGATTAACATACATGCAGTGTTTGTCGAAGGGACTACCAAGACGCGAGAAATCCTTTTTATTCCGAATAAAAAAAGTGAGTAGAAAAGCGTAACACTTAGTAGCAAGAGACCATATTTTCTCGATAGCCAAATGTGACATGTTGCCCCCTTATTTCAGCTAATTTAGAACTCGCTCCGATATTCTTTACCAGTTATTTAGATGGTAAAAAGTATTCATATCCTAAAACGTTCATCGCGGTTGAATGGCGAGAGATCGCAAAGCAGTTCTAAAAATAGAGAGATTAAGCATCACGTGCACGGGCAATGGCGGACGACAGAGAGGATCACGTGACCTGCTATTTTTGCGTCTGGCGTTGCCGTTTAAACGCGAGGGTCAGTCATTTCGCGTTTGCCGTAAACGTAAAAATTCACTCTTTTCTCTCGGTTAGAGTGTCACTGAAAAGAGCTGGGCGCGAAAAAAAAAGGTCACGTGATCCTATGCTGTTTGCCCTTTCCCGCTGGCACGTGATGCTAAATATGGGGCAACACAACATATCACGTGACGCGCAGTCTAGGCCTTCTTCTCATACCCTCCTTTTAGGAAACATGTTATAATAATATATTACAGAAACTTTTAGACATTTACATTACAATGAAACGTACAGTTCTTGCGAAGAATGTTAGTATAAAGTAGATGGATATAGGGTACGTTTACACAAGCCATTTCGTCCCGGACTGTGTTGGTCACGGGATGAGTTTTATCCCGCGGGACGAAAAGATCTTAATGTCGTCCCGCGTAGAAAAGACTTATTACAACGTTAATGTATTCTTTTTCGGACATTGTGTAAACGTCTCGCTCGCCAGAAAATTGTATAAAACCCTTCCCGTGACGGAATTCGTCAACGTAAACGCATCCTAAAATCGTTCGGGCTGATTTCGTCGCGGGACGGGTTTTACACGATTTTCGGGCGAGACGTTTACTTGGAGAATTCATTTATGATGACAATGAACTCGTCCCGGGTGATCTAGTCCCGCGGGATGAGTTCGTCACGGGACGGGTTTTACGCGATTTTCTGGTGAGGCGTTTACATGGAGACTGGAACAGGAATGCATTAACGTTTATATACGAGTCTTCCTCGCAGCGACTCGAAAATCCTTTCATCCCGGGTTGAAGCTCGTCCGTGACGCACTCATCCCGCGGGACGATATCGCCCATCAAACACACCCTTAGAAAAGTTAACAAATTATTTTGCTTGGTTCTCTACTGCTTTCCTTCCTTGTTCGATATCCTGGAAAGAGGGCAGTCCATGAGGTAAATTGAGAAGATCTGCTTCCTCTTTCATGATTCTTTCTGCTTCATCTGAAAAAGATAAAAACTATAAGCAACAAGAAGGTAAATATGAAGTTAAAGACAATGTTAACTTCACCGACATCGGCGCTGTTGCGGAGAGCATAGGGGCATATGCAATGTTCTTTACTGGCTCAGTCGACGGGTACCGAACTTATAGATGATTCAAACCAGTGAGCCACAGAGCAATCACTGAAAAATTACTCAGCTTATGACTAGGACTGGTTTCGCTAAAATACCTCTTCATAAAATAATCCTCTTCTCATTTATCTTTTTTTTAAATTATGGTTACAACTTTTGGAATTGGGGGGTCTAAAATAATTTGCAGGCACAGGCTTATAGACGGTATATACTCCCCTGAATACACCAGAATTATGCCAGTCAGACTAAGGATTATCCTTTGTAATGGGGTGTAGTCTTTTAGAAATCAGAAACCATCCAAAGGATCCAGATGATTTTTTGGGAAATATTTGAGAAAAAAAGGGCCCAAAGCCATCTCAGGAGGGGGTGCACACCCCCATGCAGTCCTCCTCTAAATCTGCCTCTGCAGACTTATGCATGTGAAAGCCAGTCAGTCTGGAAATGTTCAAAACATTTACCTCAATTGAAGGGTTGAATGTGAAATGGCCCAAGTGACTTTTTGATGATATTTTTCAATGGTATAATTAACTTTCCTGTATGTATGCTGGAAAAATAAATCTCAGGACATCATCAAAGTCACTTAGGTCATTTTCACAAGGAACCCTTCAATTGTACATGTACAAACATTTACTCTTTTTAAGTCCTTGAACATGGAAGCTGAAACCAAAATGAAACCAAACTTTCCTGTATGTATGCTGGACATCCATCAAAAAGTCACTTAGGTCATTTTCACAGGGAGACCTTTAATTGTAAACAGTATCACTTTTATAATGTTTACAATTTCTATTCAAAATAAGATGTCTATCTGATCTTGTATGCTGTATAGATGAGTCTTACAACTATAGAAGTACTGTTGTCAGAACTTATACATCTGTTTCACAGATTAAGCCAAGGTGGATTATGCTCAAAATGCTGATGAAATTATATACCCAGCAGTACATCCTGAATTCAAGATCAGCTATACTCACACCCTTTGACCTGCCTTGTCTGTTGTCAACATGTGAAAGGAAGTTCTGGTTTATACTTGCAACATTATTTAAAGGCTGATAAAGTAACATAATGAACTTTGAGCAGTAATCTCAAGTATGAAATGCATGTTGACATGTTGGTGGCATTGGCTGGATGAGACAAGTCAAGGCCCAGTTTTGTTTCTTTCAGAAATATATATTTGTTAGTAGATGGGTAGTTTGAAAAATTTTTCAACACTTTGAAATTTCAGTGAAATAATAATAATTGACATTAAGAGAAAGTTGACCTTCGTGGATATAATGTTAAAAGTAGAATACTTAATTGTAGCTACCCAATTATTTTGCTGCAAGCAGTTCCCCATCCCCCTTCCCCCTTAAAATGCTCCATCATCCTTGATTGGAATAAGCACCAATCTGCAATACATCACCGAGATTTTCCTTGATCTACATTACTTATGCAGCTGCATATATATGACCAGGTTTTAGGTCATGTTGTTCAATGAAGAATGCAAGTCAGTGTAAATTATGAGTTACACCATGTTTGACCAACTTGTGACCTTGGCTTGCATTGGCTTTATTAATATTTTCACTGATATCACTTTGATTACAGTATCCTTAACTCATTTTTGGAAAAGTGATGCAAGCTGTCTTATTTGACCACTTAGTTGCAATTGTTTTTCATTTTTAACCCAAGTTTTGCTTTCTCTAAGCATATGAAAAAACCAATAATATTCTAGATTTTCTCCTTTTCTTTCATGGGATAATTTCCCAAAAAAAAATTGAAACTAATTTTAAACCAAAACTTGAGATTTTGCAGTAAGTGCACAAAAGTCAATGACATGCACAAACTTGTGTTCCTATTTGAGCAGGGTCTTTAATAGGCTTATTATAAATGATCTGGATTTACTACTAATATTGTACCTCTTATTCTCTGTATCTTGTTGCCATATGCATAGTCGGCTTGATATCCCACAATGAATGATAATGGTATGAATGGGGACATAACAGCAGGGTTCCTGGTTTTCATATACCTTCATGTAAAGTTCAAATTACCAAATATATTTATTAAGTATTTAACACGACAAGACATTTAGATAGCATGCTGATGAAGAGCCCAGAAAAACATAAAATAACCATTGAAATTAAAGAAACATGTTTTAACAATGTCATGACATGTACAGTATGTGCATATTCATATTATAAAGCAGTGCTGTCAACTGAAATGCTTTGTATATACAGTAGCTGTAGAGAAGTAATGTGTATGCTTTACAGCAGGAGTGCATTTGAGTGTTTAATGAAAACATTTCACACATTTGTTTTGAGTCAGTTTGAGCGTGCTGTTGTTATACTAAATGTTGAGTGCTGTTAAGGGGCGGAGTCAACATTTGATCACTAATTACATGTGTTCTGAAGTTCTCACAGAACATTACAAATCTTCAAACTGTTCAAAATGTTTGAATGTAGCCTGTGAACAGGCTCTCTGGGGGAGGGGGAGAGGAGGGGAAGGGAAAGGAGAAGGGGAGGGGAGGGGAGGGGGCAGGAAGAGGGGAAAGGGGAGAGCCTGTAAGCATCCTTTGGAGAAAACCGTTCCTGATACCAGAATCTGGTATCAGACTCTGATTGGTCAATTTTTGATTGACGGTCATGGATGGTCGAAGAAAAGGCAAAGACAACCAAGAAAGATTGTAAACAGTTCGAAGATTGAACAAGACTGAGAACTCTGTATCAAGAGAAATGAATAAAAGCTGTTCAACTCAGGAGATGAAGACGATATAAAAGAACGTAAAAGCGACGAATGCGATACCGGAGTGCAGAATTAGAAAGTCCTCCAGGAAGCATGGCTGAAGGAGCTTAATTCGCAACGGCAATCTAGGGAAGCAAATTAATGCCATCGTTATTGATGAAGTTCATTTAGTGTCACTGTAGTAAGGATTTTGATTCAGATTTTTGTTGCTGTATGTTTTAAGTTATTGAATGGTCTTCAAATTAATGCTCGATGCTGCAAAAGGCGAATAATGATTCACGGCCGACAGTATACGTTTCGGAGATAATCAGATAATTTGTATTTGTTTAATTTATTCAACTGAGCTCTTTTAGGCTAAAGCTTGGAGAATACTTAAGCAATAGAAGATAGTTTCTATGACTCTACCGGTGAAATAGAGCACGCGTGATGCTGGGAGAAACACGAGAAAAGTTTGAAAATCACGAGCCGTTTTGGTGAGTGATTTTCAAACTTTTTCGAGTGTTTCTCCCAACATCACAAGTGCTCTATTTCACCGGTAGAGTCATAGAAAACTATCTTCTATTGCTTTTATGATATAGCAAGAGGTATCAGTGTGACTCAAAGCGGCGTTTTTGACCACAGGTAGCCCAAGCTCACTATTAGTGGCTATTTATAAGAGAATGTATGGCACTCAATATCACTCAAAATTTCTGTCTTAATTTTAATAAAATTCCACGAGACTTCTAGAGTATGTTGTTCATGCTTTCTTCTAACCTCTGAATGAGTTTCAGTGAAATTCGTCGATTTTAACTGCTCGCCCTAAGCCACTCAAAAATGGAGAGTCTCTCCATTTTTGAGTGGCTTAGGGCGAGCAGTTAAAATCGACGAATTTCACTGAAACTCATTCAGAGGTTAGAAGAAAGCATGAACAACATACTCTAGAAGTCTCGTGGAATTTTATTAAAATTAAGACAGAAATTTTGAGTGATATTGAGTGCCATACATTCTCTTATAAATAGCCACTAATAGTGAGCTTGGGCTACCTGTGTTTTGACAAAACAGTTTGACAACTTTCATCGAAAGAATTCAGCAAAAAATATGTTGAAGAGAGAGTTTTCTGTTTTTATAATGGAACAATGACTCGAAAATAGACGAAAAGGCCAAATATAACTTACAGTACTTCAAGATTTGGGAATGTTTACTTGCTTTCGATGAATCAAGCAGCGTTCGCTATGGTGAATTGAAAGCCGTGTTTTCGGTTGGAAAAAGCTGAAGTTTGAAAGAGACTTACAGGATAAGGATTTTGCTGGTAAACGAGAAGCTGTTGATTTGAATTATGTTGGCTGTTCACCGATAGCTTGTGTCAAAACATCTCTACACTGGCGTAGTGTCATACGAAGGATGATTGAACAAGTTGTCTCGTGGCGACAGTCAGTTTTGGAAATATCCGCCTCTCTTTGCAAGTAAGAAACAAAACTTTGTTCAATGAAAAATAACTCTTTAATTGATCGAAACTATTCTGGGAGGAAAAACAATTTCCTATGTTGTGAATTCTAGTTCCTTAAATTTGATTTATACTGGCGTCGTTTGCAAGTTCATGCTCATACAAGTCATTTTCTATGAATATTTACGTTTTATATTGTTATTCCGACCACGAGGCTTAGTTTGTAAATTTAAACGATAACTGGAATGATGGAAAGTATTTTCTGGTTTATTTCTAAGTTTTGGTCTCCTAACTAAAGTGAAATTTGTAAATAGACTTTTTGGTATAATCATTGTCTATAAACTTCGTCAGAAAACCATGTCTTTACCGTTGAAATAGAGCGTAGATTTTGGTGGTCTCTCAGCCAATCAGAACGTGTGTTATAATTGAGCTATATTATAAACTCTGATAAACCACGTTCAAGATAATATATTTCAAGTTCTGAGGGACATTTGAGATGCCAGTTATTTAACGGTCATACATTTGACTGAATTTTGTCTTTGAGTGAATTCAAATTCCTCTCATTGTCAATCCCTCGTCTTTGTAAAAAAATTGTTTGTTAGCGAGAAAAAAGTCCAAGTTGCAAAGAAGTTATAATAATTTACACTGTAATTCAAATAAAAGCTTGACTTTTGATTCATTTTGAAAACTCAACTGTGACCTTTCTTGCGTAACTTTGAATACTAATTAGTTTGGGGCGGAACAATTTTCTCCAAAGGATGCTTACAGGCCCGGGGGGGGGGGGGGGGGGGTGGACTCCGATCGTAAATGGACGGGGATGCTCGTCGTACCTTTTAGGGGTCGAAATCTGCAATCTGGTACCTTTTAGGGTATCTCAAATGTTATCGGACTACCAGAGGCATAGCTGGTACCTTTTAGGGACTGTTTTGGGGTAAATAAACTACCTAAAATAAGCATGATAGGGACGATTTCAATGATCTGAATTGACATCGATAACAAATGTTTTATTACTTTAATTCTTTATTATTGCTTTTGAATTGGTACCTTTTAGGGGTAGAAATGAATTGTTGCCACTCCCACTCAGGTACCTTTTAGGGGTCATTTTTAAAATTTCCGACGAGCATCCCCGTCCTCTTATATATAGGAGTCCCCCCCCGGGCTTACAGGCTCTCCCCTCCCCCCCTCTTCCCTCCCCCTCCCCTCCCCTTCCCTTCCCCTTCCCCTTCCCTTCCCCAAGAGAGAGCCTGTTCACAGGCTAGTTTGAATAATAATTGTGAGATACTTTGATTTTGACTTGGGACATTTTGAACAGTTTGAAGATTTGTAATGTTCTGCGGGAACTTCAGAAAGTGTGTAATTAGTGATCAAACGTTGACTCCGCCCCCTAACAAACTTGACATTTAGTATAACAACAGCACATTCAAACAGTCAAAACAAACAATCATGATAAATGTTTTGTTTGTCTCTGCTGTAATGCTATTAGGCTTGTTTGAAGTAGTTAGCATTAAATAGTATTCAACAATCATACCCTGCGAACATTCCTAAAGTAGCAACACCATAAAAAGATGCCAACCACATAAACATTTCCCTTGAGCCTGCAAGCTGCATGGACATCTGTCTTCTCATCATTTGAGTCTGCATTTGCATTTGCCTTCCCAACTGGAAAACAGTATTACAATCATTAGTGCTATTGGTGGTTTGTAATAAGAAATATTTTTTATATCAGATTTCAGTCTCATATTATTTTGTTGGCAACATGAACATCAGATTTCTGAACCCAAGATATTCACAAAATAATCTGTGCTTGATCTCAGTGGCATAACAAGGAGGGTGCCAGGGGGGCAATGCCCTCCCTAAAATTTTGGATTTGAGCCGTCATCTGAAGGATGATGTCAATGATATCACTTTCAAGTTTAAATCTTAATTTACTACTGTTATCGTTGAAGTGCGACCCGTGAAGTTCAAAGTCTAGTCTAGAAACTAGCATTCTCACGGACGTCAATCAAATCAATCAACCAAAACAAACAGCAATTTTGACACTGAAATCAAGAAAATATCTTGTACTTACAACTAGGAAAATACAAAATTTGAGCTTTCTAAATGATTTTTCAATACATACGAGTCATTTTTTTCTTATTTGAGAGTAAAATTGTCAATTGTCTCACTGGTGTAATTTGATTGACGTCTGTCTCAATGCTTGTTTTCAAACGAGTTTTTGAACTTTAGAGGTCGCACTTCAACGATAACGGTAGTAATTCACAATTTTTAAACGTTATCTCAAGTACATTTGTATAATCTGCACATGGACGAAATTGTTTTTGCTTCTCAATGTTGGACAGATTCCCACATGCTTTTGTCCCACATTGTTCTTCCTGGTGAAATTAGCATATTTTGGTGGGAACTTGATCTCAAGAAAATTGCCCGTTTTTGCCCTGGAATCGCTATGCCCCTGCTTGGTCTTATAAAAAAATGTTGGTCTTTGATTCTGACCAAAATGATCCAGGCCCTGGTAGCATGAAGGGTGGATGTTAGCCATTAGATAAATCCTTACCCAGTAGAAAAAATGATGGCATTTTCCAATAAAAAATGGGGGGCAGGGGGGCTGGGGGAAGAACTCCATTGTAAAGGGATCAGGTATGCTCATCATATCTCTTAAGTCTAGTTCAGATGTTGAACTTTTGCCGCATCAAATCTAATAGTTGCATTTTGTAGATGAGAAGTGTGGCTTCTGAACCAACTGAATTTGACAAATTTGATTTAAACTGAGTTTTTTAATTTAATAATCAAATCTGTCAAATACAATAGATTTAGACGCCACACTTCCATAGCTGCCAACCCTCCCGGATAATCTGGGAGTCTCCATATTTTGGGCCTCGCCTTGTTGATCTCCAGATACGAAAGCCTCGGGGGTTGGCAGCTATGCACTTCTCATCTACAAAATGCAACTATTAGATTCGACACGACAAAAGTTTGACGTCTGAACTGGGCCTTAGGGGTAAAAATCAGCGATTTGGTATCTTTTGGGGTGTTGACCTCACCCTGATTTTATTATAAATGAAAAGTTGATTTAATCACCTGAAGTTGTTGGCTCTCCTTCATAAACGCCTGATTCTTCTTAAAGTTTTCATCCATTGCACTGCTCATGACGGAACCCATTTTGATAGAGAAGGATCAAAGGAACTAATCTACTAAAAGGGCAAAATTTAAAGCTTATTGAAGACGCCATTTTGAGCAAAATTTTGTATGCATTTTTAGCAAGAATCAAACACCTTTCATAAAGTTTTAGACTACCTTTGCAAACACTAACACCAAATTTATCTAAAGGGAGAGTCTTGAGGATTTAAACGGCGAATTGGCGCAGCAAATATAATTTCTTTCCAAAATATTCCTTTCGTGACTTTTGTGACTTCGAGTGAGCTGAGTTGTGACCCAAAACGTCGCATTTCAAGGGGGAGGGGTAAGACAAATCTTAGAAAATGATTGCATCTTTATTCTAAAAAACTGATTTTTTAGACTTCATACAGTTATCATATCATATTAATTCTTTATTATAAGTTTACTAAAATATTAAATCTTCGATATTTATGGATTTGAGTGATATCTTCGTGTTTTATTCTACTGTGCTGGGAGGGGTACGTAATATTTTGTTACCTTATGCAGGGTAACCAGGCATTCAAGATGGCAGCCAAGAAGAGAAGAAACGATGATGAACTCGATAGCGAGGAAAATACTTCTATAACTGTACCAGAGAAGAAATCTAAAAAGGTAGAGCATTGATCGTGCTTGTGAAAAATTCTTCTTCAAGATTATCAATTCACTTGAGCTTATTTCATGCCTGTTATTGAGATATTTGGGGATTATTAAGGTGTTCATACATGTAGCTCTGTGCATGCTCCCATGCACGTGGGACTCATCAGTTCTTGTATTTTGTTGTCTTGCAACAGGGTAAATGGACAAATAAACAAAGAGTTCTTGTGTTTTGCGGACGGGGAATAACTCACAGGTAGTAAAAACGAATTCGTTGTTTGTGTATGTACGGATCTTATCTTTTTACTGTTGACCAAAAGACAAACATATTGAACAACAATAATCAATTATTGATTATTTGTTAGGGCAAGACATTTAATGCTGGACTTGAGAGCTTTATTACCTCATCACAAAGCAGGTATTTGAACCAATTGTATCATATCTCTCTACTCTGTTTCTACATATACGTGTAACTTATGAATTCTTATCTACATGTTAATACAAGTTGTTAGCTAGTAAGAGATCAATAAATATGCTAAAATATGCACCAGAGAAACCCATCACCTTCTTTTCTTTGCAGATACAAAACTTGACAGAAAAGACAAGCTCTTTATTATCAATGAGGTGGGTTAGATATAGGATTTCATATATAATATGTACAGGAGACGTGTTCACCATGCCACATTTCCTTGTGATACTCATGACAGAAGACTTTAAAGGCAGTATAGACCAGCACTGTGGGATTGATTTTACCATAAAATAGAAGTTGACAATCAAGGCTGGAAATGAATACTTAATATCTAGCCAGGCAAATCATTTGACAGTTGAATCAGCATGTTTATCAGACATTTGCCTAATGTCCAGTCAAATTTTGACTGAACACAATTATTCATCTTGTTGCAAGTTATAAACAGTTACTTTTATGTTTGATCAGTTCATTTTGTCTGGCCATATGTCATTTTAACAAATTGAAGATAGTTTTCCATTGTCAGTACTCTTATTAATCATGGATGACGTCAAAAAATGTTCAAAACTAAAGTGGAACCACGAGCGCAGCGAGTGGTTTCACTGCTAAGTTTTGGACATTTTTTGACGTCATCCATGATTAATAAGAGTACTGACAATGGAAAACTATCTTCAATTTGTTTTTTACAACATTATCTTAGATCATTTCCGTCCAAATCTGTTTGAAAAACTGTCCCAAACTTTTTTCTGTAAGGACGAGCGTGACATGTTGGCGTCAGCTATTGTCAGTACTCTTATTAACAATGGCTCTCGGCCAATCAGATTGCAAGATTTTAGTCAAATGTTGTCAAAATCTTGATATATCATTTTTCTGGGATATCTACAGCCTGGTGTTGAACTTATATCCTATGTTTATGTTGGGTTTCCTGTGCTTCACATTTCCACAGGACACCCACATACAAAATAAAGTTATTTTAAGTGACTGATTACATTGTAAAACATGAATTTTGGTTCAAATTTAGGTCTGTGAAATGAAGAGTTGTAACACCTGTATATTTCTAGAAATGAGAAAAAGGAAAGATCTTTTTATGTGGTGAGTGCTATTTGGATTATTCCTCATACTGCAGGCCAAGGGCTGTTGCTAGGTGCTCACTTGATAGTTACATCTACAACATGAAGCTCAAAACTGTGTCAGTGTTAATACATTCACATACTTTTGTCTTGCCCTGCTCCAATTACTGTAGTGCTTAGATGAGATAATAAGATAAAAGAATCCTCTGATGCTGTTTGGATGATTGCTCTTTCAAAAGAATGTGAATACATTATAGCTGGTCATACTTTTGGACTTTGCGCTGTAAACTATTTGATTTTGACTTAAATTCATTTATTAACAAATATCTTTGGCAGGTTTTCTTTCACACCTCATGGGCCTTCTGCAAAGTTTTTAGTTGAGAACAGTAAGTAGAGTACTGTGTGAATGAGCAATATACATGTAATATGCATACAATGATGCATGCATTATGGTTTACAATGAGAATGTACGTGTAATATGTTATGTACAATAGCTCGCATGGTATATAGAAAGAACGTCCATTCAGAATGGAGAAAAGTTGTTATCTGTTTGATTGTATTGCACTATTTCTCAGAATTACATACAACAGTTTTATGTTTTGCTATTTTCTGTGTGCATGCACGTACATGTTAATGCATCATATTTTCTATGGCACAGTACATGTATGATCTCCAAGGATGGCACCAGATTGGAATGTATTATGTGTTAGACTATATAATTATATGCAATTGTTTTGTTTCAATTTTAGTCCATACCATGGATGAGCTAAAGTTGACTGGAAACTGCTTGAAGGGTTCAAGACCAATTTTATCATTTGATCAGGTATTATATTACACTTGACTTGTTATACTTGTGATGTTGGGAGAACGCTCGAGAGCTGTGAAAGCAGTCGACTGGCCTACGGCTCGTGATTCCACTTATACGCTCTCTTGTGTTCTCCCAACATCACGTGTGTTTTGATCAGGCTATCAAACACGGAAAACAGATTTTTATTTGTTAAGTAATTAAGATCTGGAAATTTGACATTGAAATTCTTGACATACATGTACAGTGTAACTTTATACATGTATACAGCATAATCTTCAAGCAGTCAATTAATAAATAAATAGAACAACTTTTTCTGTGCTCCGTTCAGTAATACAGCACGCAGGATGTGACGAGAGCACAAAAGAAGTGTAAGGAGAGCATGAGCTGTAGGCAAGTGCTCTCCACACTTCTTGAGTGCTCTTGCCACTTCCTAAGTGCTGTATTAATGAACAGAGCACAGAAAAAGCTGTTCTATTTGTTTTATGATATATTTTTAAGTAAATATTCAAGGGAAAAAGGTATGCGTGCAGTTGAGCTCACGCTGCTGACATCAGAACTGTGCTCCATTCTCTGATAAGGCACAGCTTTCAGCCAATCAGAGCATGCGTATCGACAAGGGTATATAATAAAATGTACTAAAGCCTTAATAAAAGTTACAAGTCATCATCAGATCATCCTCATCATGATCACCATCAAATTGTATGTAATCCTCATCCTCCTCATTATCATTATCCCATGGTGTTTTTTATACACTGGTTCATAAATGGCCACCTCTTAGGTTTAAATAGGTTTTGGTTTATTACTCTTCCTTCTGGAGAAGGCAGGGACACCACAACAGTAGGCCAACTTCATGGCCCACTCTCCCCAAATAATATGGTGCGTTCTTAACATCCCTCCAATGAAACGTTGTGGAGTGTAGAGAGATGGGGCCTACAGTTTAAAGTCCTTATCCGAGAAGACAATATGTCCATGTCATTGATCCAGTTGATGCATGTACATGTATATTGAAACCTCCGTACAATGGGCACCTCCCCAAAGCTTATCCTCAGGGTAGCAATTGTGGAAAGGTTTGACTGCTTATGTTATTTATACTATTGCAATTTTGTTATTTCAGGAATTTGACAAGACCCCAGAAAATCAGCTCTTAAAAGAATTATTCAATCAGGTGACTTCAGAAATTATGTTTCCTAACCACTTGAAATGACTTTGTCTGCTTTTCTCAAACCTTACAAAAAATCTAGAGCTTGGTTTTTTCCTTCACTAGAATAAACCTGTCTATTGTTTTATAACTGGTTTTCTGACTCATTATTCTATATCTCTAGGGTGTTAAAAATTACTGTGTGGAATGAGTGATGTTTTGAAGTAATTATATTATTATACAATTGTGACGTAAATTTACCAAATAAGGTATCATTTGAGGGCCAATATGGGACGGTAATACCCTCTAGAGAGCCGGTTTATGTATTCAGCCCTGTATGATGTCAAGGCTTGAAACCAGTTTGATGGTTTCCCGTGTGTGCTGGTTTGCAAAAAGGGCTGTTTTGATGATAAAAATACTGTTTAAAAACACAGCGAAAAAGCAATTGTATAATAAATCCTTTATTAGATATTTTCTTAAGTATTATGGGCTGACATTTTACTCATCACTTGCATTTTGCCTCGCCTCAAGGCTCGGCAAAATACATACGCGACTCGTAAAATATCAGCCCGTAATACACAATGAAATATCTAATAAGTGGTATTTATTTTAGTTGCTGCACAAAACAATACTCATTCAAAATTTTTGCAATGATTCCTACAGCAGTAGTCACGTAATCCCAAATTGAAAGGGGGAACACCATATTCTTTTGCAGATCATCAAATTCCAGGATAAAATTCTTCATTCAAATATGTACCTACAGCAGGACTACAGTTATATTTACATATAGCCTTTAGTATTACAATCATGATAGATTAATCCATTAATTCACACTTCTTTGCTTTGATAGGGCCACCACAGGTAGCCCAAAAGCAAATAGACTGACCTGTGAAATAAGTCTATTACAGTGATTGACAATGTAATTACTCTAGTTTTTTTGCATTTCTAGATATTCAGTACTCCAAATTACCATCCTAAAAGTAAACCATTTATTGATCGAGTTGTGACCTTTTCTATTCTTGATGATAAAAGAATATGGATTAGGAATTTTCAGGTACAGTAAGCCATGCCTTAAAACCTACTCTGGGGGGAGTTCAATGTGTCAGTGTTTGTGCAAATATTAGCAAAGGTTTTCAACAGAGGTACAAAACTCAGAGAAATTGGTAAAACCACAAGGCTACAGCAACAGCTAGTAGTTGAGATGTGTAGTCAACTTCTCGATTTTTCACATCTAAATTTTGTCAAACAAGTAAATTTTAAAAGTAAAATGAGTCTATTGTAGCATTCCCACTTTTCATTCTCCTCTGCTGATTTTTGCAAAATGTTTAGAAAAAATATTTGGATTGGTAATTGATGTCAGTAATTTAATTCAAGAACTCAGAATTTTACAGCTTGAAGGTCCTTGTCTTTTCTTTCTATTAGTATTTTTAAAATTGTTCCCATTTTATTTGTTTATAGATTGTAGAAGAAGATGGAACATTGTTAGAAATTGGTAAGTTTGTAGGACTTGTCATATGCAAGCATTTTGTTATGCCTGCTATGGCATCCTAGCGATGCTGCCTCAAGTTGCATACATAATGAGACAGACAATATGCAGTTGTGAAGAAGACCAAGTGACGATAAAATGTTATGGGACGATATTCCTGGATGACTCTCTTGCAGTTTTCTTTTTCCCTTGTGAGATTAGAAACAAAATAATCCCAGTTACCAGGGACAACTTGCCGTCATATCAACTTGCCTAAAGGCCCAGTTACACTGTGAAACAAAAAGAAAGTATAATTTACAAGAAAAGAAAGACAAAGAAAGAATAGTTTACAAAAAGGCCATTGATTATACTTTTTGACAAGAACGCGATAAATTTTTTGTTGTATACGACACTATTAGACTTGTATTGGCTCTATACATGTAGCCAATTCAATTGAAATCAGAAAAGGGCCGTTTACATAGAAAATTTTATCATTTTCTTATCAAAAAATAGAATCACTCCTGCCGTAAATTATCCTTGTCTTGTCAGTTTTTGGTCCAATGTAAATGGGGTTTTAGTTACCGTGGATAACCAAAAGGTTAATATGTCCAACTGAAAGTTTCCACCCACCCAAATTTCTCACAAGCATATATAGTATACCAACACACGTTGCATTTTGTGTGTGTTAGCCTGTAATTATATTATTTAACCATTTTAATTGCGTACAAATCTCTTTTTTAGGTCCACGTTTTGTACTCAATCTTGTCAGGATTTTTGAGGGTAGCTTTGGAGGACCCACATTGTTCGAGAATGCAAATTACCAATCACCAAATGAGGTACTTGTACAGTGAATACATTAGGTTTATTTTATATCTGAATCTCACAAAGAGATCACAATGATTATGGTCTCATGATTTTACTCGCATTTGTGAACAGTTTAGTTGAACGCGACGCAGGTGAAGAACGCATTGCGCATGTTCGAAAATCCGACGGGAATTCGTGGACGCGTTCGTGTTTGGAGCTTAACGCGTGCGTTTTCGTTCATCCGTTAACCGTCATAGATGAAGTTGCTGTTCTTGGTAGAAACTGAAAAAGCCTAAACTGACCTTCTGCTTAACGAAAACGGGCACATCATGTAATTACGACTTCAGCACGAATAAATCTGGTCCGGATATGACCGCACTCAGTGACTACGAAGACGATTAGTTAGGATCTCATGCCCGCCTTAGCATTAATTGATATAAACGAATAAAACACATATTTTAATTTAATGAGGGACGTCTTACCAGCAATCTTACACAACGTTACTGATCCAAAGCAGCGGATTACAGCTACAACCTAAAAAAATAGACCGTTTAATTTTCAATAGAGATATTTCACTGGTCAAAATGCACCGACACACCGACGGTATTCCATATAGAGTCAGCTTCCTTTTACAAATAGCCTCATAGTTGACCGTCTCCAAGTTATCCCTTGGCAGAACTTTATATAGCATTTCCAGATACGTTTAATTTTTACACGATTAAACAGTAGGTACTGTAAGAATAAGTGAGAATACAGTACCATGTAATTTCTATTTAGAAAGTTTTACACATATTACATTCTAGTCGATGCTCTTTTGAATTGTATTCATCGGAGACTGTAATTAGACACATTGCAAACTTTGTTATGGCCGCTGCAAACTTTGTTATGGCCGCTGCAAACGCTTTAGCAATTTCGAAAGCATTCATCTATCATGAAAAGGCTGCCGACGCTAAAAGTTATCATGCCGCCGCATTGTCCCTATCAGCATAATGTGTAGTTTACCGGTCATTGGAAACACACGGGACCTTGGCTGGCCAGTTTGTCAAATAAATATCTACGGATTCGAAGAAAAGCAATATTTTCTTTCTTCTGACGCTTTTCGTGAGTTTGGTTTTGTATCTCATGTAGCTAATCACGGCACCACTCGTCTGGACAGATTTCTCAAGGGACTGTTCGTCAATTATCGTCAGGAGGGGGGCGGTGTTTAGGTTATAAAAAGCATCAATTAAAAAATGTACCTCCCTCAAATATCCAAATTCAAAAAATGTACCACCCATGTGGCTTCCTTTGCAAAAAATTGTACCCCCCCTCCCATCCACAAAATTTGTTCAACTGAGTACCAGGTTACTCTCCCCGAGCAAGAACGCCTGTGACTTTTTCATCATGGAGATCAACAAGTCGATTGAAAAAGCAGATCAAGCAGCAAACAAAGAGCTCAAGATTTCTACCTCATGGACCCAGAAAAGGTCTAACATTAGAAGAATCTCAAACGCTGGATTATTTGTGCGTAAATCTTTATAATTACAAAATTCTAAACAAGACGATGCACTGTTAGCACTGGAAGCCAAGGTTAAGAACTGCACTGGCTTGGCCCCTTCGAGGGCCTTAGGTCTGCAGATGCTATTGGAGACAATGGTTTATAGTAAAACAAACTTCATATCATTTGAGGAAGCATTTCGAATTCATATCTACACCTCATTTTTAGTTCGTGTATAGATGAACAAGCCTTCAGGGACAACTTATTAAACCCAGACGATGGTTTAAATGTAGTAATCGTTACCCACCCAACAACACTGAAGCGCTAAGTTGTGCTGAATGATTGTGATATTTCATTGTTTTTAGATGAAACGTCGGTTTTGGTCATAATATTATTTTTTATTTGATATTATTAGAATTTTCACGCAAAATACGTTGAATTGAAAGCCAGTTCCAAGAAATATACCCCCAACTATTTTACCCAAAATAAAAATGTACCTCCCGTTTTCAGTCTGTTTTTAAAAATGTACCCCTCCTATCTAAACACCGCCCCCCTCCTGACGATAATTAACGAACAGTCCCTAAGGAAAATGTGTTGTAATATTGCCACTGCCCTGCCGCTATGTTCAATGACTTCAAACAATTAAGGAACGTTACAGAGTGATGATAGACGCAGCAATTTTTCTCGGAAACAAAATCTGTAATTCATTTTTTTTATGTTGCTTTCTATTTGTACTGATTACTAATATTGCTCTCATCGCTGAAGCCCTCTCTTAGTCTATAACATAGAGTACAAAAAATTATTAGCGTCTCCCATATGCAGATTAGCAAACCAATTTCTTGTTTGTTTGTGAGGCGATTTGTCCTAGTCTCATTAACGAAAAGTTGCATAAACGTGTGAATATACAAATTAAGATGAGTGAAAATATGCCTTTATATTGCAAATTATACTTTAAATCAATCACCGAAGCTTTAGATTGATGAATATTAATAGATTTCGAGCCCTCAAGCAAAAACATCAGCTGCCTATACCAATCGTTAGCGGACCAGATTTATTCGTGCTGAAGTCGTAAGAGTGAAGTGAGTGAGTAAGGTGGCTAAATACGAGACACAAAAACCCTCAACTTGTCGCGCAACATTGTTGCGTTGCAGGTTTTTGATCGATGTTGCGCGTTTTTCACCTCGCAACAAAAAATTTTTCGCGAGGTGAAAAACGCGCAACATCGATCAAAAACATGCAACGCAACAATGTTGCGCGACAAGTTGAGGGTTTTTGTGTCTCGTATTTCGCCGGCTTTAGTGAGTGAGTGATGGCGAACGGATGAAGAAGAACGTACTCATTGCGGTGACGTCCGTGTTGACAAAAACGTCTCCTGCTTAAACTCACGTTTTATGCGAATTTCTCGTGTGGTATTTGACCAGGGAAAGAGAACAACTGAAGCGATCGGTTTTAGGGAAAAAAAATAAGCACTAACTTTTCACGGACAGCCTTAACTTTCAAGGTCACTAAACCTCCAATGGTTTTATTTAAAACTTCCAAGTATGCGCAATGCGTTTTTCACCCGCCTCTTTTAACGCTGGTTGTTGATTCCCTCCTCTTCGTCCTCGCTCGTTCACTAGTTCCTTTTCGTCCTCGCTTCTTCCTTCTATCCATCCATCCATCCATCGCTTATTTCTTATTGGTTCTTTGTTATCAAGGGTTGGTAAAATACTTCAGTGTACACACGAAGTGAGTCGGCGTCGCAAATCGACTAGTATGTTTCCATCTTTGAGAAACAGATTTTATATTTGACTGCGGACTCCACATTTACACATTCGTGTTTAGCATTGCCTAAAATTTGTCCGATTTAGAGATTGTATCCACCAAGACGATCCGGATGCGAACTCCGCATTTGCGCTTTCTTGTTTAACACTGGCACCGATTAAGAGGATCCGCTCAAGGGGATTACTAGGGATGTAGCGCAAGTCTAATTAGTATTCGAACATTCGGAATAATTTCTCTGAGATACCCTGGCTCACAAATTAGGAATACCCTCTGTGATGAAGTAGTTTGTCATATATATATTTGGGGTGTGTACCCCCTTACTTTGCTCCATAATCATTGCTTATCTTCGAGAATGATACAATGTACCTATTTTGACTACACTGGCCTGAGAACTTGACAACTCCTCCAACCTTCAATTGGAAACGCTTGACAGTGGTTATGTTACTTACAATCCTTAAAAATTATGTTGCCTCGTGTTCAAGCATTTGCCTTTGAAACGGGAAAGGCCTCACAAGATTGACAGCGACAAAGCTACCGGCTTTGCTTGTAGCACGCATAAGCAGTTGGTTTTCCAGATTAAAACACGTCGTAGCCCGGGTTGGTCAGCCGGTTTTATTAATCGCCCTTGGAGGCTGATAATATGAAGCGGGCTGGTAATTGGTGTTTTTGAATTTGACTTTGTAATGTTCAATGAATAGCTGCCCGGTAGTTGCCGAAACTTCGCGAATTCAAGAAGATGCCATTTCAAATTTAATCAGACATTTTTTCCTTTTCAGCATCGCCGTCTTCTTCGGCGCCAAGCAGCATTCAAGTATATCGACCGCGTTGATGCGAAAGAATCTTTGGAAGCGCGAAAAGAAGATTACAAAAATATGCCCATAGATGAAGAAGACGTAGACGACATCTTTCATACTATAACACAGTCAGATATTGATCAAGCGAGAGCTAACAAGGACGCTATGTCAAAAACAAAAACGAGAAAGAAAGCTACTGGTTAAAGTGTGAATTGTCTTTGTTCAGTCTGTTTTGAAAATAATAAATTTTCATTAATATGAGATAAGGTTTTTCAGTTCTAGTGGGTTCTTGGCAAAACTGCAGTGATTTTAATTTGAGCGCGCTTTTTAGCCACAAACATTTTTTGTCCGGAGTAACATGCGTTTTTTAACTATAAGAAACTCAGTTTTGGCCCGTGTATTATTTGTTTGACACGGAGAAAGAGAAATATTTACTCTTCTAGTTTTAGACTCATTACTGACAACTGACCGACAGAGAAACAACGACAACGCAAACCAAGAAGATTGGCTTACAGTTTGCCGGAAAATGTTCAAATCACAAAGCGCGCCTAAATTTGACTCGAAAATTATATCAAAATCGATTTTATGTTTTAATTTTTCTTTAAAAAAGACTTAAGATATAATTTTGTAAGACAGATTTTGAACTGGTTCTATGATGACTTGACCAGACAAGAATGCATGTGTGTATCGACGTGATCGTCAGATGTGGCCTGATCCATTGCTATGGCAACTTTCATTATAAATAAAGAATTCGAAAAATGGAGAGGGTTAATATTCACAATGTTAGTGTTGTATTTATTCGAAAGTAGTTGCAAATATTGACATCATAAAAAATGTTCGTTTTGAGAAAAATTGAAAGCCATTTGTATGTTAGCACGACAGGCCGGATTGCTATACACTTGTATTAATTTGCGTCCAAATAATCTGCTTTAAATATACCAATAATTTATATGATAAAAGTAAAATAGTCCTATAGTGAACAATTATGAAGGAAAGAGTTTTGTCTCTAATTGAAAAACAAAGAATAACGTATTTTAAGCTAGCGATATTACTGACACACCTCACAAATTTTGGCGCCGAACGGGTTCCGTACCAAAAATAGACCTCACCGGTTGACAGATGCGCGTTGGCGCCTTTTCACTTTTAATAGAAAGGCCAAGAGGGGACGGGATAGTACAAATTATTACCTGTAGAGGAAATGTCCATATATGTAGCAATGGCAAGGTACAGCAACTGATCGATCTTGTATGGTCTGATACATCGCCTGATTCAAACATGAATAAGTAATATGCCGCGCCAACAGGAACTCACTGGAGACTTTGAAACTAAAACCGAAATGACAGTCTGAATAAAAAACAAATTAAAAACTCTAAAAAAATGATGAAGAATTGACTACATTGTAGACTATTTGGAAGATTAAGAGCGTGGGGTTTTCTTTGAATTCGAAATAAAGGCTTTCTGTTGTGGTGTTTCAATTATCACACCACTGAAAAAGGATTAGGGGAACAACACAGATTTTGCATAGCTCCCGATGATCACAAATGCATTACAAACTTGCTTAGTTTCTGATAGCTGTATTAAATTCCATGAGTATCATGTTATTTGAGTATCACAAACAAGGAAAAAAGTGAATAAAGTGCAAGGATCAATCGGCAGCATGTGCACCTTGTCCTTCGATCCGGAAATCAACTGACTCGTGAAAACGGTGGCTGTTTTCCAAAAATAACTCCAACATAAATTACTAACCATTAATATCAAATGAAGAAAAATATAGAAATTGCTCTTTATTTTGAATAAACAATCAAATTTGTGGTCTTTTCGTCAGTGTAGTAAGACCAGACTCTTTCGATTCTCTCCTGCGAATGACTGGGAACTGAAACTGAAGGAGTTTCAACTACCGTAGGCAGGATATTGATTTTCCAAAATGGAAAAAAAATAATAATATGTGTACAGTTAACTAAGTGTATGATAATTTTTCAAAATACTCTGTGTATTTACTTTGGAAAATATCAAAATAAAAATGAAAGATCAGAATGAATTATGAAAGTCTGGTGGTCGAGACCGGAAGTGGAATTAGTTGTGACGTCAAGGTGGCGTGATGCCTCGTGTGGTTTGTAGCAGAGTTCATGCTAATGATTCGTACAACTCAAAGTCATTGATGGTTAGAACGTAAAGGAGAGATGGCGGCGAAACGAGCGATTTTCTTGACATTTCTACTCGTTTTCATCGTCAATTTACCAAGAATACAATGTTCAGGTATGTCTATATGTACAGGAGTTTGTCATGATGTATTTTATGGGATGTTTTTGGTCGTGTTTGTTGTACTACGGTAGACCATTCATCAACGGCACACTTTTAGTTTGGTTTTGAATTACCGGAAAAATCCGCCAAAACGTACGCCGCAAAAAGCTATGTTTTGCAACCCTTTCAATGGTGAAACTCTTTCCCTGTTATAGCAAACCAAAAGTTTATGATTCTATGCACTCTATGCAGCAACGTATGAAGTTTTTGACAAATGGTTGAAGCGATCTTAGGCCAACTCCCGACCTACCCCTGAACACACCCTCACATACACGAACAAGGAAATACGACCTTTTTCAACATGTTTCAAGCACGACACCAAAAATAGTCGCCGTAAAATGGATTTAGGGTCGATGTTTAAGCGTAACAAGGAAAAATCTTCACGATTTTAAGTTCGTGACTCGGTCGTAACTGTAGACTAAAATTCTAATTCTGGTTACTAGGCTTTCCTTGTGTAGCTTCACAATTCACCTGCAAAAACCAGCGCTGTATTCAGTTAAAATGGCGATGCGATGGCATGGACGACTGTGGAGATAATTCCGATGAAGCAAATTGTCGTAAGTGTTATCAGCTCGTCATATATTTTACCAGAAAAACGTTGAAATCTTGATCCAAGTCTGGCCTTCTTTGTTCAGAGCGTAGTTTGGTTCTGTTTACGTCTGTACGTTTCATTTGTTCGAACCCCCGGCCGGGACTGAGAACTCGGTCAAAAACAAAGATATTTTTGTCAGTTTTGTACTAAAATCTGAACTATTTTTTCCATTGTTTCTATGATATCATTATTTCTTTAGTTTGTTCCGAGGAATGATTTTTTTGGCCCAAGATTTCAGTTTTAAATGAGCTCATTTATAACAATACTACGTCAACGCTACAGGTTTCTTTGGCGGTTGACTAGTGACTGAATCATTGCTAAAAACAGTCCTATCTAGGCTTTGAAAGACTCTGTCTCTTTATCCCACTTATATAAATACTTGAAACGTGTACAAAATTCCTACATGTTGAACATACGTCCGAACAACTCAACTGTGTACAAAATTTAGCGGGCTATTGGTTTTGTACAACTCGGGAAACTTTCTAAATTTCTAGCAGTTTTTTACACCGAAAACGCGATCTTTCTTTACAGCGTTTTAGTTTATCGTGGGAATGTTTTATGTTGACTCTTTTTAAAGGCTGTAATCTTGATGAGTGAGTTTAAGGAATTTGTTTTCTTTTGTCGGTTGGTTAGCTTTGAACTCGATGTTCGACGCCGGTTTCACTGGGGGCGGAATGTAGGCGTGACAATTTGGCGTTCGCTGATTGGCTGATTCATCACAGGCCATACTTTTATTTACATACCGACAAATCGTATGTTTTGGAAATTTTAATTGCCGTTACTATAGACTCACTCGCGAAACACTTTCGCTCGCATATAGTAATTGAAAAACCCCAAAATTTCTTTACACCAAGCTTGTTATGTGTATCAGATGTTTCAATAGTATTCTTTTCTTCTGAAGTTTGTTTTTCAATCAATGAGAAAATATTTTTTTTCAGAAGTTTTGCTTCATTTCACGAGAAGTACCTTTATAACACTGTCTTGTTTTTTCGTGATTAATCTGCATGTACTTTTATTTATCAAAGTTCTCTTACATATTTGAACTCAGTTTCCAAAAAAAAAAAAAAAAAAAAAAAAATTGGGACCCTATATTTATATTTATATTTTTTTCTTCAACTTATAATCATTGACCATTAGCCATATTTGTATGTGTAGATGGATACTGCTAATTTATATTCATTGATGCATTCTTTACATTTTTGTGCCTGTGTGTTAGTTTGTTAATAGTAGCACAATTTATTGTGAAAGTGACACTGAACACAGCTTATTTGCCATAACTGTAAGCTGTATTTGCCATGTTCGTGTTGCTCAGGGATACTAATTCCAAAAGGTGATCAGAAGTTTATGCTTGATGTTACGCCAAGTGACCTTGTTCTGATAAATGATTGTTTTCTGCATGACTGAAGACTTTTGTGGCGTAGTATAAATGTGAAGATTATATAACATTTTCAGAAATTCCAAATAACTGTTTCTTTTCCCCTTTGTATCAATTTACCAGTACACATAATTTTTGGTTAACTGGTAGAGTCAGCAGTAGCTTGGTTTTTTTGTATATAATCAACAAATATTATGCTGAACTTAAGTTATTGTATGCATTTTTGCAAAGTTAATTAACATCATTATATTATTGTCAAAAAGTATTTGATGATACTGAATTGTGCATGACCCCTTTGCCCTCTTTTGCAAATTTTGGGTCTGTCCTGGAATACAAACAACAGGGTCCCCCTATACCTGGTGCGTAAAATGTGAATGGCTGATTTATTTTGACATGAAACGTGATTTAAGGTCTAAATTTTTTTTGTGTCCACGTGAAAGCAAATTTTGACTTTTTTGTGAACGTGAGAGATTTTTAATGATCCGCAACACGTGAAAAGACCAAACATTTTTGTGTGATTTCATTTTGCAAAGGGATATAGGGACCCTGAAACAACATTCCTTTCATTATTTTTCAAGTTTTGACCAGTATTTTTTCATCAGTTATGCAAAATCACCATTGGATGTGATGAATACTAATTTCATGATTGAGCAGAGTCGTTTACAAAATCATGTTCTAATAAAAGCACATAAGCTGACTTGTACTAAATCTGAAAGTAATCCTACTTAGGCCCCATCCACACGTATGTGTTTACATTTGTAAACACATGAAAATATTTCTGTCCACGTGAAAATGATGGCCATTCATTTTAGTGGGGTCCATATGCTTGTAAGCGTATATGTTTCTATGGGTTTAGGCCCATCCACACATGAAAGCTTCAACTTGAAAACATTAATGGTAAATGCTTCATTGAGCAGGATTAACTGAATATGTAACGTGACAGCAGCATTTTTGAAAGTATGTGTTTACAATAGTGTCAACATTGAAACGTTCAAACAGCGTTTTCAAAAGTATCCACTTTGAAGAGTGTTTTCAAAAGTATCCATTTACGGTGAACATTTCAGGTATTTTTGTGTGGAAGGAAGGCCTATAAATGCATAAAGAAATATGCGCTTACAAACGAAAATGGATACGTGTGGACAGGTTATTAGTATTTTAACAAATGTGAATAATTATAATCACTTAATCCTGCCTATATGTTCAATTGTCTTTGTTAATGAAGTGTTTGTAAATGACAATCCAACTTATAACCAAGGAAACCATGTTCTGTTGACCCTACTGACTAAAAACTCTGCTGATTTTTTTAGTAATATATATAATTGAAGCGACTGTAATACTCAAAAATGCCCTTATATGTTGTTTGGCATGAATATTTTGTTGCATGCATCTTGCAAAAGTTATCTACATGCAATCTGATGTGTACAAGAATAATTCTTGTTCAAATTATTTGAATATTAATTAAGGCAGTTTGTGCTAACCTAGAATTAAATAAATATATCAAAAATAAATATGATTGCTAATTTTAACTCTAGGATAAATAGAAAAAATATATGCAAAGAAGGCCTTTCTTGATCAAGATTAATTTAAGTGTAATGTAAATGGTACTAATGACGTTCAACAAAGAACATAGTTATAATAAATTAAAGTAAGCACTCTATTTTGTCCTGTTAGCACCTAGAACATGTGATCCTGTGAATGGCTTTACTTGCACAAATGGAAGATGCATTAGACGTAGCTGGGTGTGTGATCGTGTTAATGATTGTGGTGATGGCAGCGATGAAAAAGGATGCCGTAAGTGCTTTGGCTTCTTGCTTCCAGTTATGAAGGGAGTGGCAAAAATTAAGTCCTAATTTTAAAGCTAAATTCGGGGTGACTCAAGAATTGTATATATGTCTTTGAATTTAACTTACAAACTTTTTGCTTATTCTGTGTTTTGGATTGGTAGATTTTGCCACTTCTTTCTTTAATTCTGCCTCCTAGCTAGTTTAACTCACCCATAGTTATTCTGGGAAGGTTTTTACCAAACATGTTAGATATTGTAATGTAATATGTACTGCAAATCATGGTAATAAAGAGCAACTTACTTCATTCAATCAAAGTTCACTTATTCTAGTTGCATCTTAAAATATTCACAACAAATGCTTCTAACTTTTTCATTTATTTTTCACAGCATCAGCTGCCCCACCTACTTGTCCACCAACTGATTTCACATGTGCCAATGGTCACTGTGTTCCAGCTTCTTTCCGATGTGATGATGAAGATGATTGTGGTGACAGCAGTGATGAGCTTGGTTGTGGTAAGCGTACTTGTCATTCTTCTATTTCTAGCTAAAATTCAACATGGATTCACCTGCTTTTACTGTTTTACTTTTGTAGCAAGAACTTGTAAACCCATGGAATTCAAATGCGACAATGGTCGTTGCATATCAAGAGACTTTCGCTGCGATCATGAAGATGATTGCAATGATATGAGTGATGAAAGAGGATGTGGTAAGGTGTTTTATCAAATCCTTTTTTTTTCATAAAACATTAGCTATGGAATATAGTAGCTTAGGGAAGTGACTGAATGATAAAACAAGTCTTCCTGCTTTTGTTTTAGCTAATGGCACCTGTAGTCCTACAGAGTTTGCCTGTGCTCTTAGTGGACGTTGCATCCCTGCACGATATCGATGTGACGGCAGCATGGACTGTCTTGATGGATCTGATGAAAAGAATTGTCAGAATGGTAAGTCATAATAATTAATTGTCTTTTGTTCACAAACCTTATGTGCTCTTAAGTGAATAGTTATGTATATATGCAGACGAGATGATATTGTAAAAGGAACAAACATTAGATGGTGACATAATTTTATTGAATATGTTATCAACTGCGTGTGAAGACAATCCAGTCACGGCATGGTTATGGCAGGAATTTTTAAATGTTCTTATAAGAACAAGAAAAATTGTTTGAAACCACAAATCCACTTGGGAAATTGATTAAAATCTGCATGTGTAATTTTGGCAACAAACACACTTCAAAACTACAATGTTTAAAAAAAATGATGTTACAAATGTATATTTATACATTTGCATGCCATGCTTTGATATAAAGTTTGTTCCGCAATGGAATATTGTTAAAGAAAGCGATTTCTCTAATGCAAAGTACGTTACATATGTCTGCAAGTAGCATAGCCATATAAATTATAGTTTTCATAGGATCATAATTCTTAGCTTCAAATCCCCAATTTTGACCATTGTGGATAAATCCGCAAGTCCATTTTTAAAAATATCATTATCCGAGAATCTATAAAAGAAGGCTAGCTTAATCTGCCAATCCACAAACCCCCATGTCCCCCTCCTTATCTAGACATCAAGGCACTGACATGGTCGACACTGAGCACGATCTGTTTCACACTCATTTGAGAACTGCTGTATTCTCTCTTTACAGTTACTAAACCAACAAGACCCCCAGCAATTTGTCGTAAGAATGAACGCATGTGTGATGATGGCACCGAGTGTGTCCACAGTAACTGGATTTGTGATGGTAGCAAAGATTGTTCTGATGGTAGTGATGAGAAACGCTGTGGTAAGTTGATAATCTAAACACATTTGAATTCAAATGGTGGGCTAATTTGTTGCTATCAAATGGTTTATTCCAGGAAGCATAGGTTGCACAAGCATTGAATTCACTTGTGCCAATCAAAAATGTATTCCTAAGAGTCAGCGTTGTGATGGGAAAGACAATTGTGGAGACAACAGTGATGAGAGATCATGTCGTAAGTATCCTGACAGCTCAATTAATAGACATTGTTTGAAATCTAATGGAAGGTGTGCCAGCAAAAGACCTTAATGCCTTTTTAGAATATGGTATTGTTCTTTTGGGATAGGATTTCCTTTGAAATCTATTTATACTAGATGTGACATATGAGAAAACGTGATCAAAAGAGTCATCAATATGCAAGTCATTTTCGTACGTGCACCCGTTCAAATTGGCAGGCCCCAGTAGGATTAACTCTTAGGCCCTATCCACACGGAAACATTTTACGCTAAAACGCTTTGATTTTCGATCGCTTACATGTTTTGTCCACGCGAAAACGCTCACATTTGAAAACGTACTTCAAAGTTACTATTTTCATAAACGCTCATCTATGGTTTCCTTGTGGACAATCATAAACGACTATTCGAAAACGCTAGGTAAAAATGGCCGCCAATGTTTATTCACTGTGCATGTTCAATATCCAGGATGGGGCCGTTCTCGGAGCCGTTTTTCATCGTTTTCGCGTGGACAGGCAAAAACGAAGTGGACGATCTTTTCGACGAAGAACTTTTTTTGTCGTTTACATAAAACGAAAACGTTTGCGTGTAGAGGGGGTCTTAGACTGTTAATCTTGTCCTCACCATTCAAATTTGAATAAATTGTCATCATCTGTATCTCTAAATCTCATTGTTTAAAGCATTATTCGGGATCTCATAATTAGTACAAAACAGTATCCAAGTTTTGCAAGTTTTATTGCATGAAATTTTCAACACTTACACTGATTTAATTTCACGATTTTTGTGATTTAAAAAAATCGTGAAATTAACCTGTCGCGAAAATAAATGTCGTTCGTTAAAATGATTTACAGTGTGACATTTTCCCCCCTTTATTCTGAAATGAATAAGTGTGACAATTAAAATATACGACCTACAAAATCACGAAATGAACGTCGTGAACATTTCATGTAATGAAGCAGTTTAGCAAGTTTAGTGTAGCTTCTAGAAATTGCATTTGTTTCCTCTGAACTTCTTCTTTTCATTTTCTTCTTGTACTTCACCTTCAAATCACACATTACAAGAACTAAACCAAAATTGAATCGATGCTAATTTTGGATTTATTTTCAACGTTGCAAGGGATAAGATTTTTCATGACCTTACTTCATCATAAGTAATTTCTTGGAAATAACGAGATGCGAAATTTAAGACATTGAAGCATGCACATACGATTAATGAACTAAACTTTAGAAGTCGGGCCGTTTTAACATGTGCAGAGGCTAACGATTGTCCACACAATTTCTGTACAACAATTTAGCTACTTCAGCTCCAACTCTTCACCCTCTGCCACCTATTGATCTAGCAAAGAATGGGAATTTCAGTGGTCCATTTAATAGTAAGTACAGGCACGCTGCATGTTGCATAAGTTGACCACTGATTTAAGAGAACACGTAAGATTTTGAAATATAAGAAAGAGACAAACACTGATCAATCTAAATGGTAAAATATGTTAAATTTTGTGTATGTACTCGTTGAAAATGTAATTGTGATTTGAATGTTCATAAAACCAGTAAACATTATATGTTAGATCTAAGTGAAATTATCTAACCAGTAAAAACTTAAGATAAAAAGTCTAATCATTATTCTGTCATTAGAATTTCACATTGCATTATTTCATTTCTTCTTTACTTTTTTTCAGTTCATTTCTTCATCTTGCATTTTTTTTCTTGCATTTGTCATTTATTGAAGTGTGCAGCTTTTTGTGCTTTTCTTTTGCTAAACTGATTTGAAATGGGAAATTCCACTAGTATTCTTGAACTGTAAAATGCACCAGTATTAAATGAACAGTAAAACGCAATCCCAAAGTTTCTTAAAGTCTCTAGGCTTAGCGAAAGGTGCCTTACTTTACGACTCGCAGCGTGAGACGGCTGTGTCTGCAAGCCCAGAAAGCCATGGTGCACACTTCAGTAATAATTGAAAGCACTCATATTACATTTTCAAATACTTGAGTTTTTGTTCCACTTCTTTACAGCTACTCGACCTCCTGTTTGCCCACGACAATCTTTCCAATGTGGAAGCAGTAAAACGTGTATATCAGAGAAGAACGTTTGTGATGGCATTCCACATTGCCCTCATGGTGAAGATGAACGACTCTGCAGTATGTAACTTTTACGTTTACTCTCGACTCTTTTCTATATGTTTTATGAGTTGTGGTTCAGTTATGCGAAAGACACGTGTTGCCACACCCCTTATTATCTGCCTTTTTTTTCAGACATCAATGAGTGTTTGTCCGACAACGGCCACTGTTTGCACTTTTGCACTGACACGAAAACAAGCTTTTACTGTTCCTGTAAGCCAGGATATGAACTTATGGAGGATCGTAAAAGTTGTCGAGGTATGTAGAGTTCTAACCTTAATATCAATCTATAATACAATTATAAAGAAGTGATCGTGGAACCAGTCTAAAATTGTTGATTTTTCTTTTCGATCAAAATCTTACTTTATGTTTTATCGTGCCTACCAGATATCAATGAGTGTGAGATTCCTGGAATGTGCAGTCAGAACTGTTACGACTTCAAAGGAGGCTTCAAATGTTCTTGTCTCGATGGCTACGTCTTGGAACCTGACAATAGAAGATGCAAGGCAAAAGGTAAGCGTACACTGGAGTTACATAGGACAACCTCCGAAATTTATTAGTTGGGTTTCCTGTGTTGGAGTACACCACGTGTTGCCACACCCTCCTATTCAATAGGTTAATCACACTTGTTTATCTGTAGGGCCGCGTCCATTCCTCATGTTCAGCAATCGAAATAGCATTAGACTTATAATGACAGATGGAAAGGAATACAAGAAAGCGCTAGACAACCTTCATGATGCTAAAACAATTGGCTTTGATTTCCAAGAGGACATGGTCTACTGGACAGACGGACAACACCGTACTATACAGAGGGCTAAAGCCCTAGGGTCAGACCCCTCATCGAAGATACAAAACGTTGTAAAAGATGGCATAGTTGATCCTACTGGTCTTGCTATTGACTGGGTTGGAAGGAAGGTTTATTGGACCGACTCCGGGAATAATAGGATCATAGTAGCTGAAATGGATGGTAGAAATACGATGACACTTGTTAGTAGTGGTCTGGACAAGCCTAGTTCTATTGTGGTTGATCCTTCAGAGGGGTAAGTTAATTAATCCAACTAGAGCATTTCAAAAGCCCTCTAAAATCACAACAAGTGGAAAGAAACCCACAATGCGTAAATTTATCAAGACGTCAGTATTAGAGCTACTCGTAAATATTCCGAGTTTTTCCAAATGTCTAAAAACTCGAGTAACTCGGAAAATGTATCCTCCGAATTGCATATCTAACATCCTATCACGCTCTCTTTAGAACAATGTACTGGATAGACTGGGGCTCTCCGGCCAAAATCGAACGCGCCAGCATGGACGGCACTAACCGTCGGGTATTAATCAGCGGAGATCACATCGAGCGTCCTTCAGGACTAGCTATCGACTACACCACACGCAAACTCTTTTGGGTTGACTCCAAGCTCAAGTCTATCAAACACTGCAATTTGAATGGTACAGGTATCCGTGAACTGGTCAGTGAAGGCTTACGGAACCCATCAGCCGTGACAGTATTCGAGGACGATATCTACTGGACTGACACTAGAAGTATTTACAAGGCTAACAAGTTTACTGGTCAAAATAGAACAGTTTTGGTTCGCAATGATGCTCATCCACAGGATGCTCATATTTACCATCGTGAAAGACAGCCATCAGGTTTGTATTGAGAATTACACATGGCATAAAGGGAGCATATAGTGCAACCCGTCTAATGCACCTCCCCCTCCCCCCTCCCTCCCCCCCTCCCCCCCCCCGCACACACACACACACACCCACCCCACTGCTGCAGCCAAATAATGTTGCTGCCGTAACTAGATATCCCAACCACCCCGCTATTAGGGCCAGCTACTTAGTATAGACCGAAGGTGGTCGTATTAACGGGGTTCCATTTAGTTGAGATCAAGGGGTGCGTCCCAGGATTCTTGAAAAGAGGTGATTGGTACATTTTACTATAATTAGTCGAGTGAGTATGTACAGGGATACATACTGCGTGTCTTTGAGATGAGAAGGTGGTACCCGTAAAGGCGCTGTTACACGATGCAATTTTTCTTGCAACTTGCAATGCAATGCTGACAAAAGCAGAGCATTGCAAGTTGCTGGCAAGATGTCAGACGCTCGCAATTCTCTTTGCAACTCGCAACGCAACTCTTTCTTGACCTTCGAAAAACCAGATATATCCGTGGTCACTACGTTCTGATTGGTCATTTGCGACAGGGATTGCATTGCAGGTTGCTGGATAGATGTTACACGCTGCAACGTGCTTCGCAACGTTGCGAAAAGTAGAAACTTGTTTAACTTTTTCTGCAACCTGCAACGTTGCATTGCAAGTTGCAGAGAAGGGTGTTACACGCGCAATCTCCTGCAACTTGCAACGCAACGGCGTTGCATTGCAAGTTGCAAGAAAAATTGCACCATGTAACAGCGCCTTAAGAGGTGGATTCTTGAGACAGTTGAAGCTTTTTAGTAAGACTTTGTAAACAAAAAGGAATGGAGAAGTTGCATGGAGAAGTTTTAAGGCGTAGCTTGAGTAGAGTTTTATTTTGAGTTTCTGCTCCAAGTTTGATATAGTCCTAAACCTTTGTTCATTTTTTAGGTTCAAATCCATGTGGAAAAAATAACGGTGGTTGTTCACACTTGTGTCTATTGTCATCCAACAATCATGGATTCAGCTGTGCTTGTCCTAATGGTCTTTATCTACAGAAGAACTCCAAAACCTGCGCTAAAAGTAAGCTTTATTTTATCGTCTTCAACTTTCTCTCCTTTTCTGTCATTCAATTATTTTCTCTCTCCTATGTTCTTCTTCCTCTCTTTCTTCTTTCCTTGCTTCATCCATTTGCTTTTTTACCTTTTTCGAGCATTCATTTATAGTTGATCTTGCACTTACATATCTGAAATACTTTTATTTCCAAAGATAAACCATCTACTGCTAAGCCATCTGTCCGACCCCAACATACTACAGGCAAACACAATGTCGCCGTAGTTGGGGCTCTGTCCGACGACCAGAAGACCGAAGCATCAGTTCACCCTGGACTTATCATTGCTCTTGTTGTTGGAGCACTCTTGATTATTTTAAGCATCCTTATCGTTATCTTCTTTGTAACGAGAAGACGAAGAACACAGAGGCTAGAGTAAGTGAAACTTTTACAAATAATGCACTATCACGTTGATTTTTAAGTGCGTTAACTAAAAATAATCCCCAGCCAAAACTTGTGGTGCGCTTCCACGAAGGCTTCCTGGTACGTTCCCCAACCACATACATTTAAGTCTTGTTGGAGCTCTACATGTATCTGCATATTTACTTCCAATAGTTACTGAGTACTTTAAGAACCATTTCCGCCAGTATTGCTGTCTTGATCGGAATGTGGGGCTTCATCGCCTATATTTCATATACACCTATTTCAAAAAAGATTATCGTACGAGAGGCCTGAAGCTTACTCGACTAGACCGAAAAGGAGTGTGGGTAGTAGCAAAACTTCGCTTTCTTTTCCGCTTTGGTATTGACTTTAGTATCAGTAAGTAAAGTTCTTTAGCGAATAAGGTAAGAACAAGCTGAGTTGGAGTAATCGTGTGGGATTTTTGTGGTTTTATAACTTTAGTAATTTCTTAATTTCTTCCCATACTCCCTTTCGGGTGAGTTGCGTAGCCTGATACCGACAACGATTATTGAAATAGGTGTATCTACGATATCTTTATTGAGCAAGGAAGTTATAATAACTAATACCTCCTTTGGGACTATACATTTAACCTTGAGTGGAGGAGCAGATATTAATAACCGCCTTTGTCTGATCGTACCTTTTTTCACGACAGAATTCTCTACAATGCCGGCAGCCAAACGGACGTTGATAAGTTCGCTAATGGTACTGCAAAAGTCAACAAAAAACCTGACATCAAGAACCGTAATGAGTATAAACACTTTGCCAATATCAACTACGATCCTAATGAACCCCAGACGCCTCCACAGGAAAAGGAAGACGACTTAGAGGAAGTGAACATCGATGTCGACGAAACATCTCCGGTAATCAGGAACAGTGTGGTTTAATGAATGCCACAGGGATCCCGAGATAAAATTGCCGCCGCCTCGTTCTGGTGTCGAGTCACGTGAAAGGTGGAGGAATTGACGGTTCCAGTCCCAACTCTGGTCGCGTCGTCCGAGTTGGAGGTTGGGGTCGAGCTAGTAATTCTATTAATGGAAAAACCTACGCAGCACTCAGTTGATGTAACATTCATAAAAATCTATCAAGTTCTATTGGTTTATGTGTTATTCAGTATATCTTATGAATATATTACACAAACTAAGTGCTATGTAGGTCTTCCACTCTCTTATTAAATTTAGTACTATTTGAAATTGATTTCAATGAATATGGAATATAATTGAAAAGAGAGAAGAAAAGTTGATGAAAGAAATCTATATTTCTTTTATTCCTTTCTCACTTCTAAACCGATCGAACACAGTCTCAAAGATAACAAATATAATATATCAAAGACAAATTATATTATGATATTTTACGATCTAGAATTTCCAAGCCATGATCTGTATATATTTGAAGAGTGTCACCAAAACATCTAGACCTTTTCCCATGATAACTAGGTAATTTATATCTATTCCCTTTACGGTGCGTGTTTGTGTGTGTATGTAGTCGCATTTGCGGATAAAAACCTCATAGAAATTAGCCAATCAATATCTTGATAGCTGGTGTTGACCAATCAGCGAGAAGCTGACGTTGACCAATCAGCAGGAAGCTGACGTTGACCAGTCAGCGGAAAGCTGACGTTGACCAATCAGCGGGGAGCTGACGCTGACGATTGGTCAACTGATTGGTCAGCGGGAAGCTGATGTTAAGAGCGTGTGAGGTTTTGGCCATCGCATTGTGGGCCTGGTTGTTCGAAAGTAGGCTAGCATTAATCCAGGATTAAATCTAAAGAAAACCATTGTTGTTAACCCTGGATTATTGTTAACCCGCTTTGAACAACTTACTAGGCACTTTATTCTAATTCCAAAATTTATCTAAATTAGCAAAGTTACAATTTGTGTTCCCACAACGGGTTAAATTTTATAGTTTATCTTATTTAAAATATTTTCTATTTCGAGCCTTAGAACGATTTGTTATATGCCACGTATGGCTTTCTGGCTCTCTGATTATACATATATGTATATTGTTAGGTTTGTATATTCCTTAACTAGAGTACCGATTATTTAGGGTGTGTACTACGAGGTTGATTTAAGCGCCCACTGTTAAATTCTAATGCAAAGATGTAAATAACAACCTAATGTAATATTTAAGTTTCAGCGGGCTGAGGCTTGCGTTAATGAACGTAGCATTTTATTTACAGTTAATTTTCCGTATATTTTTTTATATTGCATACAGAAGGGCAGATTCGTATGAGTGTGAATCGGACCGCGCCGTTCGGTGACCGTGTCAGTGCCGTGTTTATGAAACATTCGAAATTTCTGCCGTGACCGTGCCGTTTTCACAGTCATACGAAATCTACTCTATCGTAGCATTAAGATAAGACATTCCTTCTCTCGTTGAAAAGAACACCATTTCTCGGTTCTGCCAATAAATGATTTGGGTAACTACTTTTAATGCTCATGCCTTGAGATGCGTATACTTGTAAAGCCGGCGATACACGCTGCAATTTTTCTTGCGCTGGCAATGCAATTTTAGATTTTGTTGCAGAGAAAAATTGCAGCGTCTGTCATCACTCTTCATTCAGTACGAGCGTGCAATGTTTGAAATGATGCAGAGAAAAGTTCAAACTTTTGAACTTTCTGCAACATTTTGTTGCAAGACATCTTTGCCGCCTATGTTGCCAGACTTGATACATTCGGCAAGTTCGTTCTCGCATTGCAAGCGCGAGAAAAAATTGCAGCGTGTATCGCCGACTTAATGATGCTTGTGTGCACTATTACATTGCGTGTACGGAGTGTAAAAAGCATTTATAATGCACTAACATATGCTAATCATAACATTGTAAAAAGATAATTGCACTAATGCTCACTATAGTCTAACACTACACCATGTGTAGACAATGTGTCATTTGACGCTAATGATGAAAAAGTGAATTCCAGTTTCTCTTATGAATGGAATTTTTTCGTTGCAACATTTTCGCACAAATTCACATTTGGCTATCAATATATTTATGTTGCTCAAATAAATAGTTGTAAAGATAATTCTAATGGGCGATATTGGCTTATAGCTGTATGTATATACATTATAATAAGGTAGCCACAAAATTTGCCAATATTTATTCGGTTTTGTAGCTAATGTAATATGCTTTGTAAGAAAATAAAAGAACATGTACAAATCAGCAGTCCTGTTCTCTGTAATGCTCATTCCTCTTGTCAAAGCTACACTCTAACGATTGTTGACAAAACTGCATTATAACAGGTCACTAGCTATTTCAAAAAAGTTTGACGGGGCGAACAGCGATTGGTGACGGTACGACAAAAAGGAACTGTGGTCACACTTTGACCGTTATCCGGCGCGGAGATATGAATCGCCTAAACATTGTTTTGGTGATCCGACTTTTTTTCGTTTGGCCACCTTGTTTGGTGGTCGTTGGTGCTATTCGGTTGGAGCACCAAACATGATTGGTAGAATGATTGGTAGAATTTGAAAACCATCGAACATTCAGAATCAAACATCCTCCATCGGTCCCTCCATCGGTCCCTTCTTGTCGTATCCCTCCCCTTACATTGGCTTATGGAGGCCGCTACTAGTATTAATATATATATATATTTTTTTATAAGTGTTTTATGTATGTCAATTATTATTATTTTTCTTGTTCGTTGTTGGGGGCAACCTTGCCGGGACCCTTTGAGTCCGTTAGTTGCTCCCTCACTTAGTTTCAAATGTGTTATGTTGTAGTCGTGTCTTATCAGTTCCTTTTTGTTTCTCTCTTGTTATTGTAAACTCGCGAACTAGTGCATGGAAGCTTCTAAATAAATAAATAAAATAAATCAAACATTTCTTTTGTTCTCGTGTTTGATGGGCAATGTTGAATTCGTTTGGCCGGACAAAACGAACATGTTTGATGCGCGCATGCATACTACGCTTGCTTATTCCCTCGTATCCATAAATGCGGCCCGATGTCATAGCCCATAATACTTTTGATCGCTGTTGTTTGCGGCGATGTTTGGTACCGTTTGGCCACTCGTAAAAATGTTAGATGACCAAACAATGTTGGATCGTATTGAGAGTGTTGTTGTACGTGGGTGTCATTATTCAATGTCCAAGTTGTTACTTCCACGTAAATGGATTTTTATTTTATTTTCCAATGTTTGATCGTGTTTGGTCCAACAGGAGGGAATTTTGCATTGCGCATGCACGCAACCCTGATGCATAACAATGCGATCGCAGACGACGGAGATTGTTTGGTCCCCAAACATAGAATTCAGACTTCAGACTTTAGAATTCAGACCCACGGAAAAATGGAATCTATTTGTTCTATATAATATTCATAGAAAAAGAATTCAAGCATTCAGCGCGTGGGTAGGCCTTTATTCTTGCAACACGTTCGTTAAATGGGATGATGTTGAGCTCCTGAAAAATGTCTTGCGAGGGGGGCATCCCATGCTGCATCTACAATAATTCTTGCTGCTCGTTAATTCCTGTAGAAGTAACACAGCATTACTGTGTTTAATGTAGGTATCTTCCCATACACAGGCGGCATAATCCATTACCGGTTGAATTACTGCGTTGTAAAATGTAATTCTGGCTTGCTGCGTTAGGAACTTCTTTGATCTTAATTACAAGAGGAGAATATTCTTACATGTGTATTCTACATGGACGTCCCATGACAAATTGCTGTCAAGGTAGACTCCCAGTAGTTTAGCAGAATTGACGTTTACCACAGGATTTTCATCGATGTCCAGTTTGATGATTTTCTCTTGTTTTTCAAGTTGTTGTTGTTTTGGTTTGCTGCGGACTACCGTACTTTTGGTCTTATTAGGATTCAGTGCCATTCTGTTATTTATCGCCCAGCTGCAAATGATGTCTAACTCTTTTTGCAGTGTTCCTTGTACTTCTTCAATACTGTGTCCAGCTGCAAATTGTGTTGTGTCATCTGCGTAAATACATAGGTTGGTATATTGTTCATATGCAGTGGCAAATCGTTGATAACTACGGTGAACGTTAGCGAACCCAAGATTGAACATAAAAATAAAAATCTTTATTTTAATGAGGGTATAGACATTATTACCGGTGACCCGGTAGTTTACATAATGGCCCTCAATTAAGAATTCCAACTGGCAAGGAGGCGAACCAGTTTGCTATATTACAAGCATGGCCGAGAAACTGAATTTGAATTAATCGAAATCGGAACAAATTCAGTCTCAGCTAGTGGCCATAGCGGGAATCGAACCTGGGACCGCCAGATTGCGAGACCAACGCTCTGACCACTCGGCCATGCTGCCTCCTGCCTCCTGAACATTGCGGAACTCCAGATGTTATTTCGAGGGATTGTGAAAGGTTACCATCAATACATACTTGCTGCAGAGATACGAATTGAATCGAGACTTGAACCACTTTAGTGTCGAGCCTGAAAGATGGTATATGGTATATATATGGTACTGATATATATTAATTTTTTTATAGTTTATCTTAATAGTATTATTGTAATTTTTTTAGGCACGGCACGCCTGAAAATCAGTACATCTGAGTCGTCTACCGTGGATAAATAAAGTTAATTGATTGAACTGATTGATTGATTGATTGATTGAGTACACTGTGATCTACAAGGTTAAAAGCTTTTCGTTAGTCAGTGAGTGAAAGACCAGTGATTAATTCATTGTCCATATTGATCAAGAGTATCCACGAGTTCAATCAATGCAGTGTCACGTGAATGTAATGGTCTAAATCCTGATTGATGTTTAAACAGGAGCAGGGGCGGATTTAGGGGGGGGGGGCCGAAGGGGCCGCGGCCCCCCCTTTTACTAAGTATATGTCCGTATGTCACAATGGATGCGCTAAACTTTTCCAGGATGTGTCCCCGCGAGCACTTTATTTCCATTGTGCAAGTCACGAACTGAATTTGGCTTTATCACATGCATCAAAGGTTACTGAGATAAACAACATGGTGTCAGCCCTCAAATCAGTTGGTATTTTCTTTAAATATTCACCAAAAAGACAGCGCGAGTTAGAAATAAGCATCGTTGGTGTTGATGAAGGAAGTAGCTATAGCATCATCAATCAGTCGGAAGTTGGAGAAAATGAGGATGGTATTGATAGCGCAGATGATAGCAATGAATCCTCCGGCGGAGGAAGAAGAAAGTGTAGACGGTGAAGACATAGGTAAAAATGAAGATCTAGATATATAAGAAGATAGCGCGAAGATGAAAGCTGCAAAAGTAAAGATCAAGCCACTTTGTGAGACATGATGGGTAGAGCGCCACACTGCGTTTCAAGACTTTGAAGACCTCTACGAGCCTCTACTTATCTGTCTAGAAAATATATCACTCAATAAAGGTTGCAGAAACTGGGATGCCAAATCGAAGATAGAGGCACAAGGATTGCTCCAACAAATCACAAATCCCGCATTCATTGCTGCCTTTTGTACTGCCAAATACCTTTTGGGGTATACAGTTGGTATTAGCCGCTCCTTGCAGGGCTCTACGTTGAATGTTGTCAACGCATACAGACACATCCATGTAGTGAAGAATCACTTGCAGGAAATACGAAGAATCGCGAAGTCTGAGTTTGCAGGATATATAAAAGAAAAGATCAACATGATGGTCAAGGTGGCAGGTGTGAAAGTTACCATCCCTCGTGTCTGTGGCAGACAGACATTGCAAAGCAATGTGCAATCCAAGAGCCCACTTGCTTACTATAGACGAAGCTTTTTCATCCCATTCCTCGATGGCCTTTTGCAACAGATGACTAACCGCTTTGATGGACTGTCCAAATCAGCAATATTTGCACTGCTTCTGATTCCTGCCAATCTCGACAAGCTTGATAACAAGAACCTTTTCACAAGACTCAATGATTAAATTCAATTCATTATGAAAGTTGTATGCATGAAACATGTGCATATTTTGTTTTCAAGCTCTACCAAACCTAATAATTTGCACGAGACCTTGAAGGCCTGCAAACAAAGCCTGTATCCCAATGTCTACACCATTTTGCATTTGCTGATGATCACACCAGTGACAAGTGCTACAGTGGAACGTAGCAACTCCTCGCTACGCTTTGTAAAGAACCTCTATCGCAGCACAATGACAGAGGATCGACAGTGATCGACTGAATGCACTACTTCTGCTCTTCATCCACAAGGATATTCCTTTGGATTACTCTGCAATTGTAGACATTTTCGCATCTCGAAACCAACGAAGGTTGACATTGATCAATCCCATGAGTGATCAATGATGTAGATTTTAAATCTGATTTTTTTATTAGTAAGATTCACTACAAAAGGTTTATCAAAATGTACTATACAACAAAGCACTAGTATCCGTAATCGCTAAAAATAGGTAGTGACTCTTTGCTCTGGATGAATAAAACTTAGGAAATAAGCGTAAAGATATTGCTTCGTGCCAGACTCAATCCAATGTGAAATTAACTACCAGAACGTTTTATTGCTCTATTCGTATTTTCCGAAACCTCATTTCTTAACGATAATCTTATTTCTTTACTTTGCAAAACTTTCCAAAAACGGAAACAACATATTAAGAAATGTTTGGCTTTAATACGGACTGAATAGAAGGCCAGTTTTATCTTTGCGAAATTTTCCGGCCCCCCTTTTCTTTGATTGCTGGATCCGCCCCTGAGGAGATCATTCTTCTTTAGAAGCTCATACAATGTTGAATGAACATGCCTTTCGAGAATTTTAGAGCCTACCGGTAGAATACTGATAGGCCTGTAGTATTGCTGACATCGTTATGATCACCAGTTTTGAAAACTGGGGTGACTTAAGCATGCTTCCACGAACCAGGAAAATTGCTCTTTGATAGGCTGAGATTGATGATTTTTGTCAGAGGTGCTGTAAGGACTGGAGCAGCTGCACGTAATAGCCTGGAACTTATGTAGTCCAAGCCAGTAGATTAGTTGACCTGAAGCTGATCCAGATATTTTCCAAGAAACGATGGTGATCATGATATCTGCGGGACGTTGAACTGAGTGGTGGTTTGAATCTTTGATTCGACAAACTGTCTTAGTATATTGAGGTCACTTTTTGCCTTGTCAGGCCAGCAGGTAATCATCAGATCCCGCAGCAGTATTAGTACTTGTACTAGTAGCAGTCGGCTAGTTAACACTTCGATCCTGCCAAAGCCTTCGATATGGATTTCGTACGCTTGTTTTCCCGCTTTGAAGAACAGTTGGGTCAGTTTCATTTAGCGCCTTTTGAATATCAAACCCAGGAGGTGGGATTTTGCTTTCAAGAATGTTTTCAAACTTTTTGGAATCTTTATTTAACTGAAACCAATTTTCCACCTGTGTTCCATCGGCACCGACGTTTAAGTAGGATCGCTCTCAATGAGAGAAGTCCTGACTTTGTAAATATACCGTTCTTTGATCAAAGCAGCAGACGCCTCTTTTACTTTTAAATCATTTTCAATTGATGAAATCTCCTTGACCATATCTCTTTGCTGTCGCTCTACGTCCTTTACTTCCGCTTGTACTTCAGGGTGTTTAGTCAGTTCTCCACAAGGAAAGAAAGTATCACACTATACTACTTCTGGTATGGGCAATTCAGGCGATTGTGTCCTTCCCTGCGGTGGCAATTGCTACACATCGGTTCCTCGCGTTGACCGCTGACTTGACTTTTTTATTCTTTTCAGAGCGTTCTTGCAGCCATTCCGAGACTCTTCGTTCTCTTTCTTTAGCACCTTGCAAGTTTTCTTTTAGGTCATCAAATAATTAATTTTTCCAAGGGAGACTCGAATTAAAAACGACTTTGGTGTGACTGGTTGACAGCTACTTGAATACAAAGCTTGAACTTGTGGACGCGGTTGAGATAACAATTGTATGGCTGGCCCTGCTTTGGCTGAAGGAGGAAGATCAGCAAATAGACTTTGCGAACTTTGACTAGACTGGTTGGTCTTTGTTCTCGTCGCTTCAGTTTTGTCGGTGGCCTAAACGCGGGAGAGTTACAAAGCTTGAACCGGTCATCCGGTCTTTACTTGATTATGCGTGTCCCATTTGGGGTGGTCTTCCCGATTATCTTGCAGAGGAATTGCAGAAAGTTCAGGACAGATGCTTAAAGATCCTAGCGCCTCCAAAAGAGACTTTGGAGCCTCTGGTCCAACGGAGGAACTCCATGACAAAGAAGGAAATAAAGCGAATGATGGAGAGTGGTAACTACAACCACCTACTTCAACAGTCAGATGAACGAAAACACAATTACAGTCTTAGGAATCAGAACAGCTATCAAGTACCCCCATCCAAGACAAAGAGACATCAACAGTCATTTATACCAAGAGCTCTAAGACTATTAAATGAGAAATCAATACCATGATTATATGATATAATTATTATTGTCGTCTATGAACACTGAACTTAATAGACGACTATAGACGATAAGAGATTTATTATTATTATGTGTATTTTTTATAAGTGTTAAAATCACCGTATTTTTCTTCAAAGGTGTTTTAATAAAGTTATTATTATTATTAGTTAGCTTCTTCAACTCTAAGGGTAATTCGTTTGAAGTCTGTTTTCTACAGAAGAAACACAACTAAACATTTCCACCAAAGCACATGGAGGTCCATGGATTATTTGGAGTGAGATCAACAAAACATTTCTCATCATCACCGTATTGCACTCGGAGCTGCTCGGGCTGTAGATAACTGTAGCATTTTGAAAGGGCGCGAATTCTCTCAACCAGTGAACTGTAGTCAAATTTGTGAACTTCATCGGGGTCGATAAAAGAGACACCATATCTGTCATAATAACCCATTTGCACGATGGTGTCATTTTACTCTCTCTCTGCGGACAATTAACTACCAAAGTGCTCTACGAATTTTCTTTCTTATTCAGATTTTTAATGTATTCATTTTTGAGAATAGTTGAACAATTGGTGTACGTCTTTTTTAGTATTATATAAATTGACCATATCTTGTAAATGTAACATTAAATAGTCGGCTACCTATCTTTGTTTAACCTCGTGGTTATTATAGGTAGCCTGTACCTAATTTCCTGTTTTAATTTTAATTGAATCGACTTTGAATGCCTACGATATCTGTTAAATTCAAACAAAATATGGCTGCAATTCCAGTTGGATGGATTACAGTAAGGTAAAATAGTTTGTAAACAGCATGTATACAATTTGTCTGCGCACGTCTGTGTTTTGGGCTTGAAATTCATTTGCATATTGAATGCAAGAAATTTTATGTTGACACGGAACATTTGGCTGGCTATCTCGTTCTTCAAAATTATGTTCAACTACCGAAATACTACTAAGACAACTGAAACATGAGCAGTCTACCTACCGCTAGTGCGCTGTGGATAATTATCCAAACTGAAGGCACTCCAGATGGGAAAATATCGCGCGTCAAAGTCAGTAGAAAGTTGTGAGAAGAACCAGAACTCCGCACTTTCGAGTAATCAGTGAGTTGTGGGCGCTAAATTTATATGTAGGTACGTTAAGCAGTGGAAGCCATTAACAACAAGTTACTGTGTAGATTAGACCCGATAAGGGTATTTTAGACCCGGGGGGGGGGACTCCTATATATAAGAGGACGGGGATGCTCGTCGGAAATTTTGAATATGACCCCTAAAAGGTACCAAAGTCATATCCGGGGTGGGCGTGACAATACATGTTTTTACCCCTAAAAGGTACCAACTCAAAAACACTAAATTTAACATTTTGCATATTTAATCACTCAAGCGATCAATTGTGTCTATTTATACACCTATTTCAAAAAAGGTTGTCACCGCTAAGAGCGATAGGCGATAGGTAATAGGTCATTCCAAGACCGCAAAGCACTATTGATTTCTTAATTAAGCCATCCTAAATCTTTCTTTGCACTCTTCCATCAAATAATTGGCTATTCATATGTAAATCAATTAGAAATCAATAGTGCTTTGCGGTCTTGGAATGACCTATTACCTATCGCCTATCGCTCTTAGCGGTGACAACCTTTTTTGAAATAGGTGTATACGAACAATTTGATGGTCGTGCAATCCGATCTTTGTTTCCAGTATTTAATCGTTGATGGAGGAAAAAATCACCCTTAAACTGTACCAGCTAGGTCTCTAGTAGTCCACTAAAGTCTGGGACACCCTAAAAGGTACCAGATCGCTGATTTTGACCCCTAAAAGGTACCACTCCATCGATCGTTTAATAATTAGCCATGTTTACTGGAATGTCGTGCTTTTTCGCTCAAAATTCTTGCAATTCACTTTCAAAATTTGACATCTTAGACTGCGCCCCCCAGCAAATTTATTTAGTAACTCGCTTTTTCCATGTTTCTTTCTTGCAAAACTGAGCTTTTTTAGTCCAAACTCGTGGTCCCTACATGTGATCTAAAGCACTTTTGTGAACGTGTTTCCAAGCACGTTGTTTGCATGCAAATTTCAAGAATCTACTTAAGTATGAACTTATATGAGTTATGGATTTATATGTAGTCTAAACACTACCTATTTGTTAGAATATGTTAAAAGGACAAGCCTTCTAAGACAGGCTACAGACCATCAGCTTTTGCTAAGTCATCAGAGGCCACATAAACCAGTTTCTGTAGACACCATGCATCAGTGACTGGATAAAGAATGTACTGGACAAAGCAGGGAATAGCACCAGACACACCAGCTTGTACACAACTGATCGAGCTAACACAGCTATGCATAAGTAATTTTCACTTCTCGAAACCTAAAACCTCAAACGCCGGTGAGAGAACTAAAAACTTCACAGAAAAATTCAAAAGAGGTTATTACACGAAAAAGTTGTGCAATACGCTTTTCAGTGCAAATAAGGACTGAACCGAGTGCAAATATATATGTTATTAGACAGTTTTGTGCGGAGTATGTCTGGATATTTTACGAGACACGCAGTATTTTGGCGAGCCTTTAGGCGAGATCATCAATCATCCATATGAGAGAAAAAGAGAAAGTTTAGTTAGGGGAATAGATTTGTGTTTCATACCTAAGGGGTTTTTCAAAAAACAGTGGTCAAGAAAATAAAGGTATGTTGTCTATGTTCAGTTTAATTGATAAACGAGAGCTATTTTTCAGAGTTTTTGTTTTCATTGATTTGTGTTTTAAAATTTGTAGCTCAAAAAAACGCATAGCTTCAAAAAACCGATGAAAATATGTAACCAGCAATGAGTTTAGTTCAATCGACTTAACTTTATAAAATTATTTCATTCAAGAACCATTTTAGAGCTTACCAACTTCGATAATAATCGAGGAAAATCTAAACTTTCACGCTTTCACACTCAAACCTGTCAGGATATTTTTACTCGTCCCAGTCCTACTCACGCGATATTTTTACTCATCTATGATGAGTTGGATAATAAGTGAGCATATTACACAACTTTTCATGTAATAACCTTTTTGTATTTTTACGAGTCATTTTAGTATTTAATTGACAAGCCCATAGGGCGATCGAGTCAAAATGTAGCCCGCGTGCAGGCGTTCCTTGTTGGGGGAGTTTCTCCCGGTCCCCCAACAAGGAACGCCTGCACGCAGGCTAGTCAAAATGCAAAATGACGAGTAAAAATGCACACCCGTATTACACAAATTTTCGTGTAATAAATTGTTTATTTTACGACCAACTTCAAGGAAAAACAAAACAAACCTTACTTTGTCCTCTATTACACGGTTCAAATTCTGGTAAGTGCGCGCACCACTTCTATTAAACGACAGGTCTTGATCCCGACATACACCTCCCGACAAAACCAAATTTTAATTATCATTCTTCGAGCGATTTTCGTAATAATTTTCAAATATCAAATCTGTACTTCAACTAAACACTTTTAAATTCTAATATAAGAAGTCTAAATGCTAATTTTGATAACTTTAATTTTTGAAATGCTCACTGAGCTGAATCATAACTTTTCAATGATTGGCTTAACAGAAACGAAAATCAATTGGTTCAATGAAAACTCCGCCAATTACACAATTTCTGGCTACGACTTTTTCTCACAACCTAGTTTATCAAACGCGGGTGGCGTTAATTGGCATTTTTATTTCTAAAAAGATATACCGTGCTCCATCAGAACTGATATTTCTGGCTCTCAAAATGAATTCGAATCTCTGTGGATTGAAATTGAAAGTGATCTCCATCACAATGTCGTTTGTGGAGTCATCTATAGACATCCAAATTCTAGCATTGAAAACTTCATTAACTATATCAATCAAACCATTGAAAAAATTGATAATGAATAGAGAATACTTCATGGAAAGTGCGCGCGTACGGTTTTTATTCACGAGTTGTGAAGTATCATAAAACGAACGAGCGAGGAACGAACGAGTGACTTTTATGAACTTTCCATGGTGTTTTCTGTTTATCATATACAAATCGAGATTTCTATAAATTTTTGTTGTTTTGCTGTGAAAATAATTTACCAAACGAGCAAAGACAATGCGAAGAATTTGAGTTCGTCAAAGAGAAACTTACGGTCAAATTCACGCCCGTTAAACATACCTGGCGTTTCAAATGTCCCTCAAAACTTGAAATAAATCATCTTGAACTTGATTTATCAGTGTTTTTCTCCAAGCTTTTTTTGAAAGAGCTCATTTGGACTAAGTTTCCATTCAGTGACTCTGTACTGAACTGCCGGCCGTGAATCCTCCTTCGCTTTTGCCGCAGCACAGCGTGGTTTTGAAAATCTTTTTCCCCCATAGAGCTCTTATTTTGCATGTCATCGATGACTTTTGTGATGAATGAGCTTATCTGCTTGAATTCTTACTGAATAAAGATTAATTGAACAGCCAAGACTGAAAATCCTTCGATAAAAAGTGCTGAGAGGAGCCAGTTTGGAGAAAAATTTTCATCAGAAATGAAGTTGCTTCTAGTTCTGATTGGACGTATCGCTTTTCTCACGCGTGAAAAATGCGATACGCGCATTCTGATTGGCTGAGAGCAATGAACGAACGAAAATTTACTGAAATGGAAATTTAGTGAGTAAATCTCGATATGTATATAATAAATGAAAATGAGGAAAATAAAAACGCTTTTAGCTTATATATGTGTATTATGATTTATTTGATACTGAGAAAAATACTGAGATAAGAAATAATAATCTCGAATAATAATCTCATGGTTGGCCTGATCAGGGCCCGGTTATTTGAAAGTGGGTTAGCGTTAAGCCATGTGCCAAATCTAAGAATACCATGGCATTAACAAGCTGCTTTATACTTTTAATTTAACAGCATTGCAACATTTCTAGTCTGCTGGGTAATCATCGTTAGGTTTACTAACATTGCCATGACCCTAGTCTTTGGCCCAGAACACAAGCAATCTCTCTTTGGAAAGACGATAAGGAGTACAGAATTTACACTTGATCGAAGCATCACATTTGTCAACCATGGCTCATTTGGTACCGTGCCAAAAATTGTGCAAAAAGCACAGAGAAAGATCAGAGTATGTCAGGCCTCATTTACCATTATATATTTATCAGTACATTTTCTTATAGAGAACAATTGCCATTGTGCCTTATTTCATGAAAAAGGGTGCTGATTTCGAAATCGAATTTAAATTCACAAAGGATAAAAATTTAAAACCGATATATGAAACTTCATGTATTTCTTCGTATATTTCCTCTTATATTTCTTTATGTTTCGAGCAAGAAAGCTATTTATTAACTAAACAAATAAAGATTTACATCATAAAATGTGATCAACTTGAGTTCTTGCTCAAATCTGAAGAAATGTGCAGACAGAAAAAAAAACCGGCACTACTACTTCTGTCATTTACGTCATCAATGACCACTACATGTGAACCACCGTGCATGCGTTTCGGTAGAAAATTATTTATCCTTCGTTCATAGATTTAGGCTCGATTTCCAAAATCAGCAGGCTTTGCTACGTATAAGTTTTGATGTACTTTTTATCTGTTAGTCCCTTCGGTTAATTAATGCATGGATGAATAAATTATGTCTAAGCCTAATTTATATTTTTTGCATTATCCATTATGGGATTTGAGATGTTCAATGGAGATTCTCCTGCCCAATCAAATTGCAAGCTGATGCCGGGAATGCTAATAATTTACGGATCGGGGAGAAATTTCTAATAAAAGGCAAAGGCTAATGTTTTACTTCGAAATCGCGGGGAGTGGTTGCCCAGTCTCCCGAGCCAAAGGCTCATGTATCAAGCGTTCGAAGGTGCGCCCTCTACCCCCTCTCTCCATCAGTGCTCCGTTTTAAGGGTATTTAAAGCTAATTAAAGCTACACGGAAAGGAAAGAATTCGAAACAAGGATGTGAAGTCTCTGGGGATTGAACTCGGGACCTCTCGCACTGAAGGCCGCGCACTAACCAACTGTGCCATACTTGCTCCTAATGTCAGTCGAATGCTACTTTTGCAGAGCGAAATGGAATCAAGGCCTGACGAATGGTTTTTCTGGACAGCAAAACGGCTATGGTATCAATCTATTGCAGCAGTTGCAAAGTTTGTGAATTCCGATGCCAAGAATATTGTCTTTGTAGGCAATGCAACTACAGGAATAAATACCGTGCTGAAATCATTAGAGTTGCATGAGGGAGAGGCAATACTAGTTACAGACCAAACATATGGACCCGTGCACAGAGCAGCTGAAGAAATTTGTGCCTCCAAAAAGTGCAATCTGTTAGTGTTAAACATCACATTTCCAACATCAGATCTGGATGGATCAGCAGAATTCTATGTGGGTGATATCGTTGATCATTATAGGACAAGTCTTTGAAAACAATCCCAATATCAAACTTGCAATAATTGACCACATTACTAGCATCAGTGCAGTAAAGTTCCCCATCAAAAAGTTGATTCAGGTTTGCCGTCAGTATAATGTGATGGTGTTAATTGATGGAGCGCATGCGCCTGGTCATGTATCATTGGATTTAGACAGTCTTGATGCAGACTTCTTTGTGGGTAAGCGAATTAAAAACTACTAAGTAGTACGGACTACGGACTAAGTGGAGTCTACCATGTAAGCTGATGTCTGATACTTTTACAATAGGCAACCTGCACAAGTGGTTATTCTGTCCAAGAGGTACAGCTATTCTCTGGGTGCACCCTATGTATCAAGATATTATTAATCCTCTTGTGGTATCATGGGATCAAGACCGTTGTTTCCAAGACAGATTCTTTCATCAAGGAACGTCAGATCAAACGTCCTACTTGGTTGTAGATTCTGCTTTAAGGTTTTATCAAGAGTTAGGAGGAATAGTGAGTACGAAACATTTATGGGTATAGATTGCAAGCAATCTGATCCCACTTTTTTGATCGTGCAGACAGTGGATTTAATTTTAGTTTATCTCAACGCGTGCGTAAGTGAGTTCAATCTCGTACCCCGAGCCTTCGTTCATCTTGGCCAGCGTCGAAGAACGTTCGGTCCCGTTGACCAAGAGTACGCGGGCTCTGGGTACGAGATTGAAGTGAGTTCCATTTACTTGTTTACGAGTTAAATTATGTAGTTAAGTTTAGTTTGCTACAGTGACCATCTCATTTCTTCCTTCGAACCCTTAGCTTTCCTGCTTCGAGGAAGTTACCCTTCAGCAGCGTAGTAAGAATAATGCTAAAGAGTTTCAAATGATGCCTTACTGTTGCATATCTTGAATATGTCCGAAGTTTCACCGTCAACGGCGTCGTCGCAGAGAGGAGAAAAGTACACAAATGCTAACACTTAGTCAGTGTGGGCTTGGATTAAAGAGCTTGACGTATATAGTGTGGATGATTTGTGCGCTATCGTGACCTTAAAGTAATCCTCCTGTTTGAAGATGTTCTTCAGTTTATGGTCTGTGGCATCCGATATGTAGGGCTTTGGTAGGTATTTGCGGTGTTTGCGGTCTGTTGTGTCGTAGAGCGTTGCAATGACGTTGAGCGAGGTAGAGAGGGTTTTGTTTATTTGGTTTGCGCACCGTTGGCCTCAAGTTTATTAGCCAGATGATGACTATTACGAGTTACTGACGTATAATAAAATCCTTCATTTGTTTTTTTCTTCTCTCATTCTCTCGACGCCATATAGACGGTGGAAGGTCAGACATATTCAAGAACTAAAGTAGTAAGGCCTCACTTGAAACTCTTTGGCTTTGTTCTTCCTTGCTTCCATCCCTCTTTCTATCCTTCCTTCGTTACTCCTATCATAATAATCATTCCTTCCTTCCATTCCTTCCTTCCTTCTTCCTTCCTTCCTTTCTTCCTTCCTTCCTTCCTTCCTTCCTTCCTTCCTTCCTTCCTTCCTTCCTTCCTTCCTTCCTTCCTTCCTTCCTTCCTTCCTTCCTTCCTTCCTTCCTTCCTTCCTTCCTTCCTTCCTTCCTTCCTTCCTTCCTTCCTTCCTTCCTTCCTTCCTTCCTTCCTTCCTTCCTTCCTTCCTTCCTTCCTTCCTTCCTTCCTTCCTTCCTTCCTTCCTTCCTTCCTTCCTTCCTTCCTTCCTTCCTTCCTTCCTTCCTTCCTTCCTTCCTTCCTTCCTTCCTTCCTTCCTTCCTTCCTTCCTTCCTTCCTTCCTTCCTTCCTTCCTTCCTTCCTTCCTTCCTTCCTTCCTTCCTTCCTTCCTTCCTTCCTTCCTTCCTTCCTTCCTTCCTTCCTTCCTTCCTTCCTTCCTTCCTTCCTTCCTTCCTTCCTTCCTTCCTTCCTTCCTTCCTTCCTTCCTAGCTTCACTTACCCTCTTGTATGATTCCAGGATGCAATTAGTGGATACAACAAGTCTCTTGCTTCATGGGCCTCATTAATGCTTGCAAACGAGTGGAAGACAGAGGTCCTCCCTGTACCAGAGTCAATGAGAGCTCCTTTCATGGCAAGCATACGTTTTCCTCCTGTGTTCCAGTCTAAATATGGAACAACGTTTCCAGCCAGGCGCTTATTGAAGAAAGACTTGATTGAGCATCATAAAATTGTTGCATGCATTGTGTGTATTCAATCATCGTTATGGTGCCGTATTTCAGTCAATGTATATAACACTAAAGATGACTATATAATGTTGGCTAAAGCTATCAATAGAATGAAGCAGGAACTCACATCTGGGGCATTTAAACCTGATATTGATAGTATTTTAGATTTATTGGTTAGTCCTGCTCAATCACTTAACAACAATATCAAACGATAATACTGAAGGTGCAATAGTTTGACTTCGCACAGATTGGCAGATTCGGATTTTTCCCACCTCCTTCCCATGCCTTTGTGATGCTCAGAACGTGGTCTTACGTTTTGTGCCCTCATCTTTACTGGGGCAAGTCCAGATACATTTACATCATATGGGAGTTTTTCAATGACGTAGTTTTCAGTTGGGTGTTTTTAATAAAGCAGCTAGCTAGGTCAATTGGCCCATAGCCATAACACTCCAAACTTGGGTGTCTTCAGTTATCTTTTTGCACAGTAAACAAGCTTTAGGAAAAGAAGCGCTTCTTGAATTTTAATGAAATAGCAAATAGCACTGCTATTGTTTTCCCGTTGAACGGGAAAACATAAAGCTGAATTTGGACAGTAAATTAGAGAAAACTGACTAATGATTTAAGAAATGGTCCGTCTAAGAAATGCAGTACTGAACGGCATGGAATGCAGAAAGTGCTAATTGTGGTATTGTTTAAACCCGTTCACCTTATTGGCTATAAAACATGGAATATTGCTATAGCTTTGTAAGAAGCACATACCTTTATTTTTTCAGTATTTACTGAAAGGGCATGATTTCCTTTTAGAGATAACTCTTCTGGGTTTAAATAAAACCAAAATTCTATGAGGGAAACATGGTAAATTGTTATCTCTTCTTGTCTATTGTGTTGGTCGAACGTTTTAAACTCAAAAAAAAAAAAATCTTTTAAGAAACGAGTTTCAATACATTTTACTTTAAAAACATGTTTTCCATAGGTTAATACATCCCCGGTATGAAAATCTCAGAACTCTGATGTGGTGAAAGCGATATGCCACAAAACAATACAAAGTACTACAGTTTTTATAAGCCGGACCATTACTTTATCTTGGACGAATTTCTAGCACCAATATATGAAATAATTTTAAAACGACTAACACACCAGCGTGATAATACCCTGGGTTCTAGAGTGATTTTTTCTTGATATAATGATTTGGCGAGCGTCGCGGCCACCAATTAACAAATTAGTATTTCAGAAAACAATTCCTCTAAAAACAGAGTAAGCGTATAGACCCTTTTCACGCCTTCCGTGACATTATAAAAATGTTTCTTTGTAAAAATGCTAAGTTTTAAAAATTCATATCTTCATCAGTTTAAGAGCAATCTCCGCGAAACTTTGCAGTTTTAGTAATAGTGACAAATTTGATAGTGAATTCCTTTTTCCGATAAATATAATCAAATAATTTGTAATGTCACGCTTGGGTGATACGGGTCTATACTTTTACAAAGCCGAGTTATTGGGGACCTTTAGATTTGAGTGCGCATGCGTCAGACCGTGCATGACACTGTCACGCTTGCTTGAAAACTTGCAGCCGAGACTTGATCGACGACAAGTTTTGTTCTGTAAAACTCATACTCTAGACAGCGACAGCGTTGCCTGACGAGGCTAAGCACGGTTGTGCACGAAATTAGACTAATTAGACTATGCGTAATGAGAGTTTACCACAACAATTCTGTTCAAAACAACAATCTTTCAGGGTCGTGACATGGTACGTTATTTTGCTCGTGATATCCCGTTTTTTTGGTCGAAAATTTTGATCCCTGATCCCAAAAGTTCTCTTATTTTAGATCCCTGATCCCAGTTGTGAAAATTTTGATCCCTGAATCCTGTTGATTTGACTACTGATCCCGATCCCACGTTTGTGACCCCGATCCCATGCATGGCTTGAGATCCCGATCCCAAGCCTGTGATCCCTGATCCCACGTACCATGTCACGACCCTGAATCTTTGATAGTGAATATCTGAATCTTTTTATCTCCAAAAGTATTTGAAGCAACGTGAAGCAATGCTTCTTAGGACTGACATTTGCCGATATAATTGTTATTGCTAAGCAGTTTTCCCTGTTTGTCAAAGAACAAGATGTCACTACTGAAGTCTTCACTTTTCCATTGCATTTCTTTCCTGAAATGAACCAAGAATTCAATGAGTTGTATGATAACCAGAGGTTGAGTGACTTTCTAATTCCGCGCGCCCATAAATAAATACCTTTCGCAGCCAAATGTAATATAATGTCCCTTATTATATATGGATAATAGTGTTTTATCGGAAACTAAAACACTCGTATTTTCCATATTTTCACTAGTGAAGATATGAAAAAGTTATGTACCAAATGTCCCGGATGTGCGCGCGCGTCCTAAAAAAATTTTCCCGCCAGTTTCTTGTTGCTTGTTCCTGCAAAAACATGGCGGCTCCTCGGGTTTTCGTAGACAATGGTAGAGGTTATCTTTTTGTCCATATAATAAAACGAATGCGCTCGCTCGTAAAATATTGTTTTCACCACTCAAAAATAATATTCATGCTTCGCGCCAACGTGTAATATCCTCTATTTATTTTGGCTTTCTTAGAACTCGTTCTGGTCCTCTTCGCAGAGCTTTATCTCGAACTGGTGACAAACGCATGACAACATTCTAAAACGCTTAACGCCGCGAATTGAAGCAGTTAAAAAAAAAGAGATTCAAGTGAACACGAGAACAAATACCTCAATGCAAATAACTCCTTCCCATCGTCGTAGTATCGAAAAAGTAGACTAAAAAGTGCTATATATACATACCAGCTTTTCATTGTAATGTAATGATAAGCATGTTTTTGTGAACTAAAACCATTAAAATTGGTAGCTAGTGCAATTGTGTAGGCACCAAATTCTTCAAAGTACAACCAGTCACCAACAGATAACTGTAAGCAAGCAGTAAACATTGTATGTAATCAACTGTTGTAAACATTGCATGGGCTCCCTGTGGTCAAGACACGAGCGCGCGAAAGCCCGCGAAATCTCGCGCATGCACGCGCAACGCTTGACCACGGTCTTAGAAATAACTGCTAGTCACAACTGTGGATGGAGCTTCGACATTATGAGTAGATTTTTTTTCATGTTATGTTCAAGCATTGGGCAACAAAAACTATTCAGATAAAAATAACTGTTGTACAAAGCTAAAATTATTATATTCAGAAAGTTTAGGTTGTTTGTAAGTGGTTTTGGTTAATAAAAGTTGGATAAAAATGTTAATCCAAAGTGAAAATTTAAATCGAAAATGAGTTTTTTAGGTCTTCTTTCGCTCATTTAACGCCTTCCAAAACATTTTGAGTTTTTCCAAAACAGCTATTTACTTGAAAACACATCATATTCAGCAGCAGGAATATTTTATTTGCAAAAAATAATGAATTATTACAGACACTTTTTATTAACTTCTAAAAAGACTTCATTTCTACTGCACAATATATTAAAATCACAAAATGTCATGAATTTTGCAGCCTTAGTATCAGTGCTGCAAAAACTGTTTGATCTAACCTTTTATGTCAAAGGATGCAGAAATTCTGCACTCCAACCCACATGACAAAAGGGATGCAGAAATTCTGCACTCCAACCCACATGACAAAAGGGATGCAGAAATTCTGCGCTCCAACCAACATAGCAAAAGGGATGCAGAAATTCTGCGCTCCAACCCACATGACAAAAGGGATGCAGAAATTCTGCACTCCAACCCACATGACAAAAGGGATGCAGAAATTCTGCGCTCCAACCCACATGACAAAAGGGATGCAGAAATTCTGCACTCCAACCCACACGACAAAAGGGATGCAGAAGTTCTGCGCTCCAACCAACATAGCAAAAGGGATGCAGAAATTCTGCGCTCCAACCCACATGACAAAAGGGATGCAGAAATTCTGCACTCCAACCCACATGACAAAAGGGATGCAGAAGTTCTGCACTCCAACCCACTTGACAAAAGGGATACAGAAGTTCTGCACTCCAACCAAAATAGCCAAAGAGATGCAGAAGTTCTGCACTATACATGTAGCCCTCATGACTAAAAAGGGATGCAGAAATTCTTAACAAATATAATATTCTTAGAAAAAAGGTGTGAAAGGGAAGCATGAACATAGAGAGCCTGTAGCTATTCTATTCAGAACCAACTAAAAAACTAAAAAAAAATCCACAAGTTTCTCTATGTAGCATTATTGCTTAACTGAATTGAGCTGTGCAAATTGTCCGATGAATGTTAAAGTCCCTATCACCCCTAGCCAGGAACTTCATAAATCATTTCTTTGTGAATGGAAAATCTGCCTTGTTAAATATTTCCTGATATATACATTTCCCTTTAGAGAAATTAAGCATTCGAAATGAAAAAATGCAAATGAGATGACGTCAACCCAGGAATTATTAAATATACAAAACATGACTACAAGCAATTATTACAATTTTACCTTTTGGAAAAGGTTTTCTGTGCTAAACTACACACTATGGACATATTTACTCCTTAACCCTTATGCACCTGTTTGAAATTTGAAACAAAATGAGGCATCAAATTCCTGGGTTGACGTCATCTCATTTGCATTTTCTAATTTTGAATGCTTAATTTCTCTAAAGGGTGTGTGTGTATCAAGAAATATTTAACAAGGCAGATTTTCCATTCACAAAGAAATGATTTATGAAGTTCCTGGCTAGTGGTGATAGGCACTTTAATATAAACAGCTGGTACATGTGTATAAACATAGGGTTCTGTATAGAATTACAACAGGCTTTGTCTTTTCCATTTTTCATTCCCATCACCCTTCAAGAAATTCTGCATTCTAATGGTAACTGTGAGGCACAAAGGACTAGTACACAGCAATTCTGCATCCAGGGCAAAATGCAAGCATCTCTGTAATATAAGAATTTGAATGTTTATATATCTCGGTTTCCTGTGTTGTTGATAGGGGCTAGGCACTAGTTAGGTAAGAGAAAGGAAGGTGAGCTTTTCTTCTCTTCCCCAGCCTCCCCTCTCTTCAGTCCCTCTCTTCTCACACAAGAATCCCAAAGAAAGAAAAATAGAGATGCCTGTGGAGGAGGCTAGGCCAAAAGAGATGGAGCACAAAATTTTTCACTTTTCTAATCTTATTGCATTAATTGACTATCAAAAGCCATGCTATAGTTTTCTTTGGAAGGGCAGCATATCTTTCCTTCTTGTTGATGGTAAAAGCTTGTTGTCAAAGAGTCCAATATCACAGCAGATGACACAGCTATTAGGCAAATTTTGTGACCACGACTGTGACCTTCTTGGCTTTCTTGGAATGTGCTGAGGTGAACTCAAGATGAACACTTCACAAGGTATGTACCTTTACAGTAATGAATCTGGAAGTGGTCCTTTCCAACATCTTCCCAATTACAGGCATCTTGAATATAATTTTAAAGAAAAACAGCTACAAAACAGCCTTCCTTTAGATTTTCAAGGAAGGTTTCAGAAACTTACATAGATATTGCCTGTTGTGAAGGGCCCAGTGTATATCTGAGGAATTGTCAAAGAAAGAAAAATTAGCATTTGATAATAGTATGAAGTAATGGTACAGTCTTTCTGTTGCTGTACAGGGTTTTCATTAAGTTTTGAGATGATAGGAGACGATCATGAACTAGCCAGAGAGTACCGGTTACCACAAAGTATAATCAAATATATATCGTCATTGGTTTGGATTCAGTTTGGTTAATCAATTATTGAAGCCTGAGCCTCTTGCTAAAGAAATAGTTGCAGAGAATGGTGAGGATGAGAAGGAAAGCTGTGCTTATAGGGTATAAATAAGCCATTCTTGGCATAAAAGAACTGATTCAGATATAGACCACTTTCATAATTCAGTTTTTTCCATTAGAGAAAATGAGGGCCTTGTGCAAGAAATTATCAATGTTATGTGAAAAATTACTTCAAGACAAATATTTTCAGAAAATTTTATCACTTTTGGGTCAATATCAAAAAAGTTATGTGCTGTCAATAATAGAGAGTTTTGTATGTAATTTTGATCAAAAGCCTTGGTAGCCTCGTTTTGGTGCATTTTCAGAATTTTAAATCCCCATATCTTGTCAAGCATTTAATGTTTTGTTTTGAAAATTGCACAAATTATCAAAATCAACAATCTTAATAATTTCAAATTGATACAGTTCCAGAAATAGTAATTTTTCACTATTTATGCTAATTAGCAGCGGTCATTATGGAAGTCGTGTAACTATATAACAGTCTCTTAATTCTTGAAAAGCATATTTTTATGCTCATGGGACAGTTAAAGGAGACAGAAGGCTTAATTATGTCAGCTTCAACTCTTAGGATAAAATGTCATTAGAGCAAAGATTGATAAAAGTCAGGATCACTCAGAGTAAGATGAAAGTTAATCATACAGGAAGTGAATGTCAAAAACTGGTACAAAAGGAGTATAAGTCATCTCTATTATAATATATGTAGGTGCTCTGCAGGGTAATGTAACCGACAGATTGAAGGAGTATTCAAACGAAATAAATGTAACAACACAAGAAAAGCTGTTGCAAAAATCTGCTCTATATGGTATGGGCAAGGATTCTTCAAAAGGTCCTTGAAATCTAAGAAACTAGCTGTAAGATGAACCTGGCTTGAATTTTCTGGTCATGTTAATCAAACTGTGTCAATTGAAAATAATAATTATAATAAATGGAATTCAGTGCTTGCAGGGTCATGCTACTATGTTTCCTCCTACTCATATGAAAACTGTTTTAATGCCCTAAGACCAGTGTAATAATCCTTATTATAATAGGTTCTCTGGGTAGTGTCTTGATAGAATGAAGGACTATCTCAGATATATAGTTCATGATCTTCTAATATTATCTCAAATTGTAATGAATTTCCTGCTTGCAGACTCCAAGATAAGCTTCATATCTTCACAGCACTTTGTAATATCCTCTACAGCTAGTATACATGAGTTCACAACAAAACGACATACAAAGAAATTGCAGTTCTACGATTTGACAAAAACAAACTTTGAAGTCAACATTTATACTACAGTAACCTAAATATATCTGAACGAAATGTCTTTTTCCAACGAAACAATGAGCTTTTCCCACCCCTTGCGTGACATTCTATTTTTTATCCAACAGCTAGCAACAAATATTAAGCTTATATATTTGACAGAAAAGCTTATTCTTACATCGAAATGAGTCGTTCGACAAATAGGTCTGAATCAAATTTACATCACTCGTATTAAAGAACCACTTGATTCACCCCAAAGAGAAACGACTCATACTTTTGAATCGATGACAATTACCGGTTCAACACGCTGCGGACTCTAGGACAAAAAAGTCTTGTATAGCGTTGAACATAGAAAGATCCACTTTAAAAATTTACATTCAGACGACGAATCTTACCTCGGATTTCAGATATGTCGCATTAGCTTTGAGTTTTCCAGAGATTTGATCGAATGAAGAACGAAATTTTGTGGCTTTAAGCCCGACACGAACCAAAATGGTTTCCAAACATTTGAAAATTATACCCGAGCCAATCAGAGACAGGCAATTCTTCCAAATTTGGAGATGTACCAGTACCGCTCGGACTTTTTTTAAATTTAGGCCGAGTGAGACTTGGTCTAATTGAATACTATATTTGGAAATCACCTCTGTGATTGGTCGGGATATGGATTTGAATTTGGGAGCCATCTTTGATCTTGAGTTCTTGAGTTTAGAGTTCTTTTCTTGTCACAAACGTTCGTATATTCTGTCATTCAGACTGTTATATCGTTGAATCACTCAAGCTGGACATCAAAGAGTTCGATTACCTTATTTTATTGGCATTATAGTCAAAGGGACCATTCGCAAACACGAGGTAAGACCCGGATAATTTCGAACAATGTTACTAATAACGTATCGTTGAATAATTGATTGAGAAACACTGAAATTGCGATACATTAATGACCACTAATACTGTATATATCGTGCACGGCATGTCATTTAATAATTTATGATCATATTTTCTTGGCACAACCAGTGAAATGTGCATTTGTGTAAAAGCAACGTATCTTAGTAGTAGGCCATTCAATCTGATCTTTCAATGATATTCATCTGTACTGGTTTACTGATCTTTGTGTTTTTTTTTGTGTGTGTGTGTGTTTGTGTGTGTGGCTCATGGCTGAGTGAATTCTTTGTTGGTCAATTTTTATTGAAAAGTGATTTTATTTGGAGTTTTGTGTGGTTTTCGTGATGGAAAAGCCAACACTAAATGACCCAAGGTTTATCTGGTATTTCAAGTTCTAAAATTCATAATTTTGATCGTTTGCTCGATTAGAAGGTAAAGGGGGACTCTGCTCGCAGCTGGATATTACAATACAAGATACAATGCAATGCAATGCAATACAATACAATACAATACAATACAATTCATTCAAAGAAGAAGATGTAATAATTACCTTTAACAGTTTTCAGCCTTCTACTAAGAATAAGAACCCTTTCACGTTTGATCTAGATGCCTTTGTAGACACCAAAAGAAACTAATTGGTGGTTAATGTTTTGACAGGTCACCTGATGAAAAAGTCCTCTGATGCTGATGGCAACTCTGATAATCTTGGGTATGAAGAAGAGCTTGGGGACAGTGAAATCTTGGAAGCAGCTAACTGAGTTTACATGTAACTGCCCCCGAGCACTTCTTCAATGCACCATCCTCAAGTTAAGAGTACAAAACACTAAAATTCTGAAAGCATAAACCATATTATTTCAATATTTTTTCATTTATGTTTTAGTAATACTAATAGGAGGACACATTGTTTTACGTTTTGCTTCATTGGCATAATATCAAATTTCAAGCTAAGACAGACTCTAGAAATGAGAAGAAGGCATCACTGTTAGCAATACCTGAAATTTTGAGAGCAATTGTTTCAATGGTTTTTGAGAAATCAGCTTTTCTTTTTGCAAATTTAAAGTAATGTTTCTTTGGTTGCAAAAAAGTGCCAACCAACCATACATTTACTGTCAAAATTTTAAAATTAAAATGTAAAAAATTCAAAAATTATATAAGCAATTGAAATCAAATTTTCAGATATTATAAAGAGCAATAGTTTTTTTCTCATTTCTGGTGTGTGATATATTGTACATAGCTTGAAATTTTATTATGCATAAATTATGATGTCTTCGTGTTGTGTCCACCTATTCAAAGTCAGTAATCCATGCTTTTAGATTTTGATGTTTGTACTCTTCCAATGTTTATATATTTGGGGCACTGGACACATGTTTTTGTATATTAACATGGAGTATCCCTTTCATGCATTGTTGCAAATATTTTTGTGTGTGCTAAATTCAGAGCTGGAAAGGTCTTGAGGCAAATGGGGATCTTGCACATCAAAATTAGTAAAATTTGAAATTTTGAAGTGGTTTTGATAAATAGCACCAACATTATGGACTGCCAAAGTTTGCTTTTTTTCTATAGAAATGTTCGGGTGGTGGGCTCTTTTCAAAATAATATATTTATACAATGATGTCACACAAAGTCTTCAAGATCCCCATTATTTCCTTTTATAATTTTTTTATGGATGCAGAAGTTCTGCATCAGCCTTTGTATTTCATGGACACAAAAATTCTGCATCAGCCTTAGTTTTTCATTGATACAGAACTTCTGCGTCAGCCTTAGTTTTTCGTGGATGCAGAACTTCTGCATCAGCCATAGTTTTTCATGGACGCAGAAGTTCTGTGTTAGCCATAGTTTTTCGTGGATGCAGAACTTCTGCATCAGCCTTAGTTTTTCATGGACGCAGAACTTCTGCATCAGCCTTAATTTGTCATGGATGCAGAACTTCTGCATCAGCCTTAATTTGTCATGGATGCAGAATTTCTGCATCAGCCTTAGTTTGTCATGGATGCAGAACTTCTGCATCAGCCTTAATTTGTCATGGACGCAGAACTTCTGCATCAGCCTTAATTTGTCATGGACGCAGAATTTCTGCATCAGCCTTAATTTGTCATGGATGCAGAACTTCTGCATCAGCCTTAATTTGTCATGGATGCAGAATTTCTGCATCAGCCTTAGTTTGTCATGGATGCAGAACTTCTGCATCAGCCTTAATTTGTCATGGATGCAGAATTTCTGCATCAGCCTTAATTTGTCATGGATGCAGAATTTCTGCATCAGCCTTAATTTGTCATGGATGCAGAATTTCTGCATCAGCCTTAGTTTGTCATGGACGCAGAATTTCTGCATCAGCCTTAATTTGTCATGGACGCAGAATTTCTGCATCAGCCTTAATTTGTCATGGATGCAGAATTTCTGCATCAGCCTTAATTTGTCATGGACGCAGAACTTCTGCATCAGCCTTAATTTGTCATGGATGCAGAATTTCTGCATCATCCTTAGTTTTTCATGGATGCAGGACTTCTGCGTCAGCTTAGTTTATCATGGACGCAGAAGTTCTGCATCAGCCTTAGTTTTTTTATGAATGCAGAAGTTCTGCGTGCGCCTTGGTATTTATGGTAGCAGAATTCCTGCATTAAATCTTGAATTATATGGATGCAGAAATTATATAGTACTCAATGTATTCATGATTGAGGAAATTCTCCATCACGTACCAATTCAGTGAAAACAGTCAAATTTATTCTTGTTATGTTTTAGACAAATTTATTCTCTGGTAAAAAACTATAATTATGTGAATCAAAAATGATCCAGAGAAAATATTACGAAAGAAGCAAGAGTTATTTTGTAATAAAAAATAAAATATTTGCTAATGCCGTTGGAATCATGAATAATGTGTGTGTTGTAAATCAAGTGTAATTCAGTGAAACCTGACATAAAAGTGGTACTTTTAATAAGCCATTATCATAAGTAATGGGAAACAATATGAATTTTGCAGATGCTTATAAAAAAATACATCAAAACAACCAGATTTTGCAGACAATTTGTGAATACAAACAGAAAAACAAACGGATTATACGGAAAATGCTGTTTTGGAAAAACCCAAAATGTTTTGGAAGGCGTTATTTGCCATAAAATTCTTTACATTCGTCTTGAAAGCTGCTAAATTTAAATAAAAATACAAGATAATAACCACTAAGTACAATTCAAAAGACTGTTTTAAACAAACACTGTATCTTAGTAGATCAATTCTTCACTGATAAAAATAGAATACGAGTGTTAATCCAAAACGAAAATTTGAAATAAAACTTGCAGAAGGGGCTCGTTTTTGACATTTCTATTATTACTCGATAATGAAAAAAAAAATCTCCTCGATCTTATATTTTACGTCACCAGGCGTTCAAAAAAACATCAGAATAGCTACTGTATCATATGTCCATACCTCTGGCAAATTGCAGTCTCGATTAACATAATCAAGTGTGTCAAGATACCAGGGATTTTCTTGAGAATCTTAGGTGTGAAAATAGTTTGTGGATACCAAGCTAATTCAATGAATGATCCAAACAGGCCATCATCAATGTAATACATGAATCCCTGTTAGCAAGAAAACGAAAGACATATATCAAACAATTCCCTATAAAAAGTTGTCGTTCGCACGCCATGAAATTCTATATCCATATTTGGGCATACCTTACCTTATTTGGAAGTCAACTGGTTTCACTTTTGTTGATTTTTGCGCCATTTAAAGCCTTGTCGAAAATTTGAATGAAAACTTGCTGATATTGTAGCGAGAAACATTGTATTGTCCAGCATCTTGAAAATGGCTTAGAAACCTCGGCTTTTTGGTAAACAGGATGCCCAATAATATAAACACAGGAAGCCGAGCGAACGACAATAATTGTTTTTGAAAGAAGGCAAAAACACAATTATCGTGACATCCACTTCAACTCACTTTGTCAGGTCCATCGTCTGTAAATCTCACAGGAGGATTTTCTTCACTTTGGATTTGTTTCTTGGTGATTTCTTTCACTGCGATAACATTTGTCACGAGCGTGAAGGCTGAACGAGCAAAGTAGGTTCCAGGTTCAGCAATGATCTCGACTCCACTGGAGACAGGAAAATGCTGTTCGAGACCTTGGTTGATTGCGTGACACATCTAAAGAGTTACAATATAATGGTACCAGCAATTTGTTGGGAACAATTAAAAGTTCATAATTAACCATGTTTCCATGGAATACTACTACATGTAGGCAAGGTCCCGAATAAGGTGTCCGCTTAACAGAGGCACCACTATATAACGAAGATACTAGTCTTCTTGTTTCAAAGAAAAAGATTAAAACTATAGAAAATTTTCAGTCTTCATTTCCATTTCAAGCCCATGCCAGCAAAATGCGTATTTTCAAACCTTCTCAAAAAGGGCGCCTTCTGAATCTTTTCCAGGAAATCCTCCTCCAATGTCCAGAACAGAAAAGGAAAACCCTAACTTCTCCTGCGAGCAAAACAAAATCAGACATCGGTAAGATGTCTTAGGGTATATTAAGCAATTATTGGATGAGGTCGAGTAGGATATGGGGAATTATTAAGGCCTCGATTTGTGTTATCTGCCGAAGCCGAACCCCATATCCTACGAGGAACGACGGAATTCAATAATTGTTTTATTATTTTTTGAAAATAATTCTTACTCAGTTGTGCTTTGTTGACAAGAATACATGCAAATCTTGAAGTCATAAATTAGCGTGACGTCATACCACAAGCTAATATTCCATATTCGAGAAAATTACGTCATAACTTCGAATAATGGTTTTTAACATTTTCATAACTCCAAATTTGGGCAGCTAGCCGGCGACTATGGTAATTTATCCGGTGGCTCTTAAAATACAATACGATACAATACATACGTGATTGAGACTCCCTCAACAGGGCTTTTCAGCTCAATTTACAAATCCTAACTAAATCATATAAATCAAACATAAATGGATTAAGAATCCCAACTGGCAAGGAGGCAAACCAGTTGGCTATGTTATTACAAGCATGGCCGAGAAACTGAATTTGAACTAATCGAAATCGGAACAAATTCAGTCTAAGCTAGTGGCCAGAGCGGGAATCGAACCTGGGACCGCCAGATTACGAGACCAACGCTCTGACCACTCGGCCATGCTGCCTCCTTAGCCAATCAAAACTCTTGAATTATTTTCAAAATATAATAATATGAATTAATTACACAAATAATGGACTACTTTTACCGCTTGGTCAAATATAGATCTTGCAGATTCGATAGACCTTTCAAAAGCTATCGCGCTGAGGGACCAAGAACAAACGTGAAAACTGAAATGAATCAAAACATTATGAACATTAATTATCTAACAGTTTTGTGCAGACCTCAAATAATCAAGGACGTAAATATTTGTACTAATTGCTAGTATTTTATAACATACTAGCTGCATGCTACAAAACGCTTTATGATTGATTCATTAGCTCGCGCGCGTATGCATCCAAATGGAATGGAAGGGGTCGTAAGGGGAGTAAGGAAACCGCAAAACCGCAAACAAAATTGAGAAAAAACCGCAACAAAAATCGTCAAAATCCCCAAAAACCGCAAACAGCGTACGAAATCTGAAGTCAAAAACCGCAAAACCGTAGGTTAAAATAACTAATAACCAAAACCACATCACCGCAAACCCTTACGTTTCCCTCGGAATGGACAGCACGCGCTTGCTATTTTCCTTACATTCATTAAAATCTGCTTTTATTATAAAGCAAATTATTATACTCGCCTAATGTTTTTATGAAACTGCTGTAAAAGTTTCGACTCTGCGTAACGTTATGTTTCTGCACAGGGAGCCCAAACCCGACTTTGAGAATAGAAATGCAAATATGGTTTCTCTCGTGTAAAGCAACCTCCAACTTGCAACTCAATGAACACGATGAGTGGTGACCACTTCTTGGTTTTTATAATCAGAGAGAAGTTTGCCTCATGTTTTTTTCCTGGCGCGTTTAATATCAGATTATTTAAAAGAGCAGAGAGAAGCGGTTTAGGGAGGAGGGAGAAATGGCCCCCTAAAAGTAGGGAAGATGGAGAAATGAGGCAGAAAAATTAGTTTGGGAGGAGGGAGGAAAACAAATATGAGAAGTAATAGATATTGAAATGCCTGTTCCTCCTCGCTCTTTAAATTAAAAATTCATAATTATTTACCTCACTCCAATAACATTCAGCCCCAAGTCCTTGGCCACAGAAAGAATATCTCTACAGTCCTTAACAGAAGCTCCGTATTTGAAACCACTCTAAAGATGTGAAAATGAAATGAGCAATACCGAATATAGTTGAACAATATAATAATACTTGAGGTTTAAATATTTTGTGACGTCAAATCCATTGTCAGTATAGTACAGACAGTGGACAGCCACTTGCGATTTGTTAAGTATTAAATAAAAGAAATCTAAGGCTTGCCCGCTGTGCTGTGTGCAGATTCAGAGTACTTGGCGATTGATCAGAACACTAGATAATTTAACGTTAATGCAGCAGACACCCGCGTTTTCTATTTCTTTAACAAAGGCCGTTTCCTGTGCTCTACATTACATATGATGCGCGTTATAGGAATGCCTTTTCGAGTTTTCTTTTTTGGTACTTGTATTTGGGTACCACATCCCATATGAATATCCCATGCACCCCTGGTATGTCGGTATCACAGTACCACATTATCACAATACCAAGTATCACATACATAACCAGTATCACAGTACCACGGTATCAATACCACGGTATCACAGCACCGCGGCATCACAGTGCCAGATTATCACGGTATCACAGTACCACGATATCACAGTACCAAAGTACCACGGTACCATGTACCATGTACCACAGTACCAAGGTACCGCAATACCACAGTACCACAGTACCACAGTACCACAGTACCACAGTACCACAGTACCACAGTACCACAGTACCAAGGTACCACAGTACCACAGTACCAAGGTACCAAGTACCACAGTACCATAGTACCACAGTAGCAAGGTACCACAGTACCACAGTACCACAGTACCAAAGTACCACAGTAGCAAAGTACCAAGGTACCAAGGTACCAAGTATCACAGTACCAAGGACCACAGTAGCAAAGTACCAAGGTACCACAGTACCATGGTACCACAGGTACCACAGTACCATGGTACCACAGTACCAAGGTACCACAGTACCAAGGTACCACAGTAGCAAAGTACCAAGTACCACAGTACCAAGTACCAAGTACCAAGTACCAAGTACCAAGCTAAGGTACCACAGTACCAAGGTACCACAGTACCAAGGTACCATGGTACCACAGTACCAAGTACCAAGGTACCACAGTACCACAGTAGCAAGGTACCACAGTAGCAAAGTACCAAGGTACCATGGTACCACAGTACAAAGTACCAAAGTACCAAGGTACCACAGTAGCACAGTACCAAGGTACCAAGGCACCACAGGTACCACAGTACCACAGTACCAAGGTACCACAGTACCACAGGTACCACAGCACCACAGTACCACAGTACCAAGTACCATAGTACCACAGTACCAAGGTACCACAGTACCACAGTACCAAAGTACCAAGGTACCACAGTAGCAAAGTACCAAGGTACCACAGTTACCACAGTACCACAGTACCAAGGTACCACAGTACCACAGTACCAAGTACCAAGTACCAAGTACCAAGTACCAAGCTAAGGTACCACAGTACCAAGGTACCATGGTACCAAGGTACCACAGTACCACAGTACAAAGGTACCACAGTACCACAGTACCAAGGTACCACAGTACCACAGTACCAAAGTATCAAGGTACCACAGTAGCAAAGTACCAAGGTAACACAGGTACCACAGTACCACAGTACCACAGTACCACAGTACCAAGTACCATAGTACCAAGGTACCACACTACCAAGGTACCACAGTACCAAGGTACCACAGTACCAAGGTACCACAGTAGCAAAGTACCAAGGTACCAAGGTACCACAGGTATCACAGTACCAAAGTACCAAGGTACCACAGTAGCACAGTACCAAGGTACCAAGGTACCACAGGTACCACAGTACCACAGTACCAAGGTACCACAGTACCACAGTACCACAGTACCAAAGTACCAAGGTACCACAGTACCACAGTACCAAGGTACCACAGTACCACAGTACCACAGTACCAAAGTACCAAGGTACCACAGTAGCAAAGTACCAAGGTACCACAGTACCACAGGTACCACAGTACCACAGTACCAAGGTACCAAGGTACCAAGTATCACAGTACCAAGAACCACAGTAGCAAAGTACCAAGGTACCACAGTACCAGGGTACCACAGTACCATGGTACCACAGTACCAAGGTACCAAGGTACCACAGTACCAAGTATCACACTAGTACTTTGAGTTGTTTGTACGTCGTTAATTATAAATGTCATTGATGTCTTGAATGTATAATACTTCAGGATACTTCTAATACTGTTGAACTGTTTGTCAATTATAAAATGCACACAAGTTTTAGAATTGCTGTCGTACAACTTACGTGTTATAATAAATTATATGCGGGATCGCCTTGTAGCTTGTCGTTGAAATCAGTTATACAACAATGCAGAATTGCTAGTTGGACTATTTTTGGTCGTTATCGAAAGACATTTATTCATTCCTCAATAATATCTGAATATTGCTCTCCAATTAACACACACACACACACAACAGGAAATGTTTACTGACTAACTGTCATGCAGCGGAGACTCGGTTGCCGCGATTCGGCGAATTTTAAGCTTCTAAAAGTTCAAATCTTCAGTTTTACATTCAGTCAAAATATGATTCTGGCACATAAATTTTTAAAGAAGATACATGTTACTTGTGGTAATCATACGAAGGAAATCCTGAAGAAATAATAGAGAAGTGTGTTGTGTTTGAGTCTCGCGGGGGATCTAATTTCCGTGACGTATAACAGCGCTGCGCTATTTCTGGTATAATAATTTTTGGCGCCAAAACCATTGGATACATTTTGCTCAGTCACTGCTGTCATGCTGCAATTGCTTCTTTTACTTGGCATTTTTATATTGGCATTTTTCAATCTCTTTCATTTACAGCAGATTACCTACCAGTTAGATACATGGAATTGCTAGCTGTAGAAAGAAACTTTCGAATCGAAACATTCCAATCGAACATTTTGCTAAATAATAGCCTTAGTCATGTTAGTTCAGAAAACATTCTCTCAAAGAGAAATTACAAGATCATCAAGATTGACCCCGGGTCATGCTAGTAATAAAGTTTGTTAATAACTGGAGTCCATCAAGCTGTCAAAACATCGACACATCAAACACTAATCAATCACGAGTCTCTTTTCTTAAATAAACTAGCTTTTTAAAATCAGTTAGTTTTATAATCATTGCCAACGCTAGCTGTTTGAGATTGTTTGAAAAATTGTTTTATACTCAAAGTACTAAATATTTTGAACTGTGTGTGTCCGACACTGATCCTTTTAGTTCAATATTGAAGGTCAACTAGCAGTGTTCGTCACACAACGCACAGGAGATAGACAAGAAAGATATATCAGACAAAGCGGTGTACTTTCGTGAGTTTTAGGGGAACAGTTCTGCTAACGTGGATACACCAGCTGTTGTCTGCTCGCAGCACTTCACTTTCTATTAGAAATAGCTAGTCTATAATCGTACTATTTGCTTGGGGCCTCAGAACACGGAGGCAGGTCATCGGGCCGTTTGATCTTTGTCTGACGCGATCAATGTTATGTCCTCTTGCGACATAGCGGTTGCACTTGTGATAACAGATTATATGTCATATGTAAACACAAGGTCCGAAAGTGCAACCCGACCAACAAAGGCATGTCTTGTCCATCCGTTTACACTGGATCACATACTGAGACAAAATTGTTGTCCTTGATCCTGCTAGTAGAACACCCTATGGCGTGGAGTGGCATTCAAAGTCATTTTTAATTCAATGCTGGGATAGCCGCCAGTATTGCCTGCTGTTAGTCATTATTCCGATAGAACTTCCCCATAAATCTCTAAAACTTATCGGACGGCAAAGCAAAGTAGCGGATGTATCTAAAATAGACAATGGTATGTAATTTGAAGACCATTTGTGATATAAGATACAGCCACGTCACTGTTAGTATGACTTGGACGCCACAATAGATAGCCCTTCACTTTTCTTCTTCTTCTTCTTCCTTTTATCAGGGGGACTGATTAGACAGAAATGCTCAAATCATAAATTAATAATTGTCTGCTCATCCATTAATTGGCATCAGTTCCCCTGATTTAAATGCTTGATTGTTGATTTTAACTGTTTTAGTTGAGGGCACCTAGTTGAATAAAAGGTGCCTGCCAAAATCTTTAAATTTGCCATGTTGTTTTATCCAATTAGCACTGTGAACCTGTGGTATCTTGGTTCCTGATATTGTGGTACCTTGGTCCAGTTGGTACTGTGGTAGTCCTGGTACTGTGGTACCTTGGTACTGTGGTACCTTGGTAGTGTGGTACCTTGGTAGTGTGGTACCTTGGTACTGTGGTACTTGGTACTGTGTTACTTGGTACTGTGGTACTTGGTACTGTGGTACCTTGGTACTGTGGTACCTTGGTACTTTGCTACTGTGGTACTTTAGTACTGTGGTACCTTGGTACCTTGGTACTGTGGTACCTTGGTACTGTGGTACCTTGGTACTATGGTACTTGGTACTGTGGTACCTTGGTACTTTGTTACTGTGGTACTTGGTACTGTGGTACCTTGGTACTTTGCTACTGTGGTACCTTGGTACTATGGTACCTTGGTACTTGGTACTGTGTTACCTTGGTACTGTGGTACCTTGGTACCTTGGTACTGTGTTACCTTGGTACTTTGCTAAGTCATTATAGTTAGCTGAGTCATTATTGTTTAATCCATTTGCCTTTAATGCCAATCGCCAACTTACTTTAAGTAGGGATACTGACCCAGATATAAATCTGTTTCAAAACTTAAATAATGTGTCTTCCGACTATTATCTAGAAGACCAATTCAACTCGATGATCAAGGAAAATTGCAATTATAAAAATAGCTTCTCAGTTTTGCATTTAAATATACGTAGTATCAATCAAAATTTTTCAAACTTTAATAACTTGTTAGATTATCTAAGATTTCACTTTGATATCATAGGAATTAGTGAAACTTGGCTTAAGGAATCCAACCACTTAGTCGATTTAGAAGGGTATAATTTTATCCATAATTTCAGGAAAGACAGAATTGGCGGTGGGATTGGTCTTTATTTATCTGAGGTTTTAAAGTTCAAAGAGCGATTTGATTTGCATTTTCGTGACTCCAATACTGCAGAGTCCCTATTTGTTGAAATTAACAACCCTCGGGGGAAAAATATTATTGTAGGGATAATTTATAGACCTCCAAACCAAGATTTAGGCGCATTTGTCGATGAGTTTAATGAGTTAGCCGAAAACATCTCTAGGGAAAACAAAATTTTCTATCTCATGGGCGATTTCAATATAAACCTCTTAAACTCTGATAATCACGGACAAACAAGTGAATTCCTAGACAGTCTTTTCTCAAACTTTTTGTGCCCCATGATCAGTCGTCCCACTAGAATTACGTCTCATTCGGCTTCTCTGATTGATAATATTTTTACCAACAATTTTGATGGCCATTTAAAAAATGGCCTTATATTCACTGATATTTCTGATCACCTTCCTATATTTTCTATTATGTACAATGATGAATGCAGCACGACCGCACACAACCAGGTTATAACCTATAGAGATATGAGCGTCAATAATGTTAAAAAATTTAAAGATAAACTAGCTGATTGCACATGGCTCAACACAACCAAACAAAATGATCCATCCAGTGCTTATTCCACGTTCATTAATGAATTCACTTCAATTTATAATGAATGCTTCCCAATAAAAAGAAGATCATCAAATCAAAGCCAAAAACTAAAGCCTTGGATTTCAAAAGGACTTTTAAAGTCTATTAAATCAAAAAATAAGTTATATAGGAAATACCTTCGTAATCCTAGTCAAGATAATGAAAACGAATATAAAAATTTTAAGAATAAACTAACTCATTCTATTAGACTGGCAAAACGGCTTTATTATGATAAGATACTCTCGGAAAATAAAAACAACGTCAAACAAACTTGGCATCTTTTAAATGAAATAATGAACAAAAAAAAGCAAAGATCATTATCAAACATAGTATTTCGTGACAATGATAAGGAAATCACAGATCCTACGGATATTGCTAATAAATTTTGTAGCTTTTTCAGTAACTTAGGTCCGAATCTGGCAAGAAATATTCGTGATACCAATGTTTCTCCTAAGTCATATCTTACCGAAGAAATCACTACTTCCATATTCATAGACCCAGTATCTGAAAGCGAAGTAATTTCTATAACGAAAAGCTTTCAATCTGGGAAAGCTTCCGGCTATGATAATATTTCTATGTCCACAATTCAGTCGACAATTGACAGCATTGCTAAACCTCTAACTTATGTTATAAATTTGTCTTTTAATTGTGGCACTTTCCCTGACAAATTGAAGATATCTCGCGTTGTTCCATTGTTCAAATCGGGTCATAAATCCAGTTTTGGAAATTACCGGCCAGTCTCAATTCTTCCAGCATTCTCAAAAATCTTTGAAAAAGCTTTTTATACTCGATTGTTTAACTTCTTTCATCGTCACGAAGTGCTGTGTAAACACCAATATGGATTTAGAAAAGGCCATTCAACTTCGTTCGCTCTCATTGACCTATATGAAAATATTTCTAACGCCATTGATAACAAAGAAACTGCTATTGGAATATTTCTTGACTTATCTAAAGCCTTTGACACGGTGAATCATGAAATTCTTTTCCAAAAATTAGAACATTATGGCATACGTGGAATAGCATTGGATTGGGTAAAAAACTACTTTTTTAATAGGTACCAATTTGTTTCATTTGATAACGTCTCTTCGGATTTGAGACCTATTTCTTGTGGAGTTCCACAGGGGTCAATTCTAGGACCACTGTTTTTTCTTATTTACATTAACGACATCTGCAATGTTTCAAACTTTAATATTATATTAATAATATTAATAATAGTAATATTATTTGCTGATGACACCAATATCTTTTTCACACATAAAAACCCTGTTTACCTTAACCATATGGTAAAGAGAGAACTAGAGAATTTTTCAACTTGGCTCGCCACAAATAAACTTTCTCTTAATCTTGATAAAACGAAATTTATTAATTTTAAATCTAGACAAAAAAGGATAGCTGCAGTATGTGGAGTCACTATAGAGAACCATGATATCGAACAAGTCAAAGAAAATACCTTCTTGGGAGTCATTTTAGATGAAAATTTATCTTGGAAACCTCATATCTCCCAAGTCTCGAATAAGATATCAAAATCAATTGGAATTATAAGAAAGTCAAGTTTTTTTCTCCTCAAATCTTCATTGCGTACTCTTTATTTTGCACTGATATATCCATACCTGCAGTATTGTAATATTGTATGGGCTAGCACCTATGAATCGAATTTGAAACGTCTGATAGTTTTGCAAAAACGGGCAATCAGAATTATAAGCAAAAGTGAAGTTAATGCACATACCTCTCCATTGTTCAAAACTCTTCAACTTTTGAAATTTATTGATATCAATAAGCTACAAATTGGTCAGTTTATGTTTAAGTATAAAAACGACTTGCTTCCCAAGAGTTTCAAAGGTATATTCTCTATGAACAGTGAAATACACAATTATAATACAAGATCTTCACACTATTTACATATTCCCTCTAAAAGAACTAAACTTGCACAATTTTCCATTAGTTATAAAGGACCTCTCTTATACAACTCTTTAACCGATACGAAACTTGTAAATTGTTCAAAATATTCTTCTTTCTCAAGCATGTTTAAAAATTATCTCTTCTCTGTTTATGATTAACTGTAAAACGACGTACTAGCCATATCTGTATATCATGTATGAAAAAGAATAATATATACATACATATATAACATATAATAAATTGTATTTATAGCCTTAACCCAACTAGAAAAGGAGCGGGAAAAGCTTTCGCTTTTTGTGGCTCTTCTCATTCCTTTCTTAAATATTATGTTTATATAGATATAGATATATATATTAGAATACGTTAGGAGGGGACCTGGCGCCTTATAAGCCTAGTGGTTTCAGCCAAGTCTCCTCGCCATATTATATATTATTTTCAATATAGACGTATTGTATATTTAAATTCTAAATATATTGTAATTAATTAATATATTTAATTTGTATGAACTGGCAAAAATAAACTTGAACTTGAACTTGAACTTTGAACTTGAACTTTGCTACTGTGGTACTTTGGTACTGTGGTACCTTGGTACCTTGGTACTGTGGTACTTTGGTACTGTGGTACCTTGGTACCTTGGTACTGTGGTACCTTGGTACTGTGGTACCTTGGCACTGTGGTACCTTGGTACTGTGGTACCTTGGTACTGTGGTACCTTGGTACTGTGGTACCTTGGTACTTTGGTACTTGGTACTTGGTACTTTGGTACTGTGGTACTGTGGTACCTTGGTACTTGGTACTGTGGTACTTGGTACTTGGTACTTGGTACTTGGTACTGTGGTACTGTGGTACCTTGGTACTGTGGTACCTTGGTACTGTGGTACCTTGGTACTGTGGTACTTGGTACTGTGGTACCTTGGTACTTGGTACTGTGTTACCTTGGTACCTTGGTACTGTGTTACCTTGGTACTGTGGTACCTTGGTACCTTGGTACTGTGGTACTTTGGTACTGTGGTACTGTGGTACCTTGGTACCTTGGTACTGTGGTACCTTGGTACTGTGTACCTTGGCACTGTGGTACCTTGGTACTGTGGTACCTTGGTACTGTGGTACCTTGGTACTGTGGTACCTTGGTACTGTGGTACCTTGGTACTGTGGTACCTTGGTACTGTGGTACCTTGGTACTGTGGTACCTTGGTACTTGGTACTTGGTACTTGGTACTTGGTACTTGGTACTTTGGTACTTGGTACTTGGTACTTGGTACTTGGTACTTGGTACTTGGTACTTGGTAATTGGTACTTTGGTACTGTGGTACCTTGGTACCTTGGTACTTGGTACTGTGGTACTTGGTACTTGATACTGTGGTACCTTGGTACTGTGGTACCTTGGTACCTTGGTACTTGGTACTGTGGTACTTGGTACTTGGTACTGTGGTACCTTGGTACTGTGGTACCTTGGTACTGTGGTACTTGGTACTGTGGTACTTGGTACTGTGGTACCTTGGTACTGTGGTACTTGGTACTGTGGTACTTTGCTACTGTGGTACTGTGGTACCTTGGTACTTGGTACTGTGGTACTTGGTACTTGGTACTGCATGTGGTACCTTGGTACTTGGTACTGTGGTACTGTGGTACCTTGGTACTTGGTACTGTGGTACTGTGGTACTTGGTACTGTGGTACCTTGGTACTTGGTACTGTGGTACTGTGGTACTGTGGTACTGTGGTACCTTGGTACCTTGGTACTTTGGTACCTTGGTACTGTGGTACTGTGGTACTGTGGTACCTTGGTACTGTGGTACTGTGGTACTGTGGTACTGTGGTACTTTGGTACCTTGGTACTGTGGTACTGTGGTACTGTGGTACCTTGGTACTGTGGTACCTTGGTACTGTGGTACCTTGGTACTGTGGTACTGTGGTACTGTGGTACCTTGGTACTGTGGTACCTTGGTACTGTGGTACTGTGGTACTGTGGTACCTTGGTACTGTGGTACTGTGGTACTGTGATACTGCGGTACTGTGGTACTGTGGTACTGTGATACTTGGTACTGTGATACTGCGGTACTGTGGTACTGTGGTACTGTGATACTTGGTACTGTGATACTGCGGTACTGTGGCACTGCGGTGCCGTGACAACGTGGTGCTGTGACACCGCGGTGCCGTGACAACGCGGTGCCGTGACAACGCTAATGCCGGGGTTGTAGGATTCCAGTCTTAGTTCATTTTTGAGCACCTTTTCGTCTTATCATTCTCGTTATTTTCGGGTACTATGTTACGTGTATCATGGGGAATTTGACAAGAATCTATTTCTATTTTAGGCATGGTATATGTCTACATCTTCCAGAGTTTTTGCATCATGCTATAGAGGTCTACAAAACTGTTTATATTGCTTTAAGGTGACTGGTCACTCTTGAAAAAAAAAATGGTTTAAATTATAATTTTCCGGAGTAACATTTAATGCTGATTCCCAAAAAGAAAAGAAAAAAAAGGGATGTCCTGCGCTCGTTTTCGAGATAATCAGCATTGAATGGATGCCTATTTAGGAGTTTTTCAATGTGACAATAAAGTGGTCGACACTGGAAGTAAATAGAAAATGGATGTGATACAAATCGCGAGATGATAATTCCATATTCTATAAAGACTTACAACATCAAACAAAGCATCTGTGATCGGCGGGCGGAATCGGATCAGAAGTCTGTTATGAAAAAAAAGTGGAATCAACTATCTAGAATCAACCAACCAACCGACCGAGTGTGATCAATTTGAAAAAACGACCGCCACAGACAGATACAAGCATTCAAAGTTTTTGAATGTAAAATTATTTCATTTTTCTCAGAGTGAACACAACTGAATTTACAACGAAAAAATATCTCTTGGAGCGTTGGCTATTGGCCCTTTTCCGAAAAGTTTTCAGCATCCAGTATATACAGACAAAATACAATAACCATTACAATAACATCATAATAAAATTTGACTTTTTGAACGATCGAATATTCTAACAGACAACGTCAGCCAAGGATGTTCTTCCTGGGAGCGAGCAACGAGCGCCGCAATGATTGTGAACGACGTCAAATGAACTCCATGCAATAGACATACTTTACTTGCACAGTCAAAGCCAGTCCCCAACAGGTGTAACTGACGGACGAGTACTGGGTCGGGGTTACACTTGATTGCTGAAAAAAAAAGCAAATAAAGTAAAATTCTCCACAACCTATTTTTGTGCGTTTTTGTTTTGTTTTGTTTTGTTTTGTTTGTCTGTTTGTTTGTGTGTTTGTTTGTTTTTGAAAGGTGAAGGTGAAGGGTTTTTACAGCCCATGAACTATTATATTAGAGAGACTTCAAAACAAGGGTACATGTGAGATTTGCCCATTAGTAGTATATAGTGCATGGAATTAACCTTAGAGGAGGGGAGGAGTATAGAAAGAGGAGGGGGGAGGAGGAGGGAGGAGTATAGAAAGAGGAGGGGGGGAGGAGGGAGGAGTATAGAAAGAGGAGGGGGAGGAGTACGAGGAGTATAGTTAGAGGAGGGGGGAGGAGGGGGAGAGTATAGTTAGAGGAGGGAGGAGGAGGAGAGAGTATGTTAAGCATCGCACGACCCTTGTGGTCCGCGGTCCGTTGGACCGTTGGTCCACACAAGGAACTCATGGGTCCGCAACCCACCACCCCTCCCCCTCAAGTTGATTCGAATTAGTATCCCACCACCCCTCCCCCTTGAGTTTCTAAGAATTAGTCCACAACCATCAAATATCGTTGTGGACTTGTTGCGGTTACGGTGAGTGAACACGAAAATGTTGTGGTAGTTATAGTGAGTGAACACTGAGTCCTCCCTTAGTCTAGAAGAATTAGTGCGCAAGTACTAGAAGTGGTCCACAAACACAAGAATTAGCCGCAAGCACTAGTGCACAACCGCATGACGAATCGTTGCGAATGAATTTGTGAACAGTATGCAAATGATTCTCTGTTCTTTTATTTTGAAGTTGCCCGACATGTCTTTTGTGACATCAAACAGCCGTTCTAAGTCCTATTGTATTGCTTAAATGAAGGCTTAAATGTGTTGATACGTTTTGTACCATCTTGCCGCATATAGGACACATCCGACCCATCTCTTGTCTTAGCGATAATGAAGAAAAAAGTCATCGCACAGAATTGAGGGACACCACGCAGGGGGGCTCTATTGTCTTGGCGCGAGATTCGAATATGTTAATTAGAGCACTGATTCGCTGACAATGAAAATTACAAAGGATTTGGGCAAAAATGGCTTAGGTTGGTTATAAAAATCAATCTAAAAAGTCATCCACAGGTGTGTTTTCACATGCCCACAGGGTGAACATGAAAGTTAAGATATCAATCTAACACCGGCAATCAGTAATTTGCTAAAAACCGAAATTTTTTTTCCAGCATTTTTAGCCAGAAGATGAGTTATTCCAGGCGATTTTAATGGGGGAAAAAGATAGTAACCTACAAAAATGCAGTATAACGTGTTTCCTGGACCCTCTAGTGTAAGCCCACAGGTTGAAATAAAAAGATTGATGTTTAAGGAAACTTTTCCACCCTTAATATTTATCATAAGTGAAAATTTTTTTCCAGCATTTTGAAGTTCAAAATTTATAACCTTGTTGGCCTACGATGCACGACAAACTTAATTCCCCAGGGATGATGACTGCTAAACCGCGGCAGAGTTAATCTTGGCACCTCTTTTGTTATCACGGATATATTAATTAACGCGGCACTGATCAGTTTTACCGCGCTCTTTTGAAAATTTAAGTGGCGAAATAAACTCATTCAAACTTGAATCATGGGCTTCATTGCATCAAAACTGTCTTCACGAATAGAGTGTTTTTATCATCGTCGTTTCTTAAACTTTACGTCTTTCCGAATGGATTGCGGCGTTCTCTCTAACGTGGCCGTGCTCGAGATGTCAGCCAGTCCAGAGCGCGCGCTTTTCCTGAACAGGCCGGCAAGAGAGCAAACCAAAGAAAGTAGAAAGATTTGATTTGAAATGATATTTATCAAAATGATCATGTAATTTCAACACGTGAATTTTAGTGTACTGTGTAATCAACAACGCATCGAAGTTGCTTTTTGCATTCCAGTGTTTCTATAGAGCTCTGGAACTTAAACTGAATAAAAGCTGATTCTGGTTTGGTTCAGCATGTTGTTTCAAATAAGTAATGAATGCTTGTATTAAGATACGAATCAAAACTCAGAATTTAGTTGCTGTGTTTCAGTTTGTTGTATTTCTTGTATTTACTTACAATCCTGATTGCATAAGACTTTCGATTCTGAAGTAACAAGGAAAGCCAGTCTTTCCTGGCCAATATATTCTTAGGCAACAGGGGAAAAAATATACTTATTGACGGTGAACACACAATAAGCATTTGATCAATGACTTTTGAAGATGTGGTGGCTCCTAGAAGAGCCGTTGTTTAACCAAAGGATTCACTGGAGCTATGGTTGTTCTTGATCCAAACCTAGAGCACGCCTCAGCTCTTCTCCAAGGCCTACTCCGGGCCCTAAAGTCGCCTTAAGTCGCACAAAGTCGCCTTAAATCGCTCAAAGTCGCCTTAAATCGCACAAAGTCGCCTTAAGTCTCGTCAACTTTTTGACCAATTTTTGTTTAAATCGCCATGACTCAAGTATACGCCTCTGGAACCATCGACTCCTAGGCCTACTCCGGCTCTAAAGTCGCCTTAAGTTGCACAAAGTTGCCTTAAATCGCTCAAAGTCGCCTTAAATCGCAAAAAGTCGCCTTAAATCGCAAAAAGTCACCTTAAGTCCCGTCGACTTTTTGGTCAATATTTGCTTAAATCGCCTAAAGTCGCCCTTAGTCGCCTCAAGTTGCCCAAAGTTACGGCGACTTTAGGGCCCGGAGTAGGCCTTCTCCAAGAAGAGCTTTTTGTTTCTTCAGCGGTGGAGGTGGGTCCACGTAAATTCTTTCGTCAGATCTGATAAATCTTCATCGAATTTTCTTTTGACTGGCGGGGTTTTAGATTCATCACTGCACTTTTCAGCTCCAGCACATTCTTGTTTCGACATTTTGCTCAATGAAGACGTAGTTTGTTTTGATGCGATGTCATCTTGACAGCAGAGATTGACAACAGAACAAAAGAGCCGGAATCAAGTTAAAATTTCAAAAGAGGTGTCATTTCCCTTTTAACGACCTTTGGGACATCGCGGGTCTCAAAGCTAAGGTGCGAGCCGACAAAACAATTCCCTTGGGTCAGAAAAAAGAACCAATCATAATGCTTAGATTCCACCGATTATGCTAATCAGATACTCTAGCCCGCTAGTACGGCGGTTTAGTGGGTGTCCCTGAGAACAATAGAATTCTGTGCGATGGTCCTCAGTGGGTTATTTATAGGTTTTTAAAAAAGTTTGCGCATGCGTTGACTTGGCTAGGGTAGACTAGGGTAGGGTAGGCTAGGCTAGGCTAGGCTAGGTTAGTTTACGCCAGGTTAGGCTAGGCTAGGGTAGGGTAGGCTAGGCTAGGCTAGGCTAGGCTAGGCTAGGCTAGGCTAGGCTAGGTTAGTTTGCACCAGGTTAGAGTGAATGTTAGAGTATAAATACGGGTACAATTGAAACTTGAATCATTTTGTCACCATGTCTCAAGTGGTAAAGAAGAATCGTGGCTATCTCCATCTCTTAGCCTCTTGTCCTACTCATCAACGGCAATTTAATTTCTTCTTGAGACTGCGAGTCCTGAGCAGGTTCATGCAATTGTCCAAGCAACTCATAATGTATGTCAGGGACACCTACCGTTAAGCAATCGGGATATCAGAATTCTGACCCCTTACAAAGAATCTATTCAAAATCTTCAAGACGCAAATGTTCCTTATAAGGAAAAGAAACAAATTCTTGTTCAAGAGGGGGGTGTATTTATTCCAGATTTGCTGACCACTTTCCTCGAGGGGATTTCACTTTTATAAAAACTCGACGCTATCTCATTCTGGACTCATTTGCTTTTGGAGTGCGCAGGAGACACTACAATATGAAGAGAAAGATGGATTGGTTAAATCAAGAGGAAGATGAGGATGAAGAATTTAGCGATAAAGATAGTAGTGACGAGGATAACGAGGAAGAAGAACCAAGAATCAAATTAGTTTTACAAGAACTTCCTGGTTCGGCATCTCAAAAATATGCATCGAAACTTTTACACAGTATGGCTACGTCTAAAAACATTTTGTTTTGGACTCTGGGCGGCGAGCTTCTTCGAAATCAACGTCGAGTTCCTAGAACCAGTATTGTTGAACTTATAGAATATGTATTGCTTCCCTATGACCAAGACATCCCAGAGCCTCGTGCTCTCAATTCGTTTCTAGGTGGTTTGGCTGAGCTTGGTGTAGATAAACGATGGATTGGAAATAAAAAGGTATTAAGTGAACTCCTTCAAAAAGAAAAAGAAAACATCCAAGATCAGTGTGAGGAAAGTGATCAATCCGAAAACTCAGATGAAGAAAATGATGATAGTCAAGAAAGCCAAGAAAGTCGGGAGAGCTCAGAAAATGAACAATTGGGAGAAGGAAACGTATCCGAAGAAGACTCGGACGTCGAAGAAGGAGAAGCCCCACAAACTAAAAAACATTTTTGTGCTTATTGCGGGCATTTTAATGTCGTCGATGTTAAAAACATTGTTGGCTGTCCAAAGTGTCGTTGGCGCGAGGCTCATTTTGATTATTTGATTCGTCTCCTCGTTTTAATCAACTAACCCGTTGTTGTATTTGTAATCATGAGTTTCCTCTAAATTATGATACCGTGAAAAGTATCTTGATGACTTGTAATAACTGTCATGTCATAAGTCACCACCATAATGCTCGTTCCAGCAATGATGATGATGTAAACTAAACTTTTATAGTTTGAAAAATAAAAGTGACTTGTTAAATCAAGAGTCTGTGTTTATTTCTATATGATTTAAATCATGCTTTCCAATTAATGGCGCTAAAACTTTGAAAAGTGCCATTGTCTTGAAGACAATAGATACTTGTGGGCATACAAATCTTTGAACTCATTAGTATGCGGAGGGATTGTTGATTTTAGTGGACTGAAAAAACCTTTGTTTAAGATGTTCACTAACTCATTGTAAATAATTCTAAGTAAGTTACTTTTAAGTGTCCACTTATAAGTCACTGGAAGAGAGGCTTACGCTTAAAAAGAGTTTAGCAATACAATAGGACTTAGAACGGCTGTTTGATGTCACAAAAGACATGTCGGGCAACTTCAAAATAAAAGAACAGAGAATCATTTGCATACTGTTCACAAATTCATTCGCAACGATTCGTCATGGTTGTGCACTAGTGCTTGCGGCTAATTCTTGTGTTTGTGGACCACTTCTAGTACTTGCGCACTAATTCTTCTAGACTAAGGGAGGACTCAGTGTTCACTCACTATAACTACCACAACATTTTCGTGTTCACTCACCGTAACCGCAACAAGTCCACAACGATATTTGATGGTTGTGGACTAATTCTTAGAAACTCAAGGGGGAGGGGTGGTGGGATACTAATTCGAATCAACTTGAGGGGGAGGGGTGGTGGGTTGCGGACCCATGAGTTCCTTGTGTGGACCAACGGTCCAACGGACCACGGACCACAAGGGTCGTGCGATGCTTAACATACTCTCTCCTCCTCCTCCCTCCTCTAACTATACTCTCCCCCTCCTCCCCCCTCCTCTAACTATACTCCTCGTACTCCTCCCCCTCCTCTAACTATACTCCTCCCTCCTCCCCCCTCCTCTTTCTACACTCCTCCCTCCTCCTGCCCCCTCCTCTTTCTATACTCCTCCCCTCCTCCTCCTCCCTCCTCTTTCTATACTCCTCCCCTCCTCTAAGGTTAATTCCATGCACTATATACTACTCCCATTGAATAATGAACCGTTGACTTCTCGGTAAGAAGTCTACAGACTACTCAACTCAGCCAATCTTGTTCCCTATTCTATTTTTTCAGTTACAATCTGATGTATTCAAGATCATGTTCATGTTTTGATAGCATGAATTTCCATTACCATTTCAGCCACTGAAATAAAAACAAAAACTTCTCTGTCAAAAGAAAGACTACTGTTATACCCCGTATGTTATGGAGCAGCACGCAATTCGATAAAAAGTGAAAGGTCATGGAAATATCATGGAAGTTGCTGCCCAGTTTCGTGTGAACCCCGAATAAGAGCAATTACAGAAAAAGCAGCATAAGCATATGAAGCTAAGATGAACATAAAGGATGAAAATTTCAGTTACCTTTGTGTATAAAATCGTAACTTTATCCATATCCATCGTGTAAAATCCGTCGTCCCTTTCCTGCAAAAAAAGCAATATCGGTGAGAACTATGGACTATAATGGTAGGCACCGCCCCAAAGGGGTACCTTTATCACGCTGAAAGTATATGAAAGGGATATGTGTACCGTTTTCGCGCTGGGACCAGAGACATTAAAAGGGATATTTATTTAGTTTTACGCTGGAGGTATGTAAGATGGTTAAGACTTCACGAAATGTACGAAACTTTGCATTAGTAGTTACTCGGGGGGGGGGGGGGGGGCGGATCAAAATGCTGTTTTTTTCTTCGTCTGTTGCAAGCTGCAAACAGGTCTCTACAGCGCATGCTCAGACGAGGAGGGTTCAAAGTCCGCCGAAAGAACGCAAAACAAGCCTCTTATTTTATTACAGAACCTAACCTTTGTAACGTATTAGCGTTCATTTATAACAATAATACAAACAGGTCTCTACAGCGCATGCTCAGACGAGGAGGATCGAAAGCCCGCCGAGTGAACGCTATGTGTCTAATAATAATAATAATAATAATAATAATAATAATAATAATAATAATAATAGTATTTAATAATTTTTTTTAAATAATAATAATTTTATTGAAAAACTAGAAATTCTATTTACAAACTCCACAACTACTACAACTATTATTATAAGAAAGTTTAAATTTAACTATTACTAAGAAAACTAAGTTCATTAAAGAAAGAAAACCCTTATAATAATAATAATAATAATAATAATAATGATAATAATAATAATAATAATAATAATAATAATAATAGTAATAATAATAATAATAACAATAATAATAAACTTTATTAAATGATGATAAACAATTTAGCGTAGCTAATTATAAATTGGGTCATCGAAACAAACAAACAAACAAACTCCTTGCCTCTCTGTCAGCGTTTTTAATCAAACCATCAGTCAGGTCTTCAAATGGAACAAGGTCTTCTGTTACAATGATATGACCTGTGGAAATATGGAACATTTTACGATCTTATTTCTGACGTCATCGTATTCCAAAATCTCCGTTTTCGGCACAGGGAGCCCGGCTCAATGACTTTAATACAAGCAAAACGATTACTTAGCAGATAACAATCTGTTAGAGTGCATGTACTTAATCCGTGAAACAAACACTACTAATTAGTAGTAAATAGTGTTGATTAGACAATAGGAAACAAAGGAATTACCATAATTTAGCACTATTTTGTACTATTTATGTTTCACGGATTAAGTGCGTGCACTCTAATGCCATTACAATATAATCGTAACTCAATACACACATATTCCAGACAATCTGTCTGGTCCGTAATATAACAGAGGGGGACATGGGGGGCTTGCCAAAATCCGCAAATCCGATCGAAAGAAAAGTCGTTTGAAACCGCAAATCCGCTTGGGAAATTGATTACAATCCGCATGTGTAATTTCGGTAATAAACGCACTTCAAAATTACTATATTTTAAAAGAATGTTACAACAAATGCTTATTTATACATTTACATGCGATGCTTTGATATTGAACTTGAGCTTCGATACAATTCATTATTCTGCTATTTACTAAAACACCTCTAAGGCCTGACCGATCAAGTACCATCGCCTCCAAAGCAGATTCGTAGCTCATTCCTTTTTTCATGCGGTCCATTTTCTTGGATAAAGTGTAAATTAGGAAACTAAAATGCAAAATATTTTTTAATGAATTTTTTCAACAAGGAACAGGCAAAATGGACAGAACTTACTTATTGATCTCGTGTGTAAACATTAAAACCCTTGATTTTCTTCGGAGTTTTCGTCCCCTGCAGCGTCAACTAGGGTAACACTTGATAGGGAGCTTAAGGTCAAAATTACTAACCGTATACCTTTTGACCGCATTTTGCCGTAGTTTAATTTCGCTCAATAATTGCGTATTTGGTATCAAAACACGCCTAAAATAGTGACGTATTCGAATTTGGCGGTAGGTTATTGAATTACACAATTGCCAGGGGAGTCTGGGTTATTTTCTATCGTGTACCGTCACGCACTCATACATCGCTTTGTAAATTTTAGCTCCGATTAACCACAAAGAATCGCAAAAGGCCGTGGTTTAATTTTATTATTTTTTCTTGAAATACTAACTGATCTATTCCTTTAGCATTACTTTATCATATTCCGTTGGTAGGTTTTTGGATTTCTTCAACACAAAAGAGTAATTCACAAAAATATAGCAGAAATCGTGCTATTTGAAGCGGTTTGCGGCCTGTAATACGAGCCTCAAATACACGATGCGTGACCTTTCGTACTTTTTGTTAAGCGTAAGTTTGATATGGGGAGGGGAAGGGAAAGGGGAGAGGGGGAATGGGGAGCTACGCAGGCTATTATTATCCGAGAATCCGCACTTAATTAAAAGAAGGCTCAATCCGCCGATCGGCAAACCCCCATGCCCCCCCCCCCTCCCCCTATAACACAAGCTAAGCCTGTATGAAACGTTTAAATTTAATTCCCACATATTCAAATTGAAGTAACTCACGGCTAAATGTAGCGCACGCGCTACGTACAGGCTTGTGTTATATTACGGACCAGACAGATGTCTGTTACGTGATCGTTTTGCTTTAAAGTCACCAAGCCGGGCTCCCTGTCTTTCACACGTATCCGGATATTTTTGAAAATGGAGATTTTTTCCTCCTAGCCTTCCGTCCACACGTAAACGGCGTTTTAGGTCATCGAATACGGAGGTTTTCGAATACGCTCTTCAGACTGTAGATTTTGAAAACTCCGGCTTATCGTATTCGTGTGGATGGGACCTAAGTTAAAACAAGACGATAGGATGTGGAAGATATAATTTGCATATAACCTTTGGTCCTATGCAGATCGCTACGTTAACTGACATTGGTTTTCAGAAATTAATCTGAAATATCACAACTTCTACATTCTATCATCCTGTTTCAAGTTACAAGATATTCATTGGAGTTGCCTATAAACCGTATCATCATCTTAATCAGCGCTAGTTGACTTACTTTTTCCATATTTGTCTTCAGTAGCGCTGTTGCCTCGTTTTCCAACACACTTATCCATCTTAGATTATAAGTTTGCCAGAGCTGTTTCCACTAGCTACAGAGCTAGTTTACAGTACTGATTCACATCGGATATTTCAAATGGAGGTCAAACAGTGGTCGAATAGGTCGCTACGGCACAAAATTGCTTGCAGATGAAATATAATACTCTCTACTTGAGTTTTTCAACTCAGTTGGGGATGGCATATTATTTTTGTCTGTTCGGTCTGTCGGTCGGTCGGTCGGTCGACCGGTCGGTCAGTCAGTTCTTCAGCCGTCAATTACTTGTTCACACAATTTGTTCCTCCCTGGTAGACAGACTAAATAACTAATGAAAAATCAAATCAAATCAAATCGAATCAAATCAAATCGAATCGAATCAAAAAGATAGATCAGATCAGATCAGATCAGATCAGATCAGATCAGATCAGATCAGATCAGATCAGATCAGATCAGATCAGATCAGATCAGATCAGATCAGATCAGATCAGATCAGATCAGAAATAAAAAAGACAGAAACTATTTACTGCAAAATCCTGCGAACTCAGACATGTAAACACTCAAGTGGTTTTTGCCAAATTAGCTTCCGTCAATCAAAATTAAAAATCAAAAATACAAAAGCTAACCGAATATTCAAAATCACTATTTAGCTGTGTATAAATCGTCTAAAGATCGTTTTCAGTCATTTGGTAGGTTTTTTAGGGATATTTATGAGTAGTTTTCTGGTTGTTTGTTTGAAGTGGGCGAAAGCTAAAAACCAAATTCCAACGGACTGTTTGAAGGTCAGAGTTCGCATAATTATGAAAATTGCAGTAACCAAGCCTTCAATATTCACTACTTTCACATGCCCTATAATGCCTTTTGTTTTTTGGGGGGCAACTATTACTATTTCCGTTATTTGGTTTTCGAGTTATCAGAGGTAAAAATCCTGTCACGCAACTATTGTCACGCGTATTCAACATGCGTTAAACAGACAAATTTCCTACAAACTACGCACATTTGGCTTGGTCTACGAATAAAACTTTCGTTTAGAAGACATCTGGATCGAAATAACGATTTAACTGTTATTTTTATGTGGTTTTGCCAATTCGTATTTTGTCCGCCATGTTGGTGTCGCTCACAGCGACACCAACATGGCGGCGCCATACATTTCTTACTAAAGAATGAGTTTGTGGAATCGTAAATATCTTCGCAAAAAAATTCTTTTGGGCTCAAAATTTCTTCCAGATCTGAATTTTTACTTGCTCTTTACAAGGATATACATTGATTTTACTCAGGAATGTGAAATCCGCTGATATTTTGGTGACCCGTAGAGTGATACCAACCACGAAGTGCCATGCATTTCTTACTAAAGAATGAACAGTTAAAATGGCAATATCTTCGCAACAAAAACTCGTTTCAATTCATCAAAATTTTGCAGAGTTACATAGTTTTATGTGCTCTTTTGAGTGAATGACATTTGATTTCATTCAGGGCTCTGGAAATTTTTCGATGACGTAGGTGAAAACCAAGAATAAGATTTTATGGTGCTTCGTCATCGACGCCATTTTGTTTGTTTTGCATAGCTCAAATATTCAGGAACAACTTCTGTTATGGATATAAAGAACATACTATAGACCCAACCTTAAGTGATCTATATGAAGCATGGAAGTTTTTTGATGACGTCACGTGAAAACCAAGAATAGAAATATTTACATGATGATAAAATTAAAACTCAAACCAGTCTACAAACCTCTTACAGATAATTTTAAAAAGTTTTATGTCAAAAAAGCGAATATCTAAATGTTAGCTGCCCCCAAGGCGCAAAGCATTATGGACATGTGAAAGTAGGGAATGAGGGCGGCGAATGGTAAATCCGCGAGCTGGAGACGTTCCGGGACGGCGCGCGAGACAGGGTGTTACTGAAACGAGTAATAGAGTAATGAATAACATGGGTAATGGAAACACGAGTTATTTTTCCACACAGAAATTTTATACAGATACAAAATCTGAAATAATCTTCTATTTAGAATGCAATATTTAATATCTTTTTTGGTACTTTCTAAAAACGAAACCTAAACACGAGGCGGAAGGGAAGGGAAAGGGGAGAGGGGAATGGGGAGAGGCTCTCTCCATTCCCCCTCTCCCCTTGCTCTTGGCTATGGATATGCGACGTGAAGACGAAGTCCATTTGATTATCGTGCTTCATAAAACTGAATCGAAGAGGAGTTTTTTTGAATGTCATTGGTCTATTCATCACTAACACAGAGAGACTGTAGATTGTCTCTTTGTGAACTGTACTGAATCTAGGGGTGTTTTCCATTTGTCTAAAAAACCGGTTGATGAAACCGAGACAATGTTTGGTTCAAATGGAACAGTTCAAACCGATTTTTGAAGTCGGAAGTTTGGAAATTCTGAAAAATTGACTGCTCCATTTACACTCAAACCCAAATTAGATAGACGAAATTACGGCGGTTCATGTTTTGTCATATGGTTCGTACAATTCCAGTGCCAATTCGTTCCAACCGAAAGGGCTGGGCAACTTCGAAAGGTTGTCCTGTATTTTCATTTGGAAATTCCGAAAAATTAAATGTTCCATTTGCATTCCAAACCAAAATACCGGGTTTTTTTTGGAAAAATGGAAAGCACCCTAGAAACCTTTACCTCGAATTGAAGAACTGGCTAGCCATGTACCATTGATTTACCAAAATATACATATAATGTTAGTAGATAATGTCAGACAAACTTCATTCTTTTAATGTATAGAATGTTTATTTATAAGCAACGGAACAAAGCATAAACACTTCTTTGTAGTAGTTTGAAGAATTTGATTAAAAAAGGTTGATTTTCGAATCTAAAAGGTAATGGTAAAGAATTTATGAATTTAAGAATCATTGAAAACCGTGTCACTCTGAAAACTCTGTACCAAATAATAATAATAATAATAATAATAATAATAATAATAATAATAATAATAATAATAATAATAATAATAATAATAATAATAATAATAATAATAATAATAATAATAATAATAATAATAATAATAATAATAATAATAATAATAATAAATTTATTCAAGTTAATGTAGTGTTTGATTTTCTATCGGGGTATCATAAAGAACTGAAAGACAAGTTAAAGAATGTAGGACTCTCTGATAGTATGAACGTGATTAGAAAATGTCAAAAATGGGTAATCGCACAAAACTGCGAAATAGTGAAAGCCCTTCATAGTCATAAATGAAGCATCAGTCTATTTGAAATATATAATAGGAAATTGCCCAGATTATCGTAATCCGCAGTTTCACTACGAACAACACTTGTAAACAAAGTGAAAGTTTGAAATAAACACAATAATAATAATAATAATAATAATAATAATAATAATAATAATAATAATAATAATAATAATAATAATAATAATAATAAATAGTAAATACAAATGTAAATGACACTCCAACCTCGTCCCTAGGCTCTCCCTCTCGCTTCTTTTACAAAATGGCGCCATTTTGTAAAAAAGCGAGAAGGGAGAGCCTGGGGACGAGGTTGATGGCACTCTTAACATTTCCCTCTCCAATCGTGGCTTTAAAATTGCCAGTTTAAATATTATTAGTTTCCCTACGCATATCGACGAGTTAAGAATTTTAATGCAATGTCAATCTCTTGATATCTTGGCTATAAATCGCTAAATAGTTTTAAAGCAAAAAATAGGTGTCACAGTTTTTCAGAGTGGTTAAACAGTTTTCAAATCACGAAATTCATGTAAAACAGGGTTTTCTTCATTTTTTTATAAATTTAATATTCATATCTAAAAGTAGTAGATTTTGCTCGATTCCAGGCTCTCTAATTTTTAACGGTTTGGTTTGCGACTACTTTTGTCGGTCACGCCGTTTAATTTCTTCTCCTTGTAAGCGAACATTTTTTCGAAGTTCAAGTCCCGTGGCTAGTTTGGAAAAGCGTTCGCTTCGTTTTGGTTGGCTTGAGAACGTGCCTTATTTATCGTTTCAACCCTATGCGAAGGAATTTTTGAACTTCAAAAATTTTTTGGACTGGAGTTGAGCAGTATGATGGCTTCGAGTCGACCATCACTTCCTACCTTCTCCCCATTTATGAGTGGCTAGGGTGAGCAGTTAAAATCGACGAATTTCACTGAAACTCATTCAGAGGTTAGAAGAAAGCATGAACATCACACTCTAGAAGTCTCGTGGAATTTTATTAAAATTAAGATAGAAATTTTGAGTGTTATTGAGTGACATAAATTCTCTTATAAATAGCCACTAATAGTGAGCTTGGGCTACCTGTGGTTTTTCATGTATTTGTTAAAATCTATTTAATTCACTAAATAGTTAGTTTTCCATTGTCAAAAATCATGACATTGGGAACAAACTCTTCAATTCCCTGAACCTCTTCACTTCTCCTGATAAAAAGAAGGGAAAAAATAAAAAATAAAAAGGAAGTTTAGATTATTTTTTATTTTTTATTTATATTTTTGTTTTATATCTGCAGTGATGTGACAAGATTTGCAGATCAACAAATTTAGATTTAGATTTAAATTTAGATGTATAAAGTGAATCCAGCCACAACGTCGTCAAAATTGTAATGCTCGTGTAATGTTGTTCGAGAAACAGAAGCATTTAGTTATTCATCAATCCATACGCCATTCATTAATTTGTTTCGTTCACTCATCTATTCATTCAGTTAGTTTGTTTATTTGGTCGTCCTTTGGATTTAGTTCCCTGCTTGTTTATTGTTTGTTTGCTTATTTATTTATTTATTTGTTTGTTTGTTGTTTGTTTACTTGATTTTGCTTGTTTGTTTGTTTGTTTACTTGATTTTGCTTGTTTGTTTGTTTGTTTGTTTGTTTGTTTGTTTGTTTGTTTGTTTGGTTGGTTGGTTGGTTGGTTGGTTGGTTGGTTGGTTGGTTGGTTGGTTGGTTGGTTGTTTGCATGGTTGTTTGGTTGTTTGGTTGTTTGGTTGTTTGGTTGGTTGGTTGGTTGTTTGTTTGTTTGTTTGTTTGTTTGTTTGTTTGTTTGTTTGTTTGTTTGTTTGTTTGTTTGGTTGGTTGGTTGGTTGGTTGGTTGGTTGGTTGGTTGGTTGGTTGGTTGGTTGGTTGGTTGGTTGGTTGGTTGGTTGGTTGGTTGGTTGGTTGGTTGGTTGGTTGGTTGGTTGGTTGGTTAGTGTTGGTTGGTTGGTTGATTGATTGGTTGGTTGGTTGATTGGTTAATAATGATAATAATAAGTATTCGGAGCATATATACAGTGTCTCTATGCTCTTACAGTGGTAGAATGAAAAATAAAATAATAATAATAATAAAACCTATAAAAGCAGAAAACGACCGTCGCCAGTCGAAGTCTCGAAGTCATAGGAAAAAATAACAATACCGGTATCTATATATATATATATTATCTACATGTAATAAAGTCCTAAGAAAAATATTTATTAAAAAGATACGTTTTAACTGAACTTTTGAAATAACGTAACTTAAAGTGTTTGATAAGCGGATGGTGTTAGGCATCGAGTTCCATAGTTTTGGTTAGTGTTGGTTGGTTGGCCTGTCGGTCGGTCTACATCTTCAACAGAAAATGTTATTTTTTTCTTTGTGTGTTTTAATAGCTGTTACGAATCAGAGAGATTTATTACCATACTAATAAGCGCGAACTCACTTCATACTTTGACTACATACCAGGTGTCCAGTGTCATGTAATAATAAACATGCTTTTGTGAACTAAAACCATTAAAATTGGTAGCTAGTGCAGTTGTGTAGGCACCAAATTCTTCAAAGTACAACCAGTCACCAACAGATAACTACGGCAAATCAAGAGCAAAATCAAATTTATTACTATTTTTGGGTTGGTTGTTCGATGTGAACTGGCACGTTTCGAGAGAACAAAGTAGATTAGCTGAAGCTAGTTGAAATCGGCAAAAATCAAATTGATGTATATTGCTGGATTTCAAGCCGTTAGGGACTAGGGACGAGTCCCTTAACATTGCGATAATCAACACAAGACCGAACAAGACCCACATAATCAGAAAGAGCATATCGAGCTATTATAGTTTGGTGTTAATCGGATCAATATCGAACGAGATACAGCCATTTAAAAACCCAAAATTTACTGAGAAATGTATGGATTACCGCGGACAACTTGTCCGGACTTTCATACATTTCTTATTAAATTTTTTTTAGTAATATTTGGAGATTTTGAATGGCTGTATCTAGCTCGCTCAATATTTGGAACTTTGTACAGCACGATGTGCTCTTTCTGACGATGTGAGTCTTGTAATGATTATCACAATATTAAGAAATTCGTACCAGTCCCTGAACGGCTTGAAATCCGGCAATGGCCAGTACTTTTCAAAATGTGTCAAAACGGGTTGAGGACATTTAACTCACCGATGGCAAATGACAGTCTCGATTGACTAAGTCAATCACTTCGAGATATTCACCCCAGATGCATGATGGGTAATTCACGTCGGTCGTTTTATTGATCACTTGGGGTTTAGAAAAAACATCAGAATACCAAAGCACATCATGGAAAGATCCGTACACTCCATCATCAATATAGTACATAAACCCCTGTGTGAACAAAATGACAAATGAAAATGGCCTGCGAACACGTGCCATGGTGAAATGGATTTTATCTGAGGAGCGGATTTCCTGTGCTTGGATTTTACCGTGGGAGATTGAGTCGAGAAAAGGGCTCTAGCTTCCCAACATCACAGTTAAATAGTGAAAAGTCGAGGAAGTCTAGGTACGAAAATCGAAAGAAGTTGTCTTGGCGAACATATCAAACAATTGTCAATAAAAAGTTGTCATTTGCTCGGCAGTCAACTCTATTCCATATTTGGGCAGGCATTATCTTATTTGGAAGTCACGTTGATCCATTTTTGCTGATTTTTCGGCAAAACGTCGAAAATTTGACCAAACCTTGCAGAAATTGTCAGTAGCTATGAAACACATCACATTGTCCACCATCTTGAAAATTGTTTAGAAACCTTGCTTTTCAATAAACAGCCGGAAACCCAATGGGTAAAAACACAGGAAGCCCGCGAAAGGCAACAATTGTTTGATATGAAAAAATCTAAATGCTAAGAAAGCAAAAGCAAAGTGTTAAAGATCATTTTCTATTATTTATATGAACTATAAATCGAAAAGGTAGAGAAAATCCCTTGGTAGCATAGAAAGGAAGAAGTTCGCTCTAGTAAACACTTCATGGACTTCCTGTGGTCAAGGTGCAGCCGCATGAAGTCCCGCGAAATCTCGCACATGCACACACGGCGTTGCCGAGGGTCGCCCCGTAACCCCATCGACTCATTCTTCCATTGCTTGAAACTAGCACAAGAAACTCGCTCCTCAGAAAAAAACTAGCTCCTGTACATTAATTAACTTCAACTCCAAACAGGCCACCATACATGTAGTACATAAACCCCTGTTAGCAAGAAAACGAAAGATATGTTTGAAAGAAGGCAACAACACAATATCGTGACATCCACCCCAACTCACTTTGTCAGGTCCATCTTCTGTAAATCTCACAGGAGGATTTTCTTCACCTTGGATTTGTTTCTTGGTGATTTCTTTCACTGCGATAACATTTGTCACGAGCGTGAAGGCTGAACGAGCAAAGTAGGTTCCAGGTTCAGCAACGATCTCGACTCCACTGGAGACGGGAAAGTGCTTCTCGAGACTTTGGTTGATTGCGTGACACATCTAAAAATAACAAATTAACTGCTGTTATAATAATAATAATAATAATAATAATAATAATAATAATAATTATTATTATTATTATTATTAATTATTATTATATTATTATTATTATTATTATTATTATTATTATTATTATTATTATTATTATTATTATCAGTTATTATTATTATTATTGCTGTTGCTTATTGTTTTCTGTTGTTGCCTGTGTTGTTTTGCTGTTGTTGTTGTAACATTACTGATATTGTTTTTCTGTTATTGTTGTTGTTGTTATTGTTGTTTTGTTGTGGTTGTTATTGTGGTTGTTGTTGTTACGTTTTTATTGTTGTTGTTACTGTTTTGTTGTTGTTGTTGTTTTGTTGTGGTTGTTGTTACGTGTTTATTATTGTTGTTGTTACTGTTTTGATGTTGTTGTTGTCGTTTTTTTGTTGTTGTTGAAGAGAAACAGTAGTCACATTCGAGTTCAATTCCCAATCTTTCCCTTTGTTTCAGGACATAAAATGACACAGCTACGCAGTTAGTACGACTAACCTTCTTGAAAATAGCAATTTCTGAATCTTTTCCAGGAAATCCTCCACCAATGTCCAGGATGCTGAAGGAAAATCCCAACTTCTCCTGCAACAAGCAAAAAACAATCACCACTTTGTAAAACTCTATCAGACAGCAACATTATTTAAGAAATAAAAAACTGTTTTCCGTGTTTGATAGCAGATCAAAACACGCGTGATGTTGGGCGAACGTGAGAGAGCGTAGTGGGAGCACGAGCCGTAGGCGAGTTTCACAGCTCTCGGCAAGTGTTCTCTCAACATCACAAGTATTTTGATCAGGCTATCAAACACGGAAAAACAGTTTTTTTACTTCTTTTATAAAATAGCAAGCGCACAAATTTACGAAAAATTCGAAAAAAGTGACGTGAGCGTGTTTGATATTTTCATCAAGCATGCACGGTTTTTGGCCAATCAGAGCGCACGTTATACAATAGTTATTGTATATAACGTACAATAATGTATAACAGTCTAGTTTATCGGTCTAATCAGTTAGTTAGAAGAAGCAAATTTACCGCTTGGTCAAATATCCATCTCGCAGATTCAATAGACTTTTCAAAAGGGGCCTCACAGAGGCCATAAGAGCCAGTGTGGAAGCTGAAAGAAACCAAAATATTATTCAAAAACTACAACTGAATAGACCATTTTACAGTTACATCTTGGTCAACCACAGCCTCGACTGTGCGTAATATATTCTTTGGAGTTCGGTAACAGCCCGTGAAAAGGCAACGAATGTACAGGAAGAAGTAAATGAACAAAGTATATACTTTTGATTTTGACAGGTTTGTGCTTTGTTCATTTACACCTTCCTGGTTCATTTGTGTGCATTTTTGCCTTTTCACGAGCTGTTACCAAACTCTAAAGAAATTACATGCAGTCGAGGCTGTGATGTAACTGTAAAATGGTCTATTGGGTATGATGCTATTTGTTCTAGCTGAATATTTAAACTAAAATCAGAAACAATTCTCGCTGACCTTACTCCAATAACATTCAGCCCCAAGTCCTTGGCCACAGCAAGAATATCTCTACAGTCCTCCACAGAAGCTCCAAACTTCAATCCATTCTAAACATTTTAAGCAATAATAATCCACGCATAACAATGTTTTCCCAACTCATGCGTGACAAACCAGCTCTGGAGGACTCATTTTCTTTTGTTTTTACTCTTCAGAAATGTAATGTAATGTAAGTAACAGTATAGAGCGGTTTTCGTATGAGTGGGAAAACTGACCGTACCGTACCGTGACCGTGTCAGTACCGTAATTTCTATAAACCATTCGAAATTCCTGCCGTAACCGTACCGTGGATCGACCGTAACTGGTACGGTCAGTTTCCCACTCATACGAAAACCACTCTAGAATCTTCGGATAGTGTTCAATGCAAATTACATGAATGAATGACTTTTTCAGAAATGCATGCCTATATATTGCTTCATATTCTGATTTCATTTATTTGTCACTAGCGTACAATTGCTGGGTTTCATCCATTCCTTTGGGAATTCAGAAGGCAGTAGAGCGGTAGCCATGTTGGATGAACAAACAAGTGACGCTAATGATAAATTTTTTGTTGAAGTTCATCCAAGAATAGCTGTTTCTTTGTTTCTTGTTGCTGCTACTAGCCACATGCATTACTTGTCGAGTGGCTACATTAGGCTACATTAGATGGGTAAATATCTGTCTTCTTTACACATGCACATTTGTTTTAAACAGGATCCCAATACAAAGAGCATCCATGGAATATTACAATGTGTCAACGCCTGTGCAAGAAATGGTTATTTTTAGAACACGATTCCCTGACAAGCCGATGAAGTTCATTCGTTCCTGATCAGGCAAAAAGAACAAATTTGTCATTGATTGCTGCTTTGAAAGGTTTTGATTTCATTGGAAGCTTAGTCTAAGATATATTATCGGTCAACTTTGCATTTATTCAATGAAGCGTTGTGCTTCAGATAAGCTAATGTTCCAGGCGAGTGCTAATTAGGGCTGGTTCACATTAGCGACATAAGCATAAGCGCAAGCAACATAAGCACTCAGTAGCGCATTTGTCACTCAGGTGTAAGAAAAAACAAAACTTCAAATGAGCAGTACGCTATTGATCATGAGTCTGCTTATGCTTATAGCTTATACGGTGTGTGAACCAGCCCTTAGGCGTTCGTTAAGAATACAATACGAAAGTTTTCTAAATTAAACTTACAAAACTGAACTACTCTGTTTTGACTGAAGTATCCGCACTTTCTCTAGCTTCTCTCTCAGTTTTTTTTTTTTTTTTTTTCATTTTTTTTTTTATTTCACGTTCTGGCCTGTGAAAGCAGCATCCACGTCTTGACCGGAAGTACAGAGCGATGTTCTAAAAATACCTCAATTCGTGCATGCGCCGTGACAGATACCTAATATGGAACATAGATGCTCCTGGTAACTGGCTCCTGTTTTGCCTTAAGACAAACGACATTGAAAGAAAAAGAAAGTTTTGGTACGTACGCAATCAATCAAGGAAGCTGTAATATCTGGACGAAAACGAATGAGAATTCTGTAAATAGAAATTACTGATTCTCTACTTGCACAATAACCATAATGCCTTTGGTTTTTGGGGGGTAGGATTGTAATTTAAATCAATCAAATTGTAATTAAAACCAAACAAATTTGAATTATAATAACTATCCCCCCAAAACAGAAGGCATTATGGTTATGTGCAAGTAGAGAATTAAACAAAATCCTAAAAACTTGTCACGTCAATTATGGTCTGGTGTTAAGACGACCGCTGACCGTTTGAAAATCAGATCACATGACCTGGTGAGTTGAAACATACTCAGCATCATGGTAAAGTTCTTTGATTTTAAACAGCTCTTCTTTGCTATCAATTGTCATCTTGGAAACTCCACATTTAGCTGCAGACCTAAACAATATAACAAGCACAAATTCATAAAATTAAATGTACTCGGTAGCGTCGATAGTTCCTTCACTGAGAAAGAAGCTGGTCTCCCAGGAAACCGACGGTGCGCTCTTTACCCCCTCTGTCTAATAGTACTCCGCCCTCTGTCTAATAGTACTTCCGTTAAAACTAATCAAAGCTACACAATTGAAAGCATGTCGAAATAAGTGTGACGACTGCCGGGACCGACCGTCGAGGCTTGGGACCTATCGCTCAGAAAACCACGCACCGAGCTATATTTGCTTCTAAGAATCAGCAGAATAATAATTTGAAAATATTAGCCTTGTATTATATTCGATCAGGAACCAATAGAGGGATTTCGCGGCAGCCATACATGTTTGTGGTCAAAATAATAGACCTTTTCTCCCATAAGAAATGAAATCTTTTGTAATTCAAAAACTTTCTACTGTACTTGCTCACAAACATGGCTGCCATGAAATCCCTCTATTACTAATTAACTCCTGATTCGACAAAGATCTAATTACCTGATTGAGGACGGCTTTTTACAAGGATGTGCATAGATCAAATCACTTGGTTTAGATCCGACACTTATAGCTAACTCTATTTCTCTCTGGAAAATTTAAAAACGTCAACAAAAAAGAGACTTTTCATGAAGATTATTTGATGCAGTTACAAATGCTGGTAAATGAGATTACTTTTCTCCAAGAGGACCCCAAAGAAATTTCAAATACTTACTTTACTCGCACAGTCAAAACCAGTCCCCAACAGGTGTAACTGACGGACGAGTACTGGGTCGGGGTTACACTTGATTGCTGAAACGAAAGCAAGCAAACTAAATTCTCCATATATCTTTAATCTTCTTCCTTCAATTTAAATTTCATCGGTACGTACCGTAGAAAGGATGAATTCTTGGTAGTAGCTGACGCCACTACAATACAAGAAAGAATAATTGTGCTATGGAACTAAAACACTGGTACTCGTAGCAGCAAGAAATTAAAGGAGCAATAGAAGGCGTTGGAGCAAAAGTAGTTACCATTTTGTATCTTTTGATAACTTTCTCCATGTCCATCATGTAAAATCCATCATCCTTTTCCTTGGAATCATGAAAAAATGCAATGTGTATTAGTTTAAAATCCCATCGAAAAAAAAATAACGGTTGAATAAGAATCATTATTATATTTTGAAAATAATTCAAGAGTTTTGATTGGCTAAGAGCCACCGGATAAATTACCATAGTCGCCGGCTAGCTGCCCAAATTTGGAGTTATGAAAATGTTGAAAACCATTATTCGAAGTTATGACGTAATTTTCTCGAATATGGAAAATTAGCTTGCGGTATGACGTCACGCTAATTTATGCAATTCATGCCAAAAGCGGGAAAACAACAACAACATGTATTCTTGTCAACAAAGCACAACTGAGAAAAAATTATTTTCAAAAAATAATAAAACAATTATTGAATTCGTTTCTCGTAGGATATGGGGAATTATTAAGGCCTCGGTTTGTGTTATCTGCCTCAGCCTTCGGCTTCGGCAGATAACACAAATCTCGGCCTTAATAATTCCCCATATCCTACTCGAACTCATCCAATAATTGCTTATTGTTTTTAGACAATAGTTAAAACCATGAAACGAATATGAGTCAAGATGGCGTCAACCTCGAAATTCAAACATAAAAATGGCAGTTCTTGGCCTTAGTTGCCCTATTTCACTATGACGTCACATCAAAACATTCTATTGTTTAAACGCAAAGGATCATGGTCGCGGAAGGGGGACAAAACAGCAACAATAACACAAATAAAATTGATAAAAAATGCGTTTTATAGACCAAAGAAAAGCGGCAACAGCCATCAATGCAATAAATATTGTTTATTAAACACTGATACATCTCATATTTGGGTACCAGGCCATTTGAGTTAAAAACGTTTCTTAGCAGAGCGAATTTTAAACAAATTTCTATTGTTCTAGACGATTCTATCCCCTCATAAACAAGCCGTGACGTCATAATGAAATATGGCAATTATAATAAAAAATATAATAAGGACTGAAACCTATTAGTTTTGTTACCTCTCTATCGCCGTTTTCTATTAAATGTTCTGTCAGGTTCGCAAATGAAACATGGTCGGCTGCTGTGACAATGAGGTGATCTGCCGTGAGAAGAAGGAATTTGTATTAGAGCAGATATCCTATGACTGGGAAAACGGCGTGGTCACCGAACGGTACGGTTACGGCAGGAATTTTGAATGTTTTCATAGACATCACTGTCGACGGTAAGTTTCCCACTTATACGAAAATGAATCTAGCAGGAGACTTAGATACGGCTGTCACGTGATCTGACGTGGTTCCCCGCGTTTGGGCTAGTTTTAGTCACGAGGAGCTACCATTGCGGACATAAATACTTAAGGGAGTTACAAAATTGATACACTACAACATTTACTTTATAAAGTTGCAGTAACGACTGGCTCTATTTCTAGATACCCCTATCTATCCCTAGATATCCCTTTCAGGTGCATTATTCTGGCGCTATTTTCTCGCTTCAATAAATAAACAAACAAACAAACAAACAAACAAACAAACAAACACCCCTGGGAACGTTGTCTGTTAAAACTTGTTACGGAATCAAGTAAATTTTTCTCTCGTTTCTGATTGGTTGAACTGCATATCGTTTTGTCCAATAATTCTGCCCAATGAAATGAGCGACAGAATAATACCCTGGGTTCCCTGGGATGTTTTATGAAAGTGTGTATAAAGAAGGATTGACTTACTTTTTTCTGCTGTCTGAGTAAGAGGTAGTTTGATAAACGCCGGGGATTCTTTCTTGGGACAGCGGATCATCTTGAGAGAAAACAAAAAAGATTTGATGGGTATACTCACATGCCAAACGTTACAGCGCGTTTCAAACTACTTTTGACAAGCGAAGTTCAAGTCGTGCACTGTAAGTTCACAACGAACTTCGTTGGCAAACTGTGAACTTACTTCTATAGATCAACGTATTATCTACGTTCAGTTACTGAAATATCGTTATCATGGTTATTATTTCTGAACGAAGGGACCCTCTTCCTCGTCGCCACTGACTAGCTAGCTATTCACAGACTGAGACAAGTTCCCACTTTTCTTTTCTTGTCCCATCGGGCCCTCATGATCAGTCTGACTAATGCAGCCCCTTAGTCTGACCATAGTTAATAGTCTATAGTCATAGTTATATTAACTATAATGGCTGACTAATCTGACGACTGTTGGAAATGACTCTAATTAAAACTCGATTAGCACTTTGATCAAACACCCTTATATAGACCAAGCTATGTTGTAATTCTATTTGATCCGAAGTAGTCCGACTGTATTTATGAAGGAACAATGTAATCCTCACTGGTCTGGGTCAACCACCGTTGTGAACAGTCTTGATCTTTCGCTTTTCCCTCGTCTCTTTCAGTAGCTAAATTTGATTTTTAATTGTAGAAGATTCAAAAAGTTGTTTTGTTTACGCTCGATTTTTGCAGTTAAAATCTCTCATCACTGATATCTCGAAAACGCTCTCTCAGAATTTGATTTAATTCGCTAGAGCTAAAGGCAATGATGTTAACTACAAGATCACAAGAGCATTTTTCAAGAATAAGCCTAGAACTCATTAAAATCGAGAATATGTAAAAAGGGGAATTCTTTTAAGGCGTCGCCATAATAGCGCCGATCTCCATATAACATACGTCATCATAAACTTTGATCTTTGTCTGATAAGGGTGTAATACTTAATATGCTATCAGACTGCTCATGAAGTAGCTCTACTGAAAAACTCGATCGAGACACCTTAAAACTATTGTTGAGGTCATTCAGTTCCTAAATTAGTGAGCTAAGTTAACTAAATCAAACTAAACTAAGATGATTTGAAACATGAGTCACTATATAATATGCAGAGATGGGGACAACCAGAATATTGAGGATGATAAAAAACGCAAATACTAAATTAGCAGATTCATTGTCTTTCATTGCCTTTTCAAAATCCAGTTGTTTTTTTCATATATCAAACCTCTTTGTTATATATACCAAAGCAGAACTGCAAGCCGTGTGGGATCTGCAGTAAACGTTGTACGCATGCGCGTAAATGGCTTCGAAAATGGCAGTGACTTTGCGATTTTCGCGAGGACATATCACATTATCTTTTCAGCACAGCATTATTAGGTGTATATTAATACTTCATGACTATAAATGTGCAAAGTTTTACATGTTTCTGTATAAACACAGTTACACTCATGCCCAACGACAAAATTTGCGGATTATATATTATTTCCGCGTTTTCACATAAATTTGGACGAAAGTTTAGTCTGAATTTGCTGTGTTTTTTGTTTCTTTGATTGCTTTTGTTTGTTTGTTTGCTTGCTTGCTTGCTTGCTTGCTTGCTTGCTTGCTTGCTTGCTTGCTTGCTTGCTTTTCTTTTCTACGAATTAGGGACCTTAAGCACAAAAGACGAGTACGAATACGAGTACGAAATTTGACTAATAAACATATTACAATAGTATCAATACTAATTCATAGTCTGCATTCGTTGAATGCAAGCTTTGGCTCAAAGCTCCAATTTGGGGAAGCAATTAAAGAGAAGATTTTTTTGGAGAGTTATTTTATGACATGCCTTTACTCAAGTCTATACAGTTTACATTTAAGCGTGCATTCCTGCTAACTTGCTAACTACACAACTCGATCGATCAGCGCAACAAAGAACAGATGCAGCACTAGCGACTGAGTGCGTTGGAAACACTAAATAAGTTAAAATACTTGATTTTTTTGTGCGTTTGTGCGTACTAGTGAAGCAGTTAAACTTCAGCGTAATACAACGACAAAAACCTCGTGCAACCTCGTGCCGTCGATGACGAATATTGTTGTACAAAATTCGTTGTCATCCCATTGAAATTTCACGAATATCTGTAGTTGACTGTTTCATCTCGCTCAAAATATAATTTTTCGGTCAAGGGACTGTAAATCTAGCACAATGTTTATCCAGAATACTGATTGGAACACTTATAAGTTGCTTGAAACATGGTATTTATCCAAAACTAACTTTAAATTCTATCAGTCAAATTTCGTACTCGTATTCGTACTCGTACTTTGTGCTTAAGCTCCCTATTAACTTCTAAATGACTGTTCAAATACATGAGCACTGATCTTGGGGTGCTTCCCTGTATAAGAATTGCGAAAAAAATCCACTTAACCTCATAAAAGAATAAAAATGGTCGACTTGTATAGAGACTACAACAATACCGGAGAATATAGAACAGTGCAAACTATTGAAGGGTTGAATGAAAGCGACAAAGGCTTTCGTTTCATTCTTCTTTCTGCATGAAGACGTTAATTTGCTATGGTATGATGTAGACTGAAAATGGCCTCTCACTATCCAGGGTTTTAAGGAGTGGACTCTTTCACGTTTGTTGAGAGAGATAAGCCGAGGATACTTTTGGTAAGAAAAGATGTCTGTGCGAAGTACGGCGTTTTCATTACTGTGATGATTGTAGCATGTCTTTTTGCGTGAATATTATATTTACCGTCAAATATATATAATATTTTATATACATTGACGCATTAATAGCTGATTCCAAACGAATTTGAGACTGCGCTGTTAAATTAAAGTCTCTATACGAGTAAAAGGTATTTCTTTTTAATAAAAAATGTACAATTCTGAAAAACGAAAATGTTTTCAAGTGAATACTTTTAAGTGAAGTACAAACTGCATGAACGTAGTGGTGGCGTAGTGGTATGTGAATGGATTTGGAAATGTGGGGGCCGGGGTTCAAGTCACGTTGAGAATTCAGTGAAAAAAAACATTATTCTGTCTTTTTACGAAGAAAAACAAATAGTTCATCGCTTTTCTAGTTTTCAAGGGTTATGTTATTGTTTAATTTAAGAATTTTCTGGAAAAAGAATGTCGTTCATAACTAAAAGATATGGTTCGAGCGTTTCTATTGTTCTTGAAGTGATCCAAAAATTTGAATTAATTACCATTACAATAGACGGAAAAAAGTCTTCCATTTAAGTGAAAATTCCGCTAAATCGGAAAACCCAATTGGATTCAGAGAACTACTGTCTTTATTCCCAAAAGTCTAGATCCCGTGTGGAATTTTGCAACAGATAGTAAGGTGTTGTTTTGAATAAACTGTGCCAAAAGGCGAATATTCAAGAGTATTCAAGAACTGAATACGCCTTCGAAACTTGGGGTATTCTTGGATATTCGACACGGATAATATACGTAACGTATGGTAATAGTATTCATTTTGAATTCTTACGCATACGCTACGTATTTTATATTTCTGTGGTATTCGGACTTGCATATGTGAAGTATAAATATACCGAGATTTTCAACTCGTATACTCAAGATATCGGAAAATGAATATCCCTGCAGGACTTGAGATGTTATCATATATTCTTGACGAAAATTATACGCGAAGTGTGGAAGGACGAATACTTATGCATACTTTACGTATTTTATATTTCTGTGGTATTCGGACTTGCATATGTGAAGTATCAATATACCAGAATTTTCAACTCGTATACCAAAGATATCAGTATAAGAAACTGGCTCCTCTCAGCATTTTTTATCGAAGGATTTTCAGTCTTGGCAGTTCAATTTTTAATCTTTATTCAGTAAAAATTCAAGTAGATTAGCTTATTTACCACAAAAGTCATCGATGTCATGCAGAAGAAGAGCTCTACGGGAAAAAGATTTTCAAAACCACGCTGTGCTGCAAAAAGCGAAGGAGGATTCACGGCCGGCAGATTCGGAGTCACTGAATGAAAATTTAGTCGAACTGAGCCCTTTTATAGAAAAGCTCGGAGAAAAACACTGATAAATCAAGTTAAAGGTAATTTTTCAAGTTTTGAAGGACATTTGAAACGCCAAGCATGTTTAACGAGCGTGAATTTGACCGTAAGTTTGTCTTTGAATACTTTGAACGAACTCAAATTCTTCGCATTGTCTTTGCTCGTTTTGTAAACAAACGTCTGTCAACGAGAAAAAAAGTCCAAGTTACACAGAAAAGAATTATAATTTTGCATTGTCATTCACTTTAGATACAAATATTCCTTCGGGACTTGAGATATTTATCATATATTGAGGGCCACTGGGTTATCAGTGCAATTGTTATAAATTGTAATTGTTGTGTGTTTCACCCTCGTTAAATAAAGTTATTACATTACATTACATTGTATTCCTGACGAAAATTATAGGCGATGTATCTTATGGCGAATACTTATGCATACTTTTCGTACTACATATAACTAGATATGAGGATTTGCATACTTAAAGAATGAATATACCGGAATTTTTGGCAGGCATTCTTAAGGTGGCCCGTTCCTAATTCTTGGCGCGTTAGTGATATTTTGGACGCGCGCTTTTTGTCAACTAAACTTTTTATCGATTTCTGTAATTTTTCGGATCCTAATTTAAGAGTGAACATGATATTTTTGTCTTTCTTGGTGTGAAATTCTTTTAGATTTAAACGCGTTTTAAAAACTACAATTTTTCAAAATTGGTCCATAATTCTGAAATTCGTCGATGGATATTCTTGTTACCGCGCCAAAAAAGCCGTGAAGCGTTGGGAGATTTGTATCTGTTTGTTTCGAAGCCAAACTGACCATAGAACTCGCTGCACAAAATAGTACTTCAATTTACTATGTTTATGCAATGCAAAAGCATTTGCTCAAAGCTGACTTATATAATGCGAAAACTAAAGTCACATTGTATAAAGTCTGAAAGCCTAATGCTTTTCCTAGCATTATCAAATAGAAACTCAGTCATCAAAATCTTACTTGTGTCGAATTCAGGGCTGAAACAAGAAGTACTTTACACGGCCAGCACGGCGAAAGTTAGTGTAGTGTAATAATTAGATTTACTAGCATATTCCTTCGTTTATGATGCAAAATAATATCATTATAACAAAATGCAATCTTTACTGCAGGTGCTTACCATTTTTCAACATCCTGGAGGCTTTATAAGCGGAGAAACACAGTCTGCAACTTGAGTGCTTCTTGTCATCCTGCATTCGACTACAATGAAAACCCTTTTGCTTTGTAATATATTCAAAATTTCTGGTTTGTTGTTATATTATGCACGGGCAGCTCTGGTCACAAGAGGATTGCGAGTTTCAACGAATGGTAATTTATTCGGCTTTTCAAATAGTGGATGAAATTATTTTTTACTGTAGCGTTGTGTAGTCACAGTGAAAGTGCCCACTCCTTATCTTTGAGATTATGTAATAGAACAAGACATGAGTGAATTAGTGAAAGATAAAGTGACTTTAACAAATAACGAAAGCAGTTTTGAGGGTAAGTCTTATTTATCGGAGTTTGTTTTTTTTGCTTCGTGATATTCATGTCACTCTATTTAACACAATATTTATTGTTATTAAATGTATATAATGCAGATGCTCCTAAGTCCTTTGGAGAAAGGATGAAAGAACTTAGAGCTCAAAGAAAAGAAATAAGAAAGCGCAATCCTCCATTAAAAAGAAAAGCTTTAGATTTTGAGTGTCCCCCAGCTTCTCCGCCACTGACTATAAGAACTCGATCTACATCCGATAAAGATGACGCAAATTACCGCATCGTGAACTGGGACTTTCTATCAAAGCAGCTTGAATCATGCACCAAGTGTAAAATGGGACCACTGAGTGTAAAGAACACCACAAGTGAAAGACGCGCAGGGCTAGCCTATCTAATATGGATAACATGTGATCATTGTAAGGAGATCAACATAGTGAGAACCGACGAGGTTCACGAGGAGGTGGCTCAACGAGGTCCAAAACGAAGCAAATTAAACGAACGTTGCGTTCTTGGGGCTCTTCATTCTGGAAATGGACATGCTCAACTCGATCATCTTTTAGCTCCAATGGATATAAAATGTATGGCTTCCAAGACCTATAAAGCTATTGAAAGGAGGGTGGGGCCGAAAATTGAAGAGGTGGCAAGAAAGAGCTGTTCTGATTGGCTTGTGGAAGAGGGAAACCGATCAGATGGAAACAACCTCGCCATTTCATATGATATGGGGTGGCAGAAAAGAGGAAAGGCACGTAATTCTCGGACAGGTCAGGGTATAGCTGTTGGTCAGTCTACTGGCAAAATTATTGACTACGAAACAAAGACGACATCCTGCCGAAAATGTGAAAATGCGTCAAAGTCAGGAGGAAATCCAAGTTCTCATGACTGCAGAGTAAACCATAGTGGAAGTTCAAAATCTATGGAACCAGCAGCTGCTGCAGAAATATACAAGCGTGCCAAAGCCAATGGTATTCGCTATACAACTTTTATTGGAGATGAAGATAGCACTACTATAGCTCGGGTCCGACAAGAAGTAGGTGAGCAATGAAATTAATCAAACACACTATGAGTATTAGCTGACTCCTGTATGATAACAATTTCTCCATTTCTCTTGACATGCAGATTATGAAGTCGGAAAACATGCCGATTTTACCCATGTAAAACGCCTCTTTGGGAGTGATCTTTATAAGGCTCGTTCACAAATACCATCGGCAAACAACACTTCGCTATCAGATACTGTGATATCCTACTTGGAGAAGTGTTTTGTTTATGCTTTGTACCAAAACAAAAACAACGTGGAAGGATTAAGACAAGCACTGCAGTCCATCGTCCCACACGCTTTTGGCAATCACTCTCAATGTACAATAAAGTGGTGTGGTTACCTGAAAGAACCATCAAGCTACAAACACTCGGGATTGCCAGGCGGTCGGAATCTGGAAGGCGTTGCACTGCAGAAATGTCTGAATGATATAATGAAGAAGTATACAACCGACGAAATGCTTAAGAAGATGGCACCATTATCATCCTCTCAGAAAAATGAGTCGGTGAATAGTGTGATCGGAACAAAGTGTCTGAAGGTCAGGCATTATGGAGGGAGCGAAAGTAATGATTACAGAGTTGCAGCTGGTGTTGCACAAGTGAATAAAGGTAAAATGTCAATATGTGATTTGTTTGATATTAAGTGTAAACTGATTTCCAGATAACCATCAGTACGACTCATGATTCTCATAAAACTTTATAGTAATGATGTATAAAATATCGCAAACTTTATCCATTTTATCCTATCCATGTCTGTGTGAAGTGGATATATATTTTTATATAGTACACACTTTCTAACACTGAAAATCCTCATGCATGTGACAGTATGTACTGACTTTTATTGCTCGGACATCTTCAAGGACACGGCTACATCAAGGACGTAATGCAACACATGAATATCGAGACTGGTAAAGCCTGCGACACATACATTCAGCGTATCTCAACCAAACAGACACAAGACAAACAAAGGAAGTCGACGAAAGCGTTCAAACGTCAAAGGCGAAACCTGCTGCTCGTGCACAGAACAAAAGGCAAGCGGGACGAAAAGAAGGAAGGTATCACCTATGGCACGGGTGTAAATGCATCAGATATTAGCAGTCTTCAAGCCCGAGTTTTAGAAAGTATAAAGAACTTCAATATACAAGAAAAGGAATCGATATGTACAGGTAGAAAATTATCCATACAAATGAATATAGGAGAGTTACAACTTGTTTGTTATCTAACAAATGAAAAGAGTGTTGAAAGATGATACGAAGTTTGATTTTAGAAAAACTCGCTTCGACATACTAACGGTATCATTTGTTTTACCAGCAACCTCTACACCATCCCAAGCAAGAGAAAAGCTTCCAAAAGATTTCACCGTGGTATATTTTGATCTAGAAACCTCAAGTCGATCTAAGAACTGCGAAATTCTGCAACTAGCTGCTGTTTCAGGCCAATCGTCATTCACAATTTACATTACACCATCTGAAAATATTGCCCCAAGTGCAACAGCAATCCATGGCTTACGTATTGCATATGACGCCACCGGAAACAAATGCTTATCAAGGAACGGATTACTTGTACCTTCCTTTTCAAAGCAAGAGTCCCTTTCCTCCTTTTTGTCCTTCCTGTCTTCACTTAATAACGTTTTGATGCTAATCGGACATAACTCCAACATATTTGACACGCCAAGGTTCTTGTACCAGCTCTCGCTTTGTGAAGAGGAACTAGCTCGGGCACTTGAAATGCCTATTTATTTTGGAGACAGTCTCCCATTCCTACGCAAAGAAACGTGGCTCCATGAGTCTAAAAGTCTTGGCTCTGTATACCAACAGGTAACTGGAAATACGTTCCCAGCACATGACGCTCTTGAAGACTCATCAGCCCTGAAAGTCATTATGGAAGATGAGAGAATGAAGTTATGCCTAAAGAACACTTGTAGTCAGGCTACGCACATCAAAGCCGCATTCCATGATATGCAAGAAAAGACAGCAACATCGCTACGAATTGGAACATTTAAAGGCAACTTAGACTCTATCTTGTCATCGTATATGGTTGAAAAAATGGCGAAAGCCGGCTTGACGTTCGGAGATTTAAAGAGCGCATACTCCCATTCGGGTATTGAAGGCATAGTCAAACTGCTGATGACTGGAGCCAAGGATGGTCGAAAGGCTAAAATATGCAGCAACGCAGATATCATTTGTAAAATTTTATTCTATCTAAAGTCCCAGTAATAAGAGTAAAAAGAAAGTGTTTTTTAACCGCGAAATACCACTGAAAAGCTAACATTTTCATTACTTGACTCAGTTAAAAAGTTTCCGAAAAGAGCTTAACAAGAGGTTCAGAGTAATATTGAACGGTAGAGCACAAAAAGAAGAAGAATAACACTAAACAACAACAACAACAACAAAAACAACAACAACAAAGTTGAACCAGCTGTGACATGTACTGAGAAACGAAAGGCATAAATCATCCACTATTTGAAAAGCCAAATGAATTACCATTCGTTAAACTCGCAATCCTCTTGTGACCAGAGCTGCCCGTGCATAATATAACAACAAACCAGAAATTTTGAATATATTACAAAGCAAAAGGGTTTTCATTGTAGTCGAATGCAGGATGACAAGAAGCACTCAAGTTGCAGACTGTGTTTCTCCGCTTATAAAGCCTCCAGGATGTTGAAAAATGGTAAGCACCTGCAGTAAAGATTGCATTTTGTTATAATGATATTATTTTGCATCATAAACGAAGGAATATGCTAGTAAATCTAATTATTACACTACACTAACTTTCGCCGTGCTGGCCGTGTAAAGTACTTCTTGTTTCAGCCCTGAATTCGACACAAGTAAGATTTTGATGACTGAGTTTCTATTTGATAATGCTAGGAAAAGCATTAGGCTTTCAGACTTTATACAATGTGACTTTAGTTTTCGCATTATATAAGTCAGCTTTGAGCAAATGCTTTTGCATTGCATAAACATAGTAAATTGAAGTACTATTTTGTGCAGCGAGTTCTACGGTCAGTTTTGCTTCCAAACAAACAGACATAAACCTCGAAGGCTTTACGGGTCATTTGGTGCGATAGCAAGAAAATTCATCGAAAAATGTCAGAATTATGGACCAATTTGAACAAATGGTAGTATTTAAAATCCGTTTATATCTCAAAGAATTTTCAACCAACAATAACCAAAATTACATCATTTTATGGTCCAAACATTGTTGATTTAGGATCCGAAAAATTACAGAAATCAGAAATATTTTAGTTGACTAAAAGCGGGCATCAAAAATGTCATCAACGCGCCAAGAATTAGGAACGGGCCACCTTAAGCTATTTCGGAATGAATACTTGCTACACAACATATTATCTAGTATGCCAGTATTTTAATACAATATATATACATCATGCAATGATATGGATACACAACAATCAAATTAACTTTTTCGTATCGTGCCTTCCAAAAGTATTTGATTTGTAATTACCAGTCCAAACAAACAAATCCAATCTTTTTCTAAGCTGTCTGCATTGCATTTATAATATTCTCATTCACCTTGAAATCAATTGATGATGTTGCATAGCTAAACAAGTTTGAATTTTGATGCACTTTCTATCTTATTCACTGCATTAATTTACACCATAATGAATTTACTTGAATAAATCCCGAAATTAATTTTAGTCTTAATACTTTGGAACTAACTTATGCAATAATACAAAAATGCATAAATATTGCAAGCACTCCACATTGCAGACCAGCATGAAGATCTCATGGTCACTCCCATGGTACTGCAAATTACAAAGATCATGCAACAATTTATACAGTCTGGTATTATTACATAAATAAAAAATGCCAAAACTGAATTATTACAAAGTTTAAGACTTTTAAGTTTAATGTTAAAACATTAAAACATGGGAAAAACAAAAATAACAACAAAAACAAAGCAAAAAATTCTTGTTGATCCTCAGATATCTAATGATTTCCAGCTCAATTTGAAGTGATCAATGCAATAAATGCAGAAATATATAAATATTGCAAGCACTCCACATTGCAGACCAGCATGAAGATCTCATGGTCACTCCCATGGTACTGCAAATTACAAAGATCATGCAACAATTTATACAGTTTGGCATTATTACATACATTGTAAATATAAAAATGACCAAAACTGAGTGAATAATACCAAGGTTTAACTCATAACATTAAAACATGACAATCAAACAAAACAAAGCCAAAAACAATCTTGTTGGTGCTCAGATATTCTCAAATGATTTCAAGCTCAATTGTAAATATAAAAATAACCAAAACTGAGTGAATAATACCAAGGTTTAACTCATAACATTAAAACATGACAATCAAACAAAACAAAGCCAAAAACAATCTTGTTGGTGCTCAAATATTCTCAAATGATTTCAAGCTCAATTTGAAGTGGTCTGCATGAACTTCAAGATCTCAATGGTCACTCCTAAGGAACTGTAAATTACAAAGATCATGCAACAATATAATACAGCTAGGCATTATTACATTAATACAAATTGACAAAAAACAAAACATTCCAAAGTGCGAAGTCATGACATTCAATTGCAAATCAATTTAGTTGTTAAAAAATAAATCATTGCTATATTCGCTATATAGCTGTATCATTTGTAGAATTTGTAGCAACTATTAGTTCTTGTTTCATAGGTTTTTTGCTTCAATTTTTGCTACTTTGCTCTGGACAGTTCTTTTGTTTCATGTTGTATTTATCTGAAAAAATTATAATAATTATTATGGCATATACAAGTACTAGCTCTCACTGACATTTGACTACAGTAAAGTTCTTTTCTTGAAGGCTTTATTTGTGTAGCAGTGCCAGATTCAGTTGAACTCCTTTTATACTGGTACTCTCTCCTTGAAGACTTTCCCTCATATATGATTTCCTTTCTTATAGCATTTAATTTTTCAGTTATCTTCTTTCTTTCCAAATTATTTTTATTCTGAAGTATGCATCCTAAAAGCAAACATTTTATAGATATAAGATGCAAAGTATCATTTTGAAAGATTTTGTATCTGGGTTAACAATCCATGCAGACTGTGGCAAAATGCAAGACTCATGTATTCCAACACAACATCATGGATTCTTAGGTTACTCTACACTAGGTAAGGGCAGTTAAAAGCAATTAACGAGGTGCTGTTACTCTCGTATTTTGGTAGGATTTCTTCAGCTAATAAGACAGACAAAGTCCTAAATTCATGTCAGTGTTGTATGTGTGATACAGTGAAAAATTGGCGCCAAAAGCCCTCTATTGCTCTTCACAATCGATTACAGACGTCTACACCGAGAAAAACTTAACAAAAACCCCTTTGTCGTACGTACCTTTCTTTTATCTTGTTTCGTTGTGTCCTTTTAGTAGTTTTTAGCTCCAACAGCAAAAGAAAAACATCCAACAACAACAACAACTGTTCTTAAACGTTTTGTCAGTAACATGAAAATGCCAGTCCTCTAAAAATTCCAAAAGTCTAAACAACAGAGGGATATAAATAAATGTCTCAAACCAGCTTAGTCATGTTTGAGAATGCGAGATTTGCAAGCTAACATTTGAATATGTCGACGATTTGTAAGTAAATTTTGAATGAAGAAGCTTGAATTTACCTTGATTTAGACTCACGAGAGACTCCTATAACACAATGGCCCGATCCGACTGCATTTATAGTGAAGTTTAAGTTACTAAATATTCCTGACTCGTGAAAATAACTCTCTGTTTTGCTTCGATATGATGCGGCAGAGTCATGTTGTCGCGATGGCGAAAGTGAAACGTGCGTGGCCTCGTTTCCATGCCTGCCTAATTTGCATACACATTTGCGACTACGACGATAGATTGAACGACAGACCTAGACTCGTGCCGGCCTACGGCCTGGGCACGAGTAATAAATCTTTTCTCTTCGAATGAATTATTAGCCAGCGGTAAGTCAAGTCAGCGGTCAACACACAGGAATCCCGTACATTTTTCACAATAAACCAATGAAAACGCAGTATTTGATCACGTGGGTATTTTGAATGCGGCCGTTGCTGGGCGGTCATTTTGAAGAAACGTTGAAACTACAAGGAGATTAAGTGAATATTTTCTACAAAAATCTCTATTTTGAGCCTAAAATATGGCCTACATTAATCTCAAATTGAGGTAGAAAGATTGAGAAAGCTTTAATACATGATTGGAAAGAAGAACAAGCTTCATCAGAGTACAAATAGTCAGTTATTCTACTCTGAGGGAAGGGACGCCGAAGTCGCTCGGTAAGTTGATAAGTAAGCTTTAGATTAATTTACTCTACAAAAAGTCAACTTTTAAACCTTCTTACAGGCAGGGAGAAGGTCATAAAGGACATCCTCTTAGGATGGACATGTTTTAATATATGTCAGGAATATGATTGTTCTTTCCAGTAAATCAGCCGTGGGGTATAAATACATGTAGCCTGCACATTGAGTTGTGCTCTCTTGGTTGTGATTAATGTTTTTAAACGAAAAGATCTTAAAATATATACTTTTATATCTTCTTAGTTAAACTGGAGAATCTTGGATTGCGACTTTAAAAGCGAAGAGGCCAAAAAAGCTCAAGCATGGGACTGAACCAGTGATCAACGCCGTCTATTTCTTGGAGGTGCTTCATACCGTACTAGAGCTCTATTCTTACGACAACTTGTCCTGTGGCTACATTGATTGCGAACAGTTGAGTGTAAAGGACACTATTAGACACATTTAAGAAATAGATTCAAGGTAGTAGTCTATTATCTATTACTGTTCAAATGTTTATACCGCCGTGTCAATTGATGTATTTTATACCGTATTTTAATAAAACACATTTCATTGCTATGAATTTGATTATAAATTTGTTTATTCTATTCATTATGTATTTGGATGCAGTTATTGGGGCTTTGAATGGGTAAATATTAAGGCTTATGCAAAAAAAATGTTTGAAAATCTACCGTATTTGGAGGGGATGTTGGGAGTAATACGTTGAGCATTCAAGAATATTTGTATAATACCAATGATATTCAGAGGGTAGTTCGATAAGAAGACGTCAGGGATTTCTAGTATTCAGGAATATTCGTAACATACGACTGAAATTCGGGGGGTGGTTCGCTAAGAAGACGTCAGGGATGTCTAGTATTCAGGAATATTCGTAACATACGACTGAAATTCGGAGGGTGGTTCGATAAGAAGACGTCAGGGATGTCTAGTATACAGGAATATTCGTAGGATGGTTCGATAAGAAGACGTCAGGGATGTCTAGTATTCAAGAATATTCGTAACATACGACTGATATTCGTACGGTAGTTCGTTAGGAAGAATTTGAAAATGTCTAATATTCAAGAATATTCAAAGCATCAACGAAACGAATTCAATAGAATACAGGAGTATGCGTATTTTGTACATCAGGTCAGTCAAGAGTATACGGGACGAAAATGGAAAAACTGGCTGGATTCGTACCGAGTGATTCTAGCATGACGTTGCATCACTCGGACTTGAATACCATGGAATTTTTCTGAATACTTAAAGTATGCATGTCCATATTCAAGCATATTCTTCTCGAATATTTGCCTTTTTGTACAGTGTTAAAATTAACAAACCATGAGGGTTTTACCTTGGTAGCTCAAACGTCGACTCGATGTAGTTGCTTACCGGCTTTTGAAGCTTACTGAATTATACCTAGTGCAGCAAAGACAACGGCACTTGGCAACAGGTATGTTAACATCTTGTTCTATCTCATGCCTAGAAAATTTCAGGAAACAATTCGACAGAATTTGTAGAAGTCGAAGTCAGAAGAATACAAATTCGCAACGTTCACCTCGTGGTCACAAAAATTACTCCCCAAGTTTGCTTGAGGATAACATTGGCGTTTAGCTTCTCATGTCTCCATATTATGTTCACAAGTTACAATAGGTATTGGTCTTTCTTATAGCAGATATGGTTCTCGCTGTTTTTGAAATTTTGTGGAGATTTTGGCGGTAGTTTTGACTACATAATTTTGCGTCGTAACAGGCAGCGCAGATTTGTATCGCAACTTCTAAGGATTAAATTGGCGCGATACATGGTGTTATGTAGTCCTCTATGACTTTCTACTTGATTAACGAAATAGGAAAAAAATTCACCTTTGATTTTTGGATTTATGACCAATTTTTCTCATAAAGCCATTTTTAAAAATCGTCTGATATCTCGAATTATTTGATCTTATTCGCAGAAAAATAATTTCCGGTACAAATTTCAAGGCTTGAAGACAAATGGCTGCAAATTTCTCAGAAATCGGACAAGGTTTTAAGAGGCGCGATTAAAATTTATGTCTGACAAACAAATCAATAGGCACGGGCCACCTTAAAAGACCTTGACTGTAGTTAAATCAAAGTTATAGAATTACTTAAACTTGGGCAAATAACGGTGATATATGTCAAAAATGGCACCGGATAGTTCTGCACTATCCTCTTACTATGACAATTCTAAAGCATCTGTCACTCATTAGAATAAACATTTTTTTACATCTCGATCAAAATTATTAATTTTGCGCTTCTTTATTTACACTTTCATCGATGGCACTTTTCCACGATCTTAATTAGTGTTATTTCTGTACTATGACCCTTTCGGTACGCTGTTAGATTTCTACTCAGGCGTGGTTCCATAAATGAGGTTACCTGCTTACTTTATAGCCTTTCAGACACTTTATTACATGCAGAAAGCAATGTTACAGGCCTATAGTTCTTCACATCATAAATACTGTCCTTCTTAAACATTGGTACCCACTCTCCTTTTTTCCATTCACTGGGCCAATAACTATAGAATCTATACAATTGTTGTAAATGGATGTCAGTGACGGTGCTAGCTCCTCACAGCCCAACTTCAAAATCAAATTCGGTACTCTATCATGACCTATTCCTTTCTTCACATTAAATTCATTTAACTGGCTTTCATCACAATGCAGCCTCTCAAATTTGAATTCAGGACTATTCACAACCTTTTTGTTATGTTTATTGCTTGGGCGCGTGTATGTTTCTACCATGCAATACTGTTCAGTGGCAACAGAAGCAAATTTATCCACGAAGTAATTCTCTACTTTTGATTGTTCCCTCATAACATGTTTATCAATTTCTAGAGTGATGCTCTTGTCCTTTACCTTGAAGCTGTTTCCCTAAAATGGCTTAAAAGTCTTATAGAATTTGCTTGGTTTCTTGCTGAAGTCCTCAGTCTTCTTTTTCCAATACCCTTTGACGGCTTTACGACGAAATTTGGTAGCAAAATCAGTTCAAAGACAAGACAACAATTGATTTTTAGAAAATCTTAACAAAATTAATTGTTCAAAACAGTATTTTCCTCATAGGAAAGTTCATTTTTGAGTTTGTTTAAAGCCAAAATCTAGATCTAGCGAAGTCCTAGCGACTTCAACTCAGGCGGGTCGGCAACTCTCCGTGTCTCTTCATCGAACTTGTGGCCTAAAAACTCCGCCGACAAGGTGCTCCAACTAGTTTTTCAAAACATCAAAAGATAAAAAGCTTGATATGAGCGCTATTAAAATTAGATAAATGCTTACCGTTTTTCTGTTCAACGGTGTCAGTGACTACCAGAGTCAGTGATCCAAACGAAATTTTCCCGGTTCTAGCTAGAACGTCTTGTTTTGCCGCTCACGAGACAACTCAGACAACTGTTCCTACAGGATAATGCCCACTGGTGATTCTTCATTTCGATCCCCGGACGGGGCATCACATGTGGCTTGAGTTTCTTGTTCGTTCTCTCCTTTGCTTCGAGGGTTTTTTCTCCGGGTTACTGGCTCCGGTTTTTCCTCCCTCAGTAAAAACGAACTAGTTTCGATCTAAGCTGTGCTCCGTGATCAGACATGGGTCGTATGGTGGTTGCTATGTGTATGTGTATGTAAATTTGTATGTAAATGTGTGATTGTTCAATTGTTTGTAATGAAAGCGCCCTTGTAAACCTTCGACTCGATCACGTTGAGCTGCGCCCTTCGCAATTCAGCACTTAGCTGCAAGGAAGGGTGATGAGCTACTCCTAATTTATTTATTTATTTAATTTATTTATTTAAAAGAAAGTTTGTTTCGACGTAATTTGATTAGAAATTTGCTCCTCACGACGAGGCCCGGTTTGCAAAGGTGGTTTTCATTCATGCATACAGCTTCAACCTGATTCGTCAGTTAGTTTTGTTTGTTGGCTATGAAATTAAATGGCTTCCCGTGCGCTCGCAGCAATATTGTCGAAAAACTAGTATTATTACTCGTGCCGGCCTACGGCCTAGGTCTGCCTTTTCTATCTATCGTAGTCGAGAATGTGTGGCATGAAAACGAGGCTGGCACGAAAACGGAGCAGCGAGCAGCACATGTTCCAGAACGTTCATAGGAAAACATGCAGGATTTTTCACGAGCCACGAACATTTAATAACCTTAAATTCCCCTATAAATACAGTCATTGCGTTATAGCAGCTTTGACAGCTTCACGCGAGTCTAAACGAAGGTAAAATTTACAAAATTATTTAGATTTTCACAGTGATACTGTATTATTTCAGTAAAGAAGATACAGTCAATCCCGAAAAGGTTGTTCAGTTGAAAAGATGTTTAGAGAACAACAAAGTCATTTGCATATTACATGTTTTTAAGTTTTTACAAGAATATTCAATATCAAGTTGCAAAATCCCAATGCACTGCTGTAGATAGCATTAATAAGCAATTTTATCTGAAGTTTTAAATTGAAACTTGCCGAGAATTTAAAAAAGAGTTTTATGCAAATGACTTTGTTGTTGTCTTTATGTCTTTTCAACTAAACAATCTTTTCGGGATCGACTGTATGATATCTTCGTTTAGATGGAGTAAGCGATTCTTGTAAGCTATGTTAAAGTGATTCAGAGTAATTCTACTGACGAGTTTGTACATAGTATAGGCAAACAGCTAATCATGTCGCGACACTAAGAATTTTTTCAACTCGAATTAAATGTCACGCACTTCAATATTAGGACTTCGATCATATTTATTACTTAATAGTATTGCATACAAGAAGAAAACGTTAAAAAGAGATACTATTTGTGTTGGACTGAGTTTGAATAACTATTTTTGCAAACATTTCGGAGAACGGCAAAGCGATTCAAAGCCTTCCGTACGCAGACTTTAATTCGCTATTCGTACGGGAATGAAAATTATCAAAGATTTTCACAGTAATTCTGTATTATTTTAAGTAACGAAAATATGATATCTTCGTAAGAAGCGAGAATCAGTAGCAAAATCAGTTCAAAGACAAGACAACAAGTTGATTTTTAGAAAATCTTAACAAAATTAATTGTTCAAAACGGTATTTTCCTTATAGGAAAGTTCATTTTTGAGTTTGTTTAAAGCCAAAATCTAGATCTAGCGAAGTCCTAGCGACTTCAACTCAGGCGGGTCGGCAACTCTCCGTGTCTCTTCATCGAACTTGTGGCCTAAAAACTCCGCCGACAAGGTGCTCCAACTAGTTTTTCAAAACATCAAAAGATAAAAAGCTTGATATGAGCGCTATTAAAATTAGATAAATGCTTACCGTTTTTCTGTTCAACGGTGTCAGTGACTACCAGAGTCAGTGATCCAAACGAAATTTTCCCGGTTCTAGCTAGAACGTCTTGTTTTGCCGCTCACGAGACAACTCAGACAACTGTTCCTACAGGATAATGCCCACTGGTGATTCTTCATTTCGATCCCCGGACGGGGCATCACATGTGGCTTGAGTTTCTTGTTCGTTCTCTCCTTTGCTTCGAGGGTTTTTTCTCCGGGTTCTGGCTCCGGTTTTTCCTCCCTCAGTAAAAACGAACTAGTTTCGATCTAAGCTGTGCTCCGTGATCAGACATGGGTCGTATGGTGGTTGCTATGTGTATGTGTATGTAAATTTGTATGTAAATGTGTGATTGTTCAATTGTTTGTAATGAAAGCGCCCTTGTAAACCTTCGACTCGATCACGTTGAGCTGCGCCCTTCGCAATTCAGCACTTAGCTGCAAGGAAGGGTGATGAGCTACTCCTAATTTATTTATTTATTTAATTTATTTATTTAAAAGAAAGTTTGTTTCGACGTAATTTGATTAGAAATTTGCTCCTCACGACGAGGCCCGGTTTGCAAAGGTGGTTTTCATTCATGCATACAGCTTCAACCTGATTCGTCAGTTAGTTTTGTTTGTTGGCTATGAAATTAAAGTGGCTTCCCGTGCGCTCGCAGCAATATTGTCGAAAAACTAGTATTATTACTCGTGCCGGCCTACGGCCTAGGTCTGCCTTTTCTATCTATCTATCGTAGTCGAGAATGTGTGGCATGAAAACGAGGCTGGCACGAAAACGGAGCAGCGAGCAGCACATGTTCCAGAACGTTCATTGGAAAACATGCAGGATTTTTCACGATCTAATTTTCACGATATTTAATAACCTTAAATTCCCCTATAAATACAGTCATTGCGATATAGCAGCTTTGACAGCTTCACGCGAGTCTAAACGAAGGTAAAATTTACAAAATTATTTAGATTTTCACAGTGATTCTGTATTATTTCAGTAAAGAAGATATGATATCTTCGTTTAGATGGAGTAAGCGATTCTTGCAAGCTATGTTAAAGTGATTCAGAGTAATTCTACTGACGAGTCTGTACATAGTAGGCAAACAGCTAATCATGTCGCGACACTAAGAATTTTTTCAACTCGAATTAAATGTCACGCACTTCAATATTAGGACTTCGATCATATTTATTACTACTTTAATAGTATTGCATACAAGAAGAAAACGTTAAAAAGAGATACTATTTGTGTTGGACTGAGTTTGAATAACTATTTTTGCAAACATTTCGGAGAACGGCAAAGCGATTCAAAGCCTTCCGTACGCAGACTTTAATTCGCTATTCGTACGGGAATGAAAATTATCATAGATTTTCACAGTAATTCTGTATTATTTTAGTAACGAAAATATGATATCTTCGTAAGAAGCGCTTAATGTATCTATCCAACTTTATCTTATTTTGAAAGCATACGCAATTTCGTAGAATTACTCTGAATCAGCCTCTTCATTGGAAATTTAGGATCGAGACCGATACCTCCATGAGTTCAAATCAGCTTGAGGGCGAACCAGACAAATATTCCGCCCTTCAGTACCGAACTCAAAACGTGAATAAACTGGCTTTAATACATATTTATTCTCATGCCAGACTGAATTCCACTTGGGCACGAGTACTACTCGTGAAAAGCACTATGTGCGTCTAGTTAAACGTTTTTCTTGTCTGCTATACGATTCAAGGAAAATTCATTGCCTCGACTCGTGAATTCAACGTTGAATTCCCTCGTCAGCCAATGAATTTACCTATAAAATCGTGCGAGTGCAACTACAGCGATTTGAAAATAAGCCCAATGGGTGTATGTACAGTCACTCTTGATTTATAAGGGCGCTAGAATCTACTGTACTTGTCCAAAAACTCCTCCCGGCAGAAAAATACGCACCAAAATATCCCTGAGGGGCTTATTCATCTTAAATTATGCTAGCACTGTTTATTTGATAAAATCGGCAAAAATTCTGCTCTTTTCCAAATTATGCCAAAAATTATGCCAGCACAATCGCGAAAAGCCTACTGTAGGAAGATCAACATGTGATAATGAAAACCTGTAGCTCGGATACTAAATTAATTAATAAATACCATGTCGAACCAATTAAATCGAATTTGGACGCTGCCTTTGGCTTGACGAAAATCGAACCTAAAGTATTCTTGTCTGACTTGTACCAGAACAACCATGCCATGGTAGAAGTATAGTTGTACAATGTAGTAAGTGTACAACAAAATTCTTTACGTCCACTATACAAGCAGGGTTAGAGTGAAAGCAGACGGGGCCTACGGTTTAACGTCCTTATCCGAGAAGACGTGAAGGTCTAACCGTTTGCAGATGTAATTACAAAGGCAGCGCCTTCTCCTCAATTGTTTAAAGACCCTGAGTGTTGTTATTTCTTTATCAATAAATCTCTCTTTCCTCTTCTAAACCATAATCCTGGCTACAGAACGGGAGACAACACCAAGCGCATATCCAGTCGATGTTAGGGTTTTCCAAATAATACTTAAACTATGTTGTTGTGAAGCCAATACATTTTGCATAGAACCAAGTATCGCATTGAGCACACAAAATGGCATCTTGTTTACACGGATATTTAGCTCAGGCACTGGACCTGGTTGAGCTAGGATGCACATCTGCACCACACAAGATAATTCCGGCGAGCCGGCTGAAATGTACTTGTTTCATTATGTGTGCCGAATTCTAGAGCTCAAATAGCGATTGCCACGTCCCGGCATGCTTCAGACGTATCTCTTTCAGTTTAAAGCTTGATCCGATGTGAAAATGATAATTGTCTTGCAAGGGAGACACGGTATATGCTTCTTCCTGCACATTTATAATAGCAAATAAGCCAGCTACAAGGAAGGAAACGAGTTCTCTTTTACTTTAGAGAGTATCTCGTGTCTCGCTTCATTGCTCCAGACTCGAAACGAAAACGATGTAATACAGAGTCATTCTTCATCAGCATGCAGAGTCCTTGCCACAAGCTGCATGGCGTTCTTCCTTACGACGTTTGCTGGAACATTGAAACCCTAGAATACAAAACTATTGCTGGAAAAATCACGAAAAGTGTTGCATAACAATAGCAACCCGTATAGTACCACAAGACCCGTGTCAAGAGGCAAACAGTTCAAGATCCTCGCGTCTTCAGAACATATCATGCCAATGATAACTTTATTTTCCAATCAGCTACCTCGGCATAGAAGACCAAACTAAGAGAACATTAATTAATTATCTTGGAAATCGAATTTCCTTACCTTAACATCACAATCATCCTCACCTTGCGGGAAAAAAATGTTTCCTAAGTGGAGTGCAAAATTGATGCCTTTTGGAATAGTTCGTACCTCTTCTTGTTGACGTTGTGAAGTTGAGAAGAATAAAGACAGTGGAAAATATCAGCCTTTATTATCCAACTCATCATAGACGAGTAGGACTGGAGCGAGTAAAAATGTCCAGCGATATTTTTACTCCTCTATACTGGTTTGACAGGTTTGAGCGTGAAAGCGTGAAAGTTATGACTTTTCCTCGACTATTATCGAAGTTGGTAAGCTTCAAAATAGTTCTTGAATGAAATAATTTTATAAAGTTGTGTCGAATTGAACTAAACTCATTGCTGGTACATATTCGCCTATCGGTTTTTGGAAGCTATGCGTTTATTTTGAGCTACAAACTAAAACACAAATCAATGAAAACCAAAACTCTGAAAAATAGCTCTCGTTTATCAATTGAACAATCTGTCCAAAGTTACTTGTAGTTATCAAAAACTCCAGAATGAACTCCTTTTGGACCTCGTTTCCAACTTGACTTCAGACTTTCAACTGGCACTTGTTTTGATGAAAACGGTTCTCAAAGATCGCAAATTTTTTTCATATTTCATTTAGTTAAGAGCTTTTTTGTTCCAGTTTTTCAAAAGACGTAGTTTGCCTTATGGGCAACAAATTTTAACAGAAAACAGACGGATTTAGATGGAAATTTGACCATAGATGACAGAACGTGACTACAACTGTGAGAAAAGTTGTTTAACCAGTTTGTTCGTATTAGCCAATCAAAAATCGTCCTGCTGGTCATGTACGTCACTTTACTAACGCGACGTTACGCAACAATAAAAGATTTCGGAAAATGCTCTCTTTGGGCAAAAACCAAGGTCCGTTGGATAATGAATAACTTATTAGACAGTATTTCTGTGTAGTATGGCTGGATATTTTACTCGTCAACTTGCGTGATTCGTAAAATATCCAGCCATACGTACTCCACACAAAACTGTCTAATAAGATATTTGAATAGAGATTACTTCATGGTTGGCGAGTGCGTACGATTTTTACTCACGAGTTGTGAAGAGTCGCAAACGAACGAGTGAGCGCAGCGAACGAGTGAGTTTAGCGACTCTTCACAACTTGTCATTATTCACAACTTGTCACAATAGGTCATTCCAAGACCGCAAAGCACTATTGATTTCTTAATTAAGCCATCCTAATTCTTTCTTTACACTCTTCCATCAAATATTTGGCTATTCATATGTAAATCAATTAGAAATCAATAGTGCTTTGCGGTCTTGGAATGACCTATTACCTATCGCCTATCGCTCTTAGCGGTGATAACCTTTTTTGAAATAGGTGTATACACTCGATTGCAGAAAGGTTGTAGTCTACATTTACACAAATATGTAATTTATTCAGTATATTTAATGAGATGCAATTTGTAAATACGCGATCACAACACCCAAAATATAGTTCTTGAACATCTGCTAGAGTTTAGAAAGACAAAATATATTTTGACAATCATTGCATGCAAGCAATGCCCATTTAAGCAGTATTTTGGGTTTTGTATCTCATTAGATGTTTGTATATTTGTGTATTTGCAGACTACAACCTTTCTGCAATCGAGTGTATGAGATTTATTCAAAAAATGAATTGTCCAATAAACATTTGCCAAATGAAACGCATTCAACATTTAGTTTAACAGTGAATGTACATGAGCTTAAATTATTATAATAGTTTCAACATAATTCAAAAGTAAAACAATTCTTAGAATTATTGAAAGAAAGAAAAATAAACCATCCTTTATTGTTAATACAAGTTTTCAGCTGTAAACAGGGCTGCATGCCCAAAAACGTAAGCAAGCTTCAAGTTTATAAAGTTCTGTTGCTGTAACTTCGTTTTTTTATGAAAATTAGGTTTTCAAAATGTTTCTAACCAGAGTCTGAATCTAATACTTTTAGTCTTTTGTACCTTTTGTAATTTAAACAAATTTTGTATAAGCTTTGGAAGTCGAGTAATTTTATCGTAGAAGTTTTTAGAAATGGTAGGACTTTTTATCAAAATTGGAAATAACAGGGGGTTAGGTGCACATTAACTAAGTCGAAAACTGCTTTCGACTGGATTTGACTACTCTGTGGGTACAAAGTGCAATTCAGATCCCACAAATAAGTTTGGAATACGTTGCAGATGGTCCAATCTTTATATTCAATTGTTTGATCACTGCTTGCGCGAATTTAAATATAAAGATTGGACCGGCCTATAAAATTTTTGAGGAATTTTTTAGTCATTTGCCGGATGTTAGCAGGAAGAGTTCAATTTAAAGAGTCCCTTCTGGGACTGACCCAAGAACCCTAGCTCGAGTCTAGTGAGTCTACAATTTTTCCATCCTTTGATTTACATAATAATTAGGTTCCTTTTTTGGTATATATAAGAATTCATTGTTGTAGAAACGAACTCCATACGAAACCAGTCAAAAAGCGTAATTTTTTTGGTCTTTAAGCTCTGTTAAAATATTCTTATATTTTGGTAGAAGTGTAGAAGACCAACATTATAAGTACTCTCCTGAGTCAACAATAAATCATCTTGGAAATCGAACTTTCTTACTCTAACATGACAAGATTAAGGAAGTTTGAAATATAGTAACAGGAATCAGTTAAAAGCGTACATTCAGATTCAGAAACAATTAATGCTTATGTGCCTCAAGGATCAATTCTTGGACCCTTTGTTCGTTTTTGACGTGAATTTTACTTACCCAGTATTGTTCGTTAGAGCAGTAGTTCGATATACACTGACAGCACCATTCTGTTCTGTTTTGGGTCACTTGCTTCTACAATTCAAGAAAAAATGAATGACGAACGTAATAGAGCTGTTCAAAAGTCCCATTTTAACTGTGCAAATAGATTCAGTGTCTGAAGTCATCTTATGGTGGTATAAATGTCTGTTCTTGTCCCTACCACCTAAAATGGTAAAGTAGAGATTTCGTTTTCGTGTCTAATTCTATGAGGGGAAAATAAGAAATTCCAAGCTTTTCAATTAAACTGAATCTGATTTTTTTTTGTCTACCACTCGTTGACCTCATCACAAGACAAAGACATGTACTGCTTTGCACTGGAAATTTTTGCTCGTTTTCAAATTCCTAGATATTTCCTGTCATAGGAAATAGGCAAATATTTCCAGTGTTGCTTGGAACCATTTGAACTGATCTAATAAAGGGATTACACCCAACCACGACGACGACACAACAATGCCCTAAATTACAAAATACCAAAGCTGCGCGTACAAATAAGCAGAACTGATAACGAATTAACCGTACTCTGCAAAACTACAACTTGAAAAGATCAGATTTCACGCTTTGTTAAGAGTGGGAGCTTAAGAACCTACACTGGTTCATTTTCTGTTCGGCTAGAATATTTCTATTTTCATTATGATGTCCCTTTTATCATTCTTTAAATCTGAGTCTTAATGATAGTTCAGCATGGTAATATAAGCGAAAAATTTAGCAATGAATATATTGCGCTTAAACGTTGTTTTTTTTTAATTTTTGGCGGGCCATCCGGCCTGCTGGCGTCGTGGTTGTTGCGTAACGTCCTTCATATTGGAAAAGACTAGATTTCGTATGAGTGTAAAAACGGCACCGCACGGTCACGGCAGAAATTTCGAATGTTTTTGGTCCGTTTCACACTCATACGAAATCTGCACTATGCTTTATTAACGTAATGAAAACGTAACAGAGACTGTTGTTAGAAACATGCCAGGTTATCTCAAGGTTGTATCAAGTGAAACTTCCCTTGATATATTCCCGGGACCAGACAAATGTTCTCTAAATAGAGGCTGAAGTAATGGGTGAAATAACATTTCCGACCTTCCAAAAAGTGTCTCCATTCCCTTACTGCCTTCTCAATCGAGTTCAAGATATCCTGTGTCACAAAGTAGAAGATCCACTGTATATGGGATCGCGGATCGCAGAATCTTTAGGATCAGGGATCAGGTTTTTCAGGCTAATCAGGGATTAAAGCATTTACAATGTTGGGCCCGGCCCTTAATAGAGGTATCCCCGTAACAGAGATCTATCCCCGCAATAGAGATCTCCTAAGGTAGAGGAACCATTGTATATGAGATCAGGAATCGCATATTTTTTTTGGATCAAAGATTAGGATGTTCAGGCTGGGATCAGGATAGAAAATTTTGCAAATGTTCAGATTAAGATAAAGTGTTATAGATCGGAATCAGAGATAACCAAATTTAAAGGATCACCGAGAATTTGAAAATTTCAGGATCAGGGATCTGGTATGAGTCGAGAGCAATAAATACGGAATCAGTTGAGAAAATTCCTCACTGTTACGACACTGAAAGCCTAGTACAAGGACGAATCTAGGAATCCACGAATCTATTCAGACCTCCTCGCCATTATAAATACAATGTTATGTATATATATATGTCTATTTTTGTATCCATAATATGGCAAATAAACTGTAACTGTAAAGGAATATTTTCAGAAGTGGGTGCAGCGCGCCTTGTAGAAATCTTGCAGAGGATCTAAAGCATATTTTTAAGAAGCATGGTGAAGAAAGGGTCCTAAGTCATCTCAGGAGTGATACACACGTACCTCCGTTCCACAACCCTAAACCCGCCCCTGTATTAACTATTATTACTACATTTATATTTTCATGCATTCACTAATTCACTAGTACTCATTCATTTACTGAATTCATTTATTTATTCCTTCTCCCAACCCATGCATTTATTACCACTCATTCATTCATTCATTCGTTCGTTCAGAAATTCATTTATCCTTTCGTTTGTTCGTTCGTTCGTTCGTTTGTGCATTCATTCATTCATTCATTCATTCATTCATTCAATCGATCAATTAATCATTCATTCATTCATTTCTTCCGTTCATTCGTTCGTCCGTTCGTTTGGAATAAAGCTTATTATTATTATTATATTATTATTATTATTATTATTATTATTATTATTATTATTATTACTATTATTATTATTATTATTATTATTCATTTATTCATTCATTCATTAATTTAATCGATCAATTAATCATTCATTCATTCATTCATTTATTCATTCGTTTGTTCGTTCGTTCGTTCGTTCGTTCGTTCGTTCGTTCGCTCGTTCGTTCGTCCATCCATCCATTCATTCATTCATTCAGAATACCGCGTACTAACTAATTTAGCTACTCTTGCTTCTAAATGTCACTGGCAGTCAGAAATAGAAATCCAGTAACAATTTATATTACATCAAAATGTTATTAGTGCATGTGTTATCGTTTATTAAACCATGATAAAACAAGAAGAACAAGTGCAATTGCGGGAAAGACTAAAAGTAAGATTCCAGTTTCCCTTTACGACGTATGTCAGTTGTCCAGCAATGAAATCCACCACCAAAAGAATTAGCAAATCGTAAACTTAAAGGAATGCACGTTATACCAAGACTCTGGAACATCTAGATCAAAGCAAATGGTCCATTACCTTAAGGGACTCACTTTATTCTTTGGTATCGCCGTTCTCTTATTTTTATTTTGGGATGTGAATAATTTGCGATATTGACCTCTCAAAATGATTGTGCAAAATTGAGACGTGAATATTTTGCCGTATTGACCTCTCAAAGTGATCGTGCAAAATTAAATTTGAGGCAAGTTACCCAATATTAATCATGAATTCTTAATCACAGCTACAGAAACATGGTTTCAACCATTCCCTTGAGGATCAAAAGACAAAGAAGCGATAGCCATATTGGAAGAACAAACAAGAGACGCTAATGAGAAATCTTTTGTTGAAGTTCATCCAAGATGGCTGCCGTGACGTCACATCCAAGATGGCTGCCATAATGTGACATCCAAGATGGCTACCGTGACGTTATACATCCAAGATGGCTTATCGTGACGTCACCCGGAATCCAGCAATATGTTAATATTAGATACCTTTATCAATGTAATTTCGTTCTTGTCGCATAAAACTCTCTTCTCATCCAGCATAAGCACATTCATAGACAACCACCCAGAACCCAACCATAATGGATGATCATGAGGCATCAAAGGTGTTGGTGGGTGAATGACTTTCCATCCAGCTTTATGAAACATGTCAATCTGATGGCAAGGTTTGTCAGGGTTATACAGTACAATGCCTGGGCAGATTGGGTAAAAGGTTGCGTCGATATGCAAAGGATTTGAGTCGTCAAAGGAGAGGATATGAACATTATACTGATCACCGAGATGTTGACGCATCCATTCTATACCCATGAGGTTGGTTACCTGCCATAACAACAATGCAATTTTAATGATAATTAAGCAATTGATTCTTCTATCTATTATTCATAGCCTGTGAACGGACTCTAGAGGGGGGGAGGTGGTTGAAGGAGGGAGGGAGGGTACGTTAGTATAATAGGAAGGGAACGGGCTGGATGAAGAAGGGGAGAGCGCCTTTTCCCTTTTCAATCCCCTTTTCCCTTTTCGATCCCCTTTTCCCTTTTCAATCCCCTTTTCCCTTTTCAATCCCCTTTTCCCTTTACATTCCCCTTTCTTTCCGCCTCCCCTCTCCTCCCCTCTCCTCCCCTCTAATCCCCTTTCCCTCCCTCCCCAGAGCCTATTTGTCCACTTTCAAGAGAATGTGCACAATGACTACAAACGAAAGGCCTAAAGGGTTTTCATTTCGAACGATTTCAGCTTCCACTGGTTTCAACAATTTCGATTCATGCTTGTGACGTCACATCTCCTCTCTTATTAAATACCTGACTTCGTTGTACAAAAATATCTTTTCCTGCTCTGATAAAATCAGCTGCATCAAAACATGGCTCAAATTCAGTGGTCACGAACTTCCCTTCAGAAGCAAGTCGGATTCGATCTTCTGCGGAGCACGTCGGATAGTCCTATCGAAGTTGAAAAAACAATTTTCATGTGAGTTTTCATTGGGCTTTTTCTCCGTTTTTTTTTTCAGGGTACTCCGATAGTAGAGTACTCCGATGGTGGGGTGTAGGAGAGGAAAGGTAGAGTGAGCTCACAGCTTCTTTCTCCACCAACCCCTCTCCGCTTTCCTTGAGAGATAACTCAGGTAAATATACATTTTCTTACCTGATCATAGAGTTCATCCGACATGAGTGGCTTTGGTGCAGTCGTCCACTTGGCACCCTTTCTAAAATACTCCTTGATTAGTGAACGGAAGGCTCGGTACTCGAAGAACCTACTGCGCCAAGCCATTGGACATTCTATGATTTCGTTGCCCACAACCAATAGAATATCCCTCGGCATGGCTGCATACAGGCCACTGGACTGAAAGTCAGGAGTTTTGTAAACCTAGAAATTAAACGAAAAAATACAAAAAATACAAATCAAGTCTCATTTTTCTGTCTTCCTTAAGTCCAGAACCAGGACTGGTTCAGTTTTAGCTCGCTCGCTCAGTCAGGACGCGAATTAAGAATAGTCCAGATGAACTTGCATACGCATGCGTGACATGCTCCGATCAGAAACGTGGAACAAGTTAGCCATGTTATACAAAACTACAACCTGAAATAAGCCCCAAGCATGATGACGTTTTGGCCGCCTCTCTATACCAGAATCCTTTTCAAAAACGTTTTATATTCAAATTTTAAATTCCTTAGAGAATACACACATAATAGTGATCAAAACTACTCGAAAAGAATTCTGGTATAGAGAGGGGTTCAAAACGTCATCATAATTGGGGCTTATCAAAAGTCCAGATTTCAACACTTAATAGTTATGCAGAACGAGAACTGGAAAAGATTGAAAGTAAGGAAGTTCACTTTTTCTGCGGCCAAAACGCAACTCTATAACTGTCCACTATCAACCACTCGAAAATACACTGATTTTAAGAAATATAATCCACTTTTTGTCGCTTAATATGAAAACATTATGACTTCATAATTTATAACTTCACGAGCTTATGGACTGCACTCTAATTATTGCTACTGTAAATTATTACTTTATCAAATCGTCCTTCTGGTAGATTGCATATTGAATATTTCTTGGAAACCAAAGTCATATTAGTCTTGCCATGCAATGTTAAATACCTCGGTGAAGTCAATGTGTTCTGGTCTCCTTACAGTAATTCCTTCGTGTTTCAAGACATTACATAATTCTTCAATCTCCTCCGCAGCTTTCGTTGTGTGTTTTTCAGGAAAAGACTTGCCACCAAACTTCTCAAAGAAATCCCAGTATTTATTGTTTACTTCCGTCTTAACCTCTACCGGCGCTGAGAGAGGAGGTACAGCTGCTCCTACAAGATCCACAGAAAATGGCAAAAACTCTGATAACTTTTTGTTTTCTTAATTTTCCCAGAACAAAGGATTAATTAAGTCCCAGGGAAAACTCCTAATATTTAGCTAATTGCTGTCAAGTACTGTCAAGTACTGGGTTTCATTTATTCCTTTGGGAATCAAAAGACAATGAAGTGGTAGCCATGTTGGATGAACAAACAACAGACACTAATAAGAAATCTTTCGTTGGAAGTTCATCCAAGATGGCTACCGTGACGTCACATACAACTCAGCAATATGGATATGCAACAACCAAGATCAGCTTATCAGCCAGTCTCCGGCCAGGCTCGTAAATTTAGTAAAACCCGTGGTTTGGGAGTAAAATTGGTGAATTTTACGATGACAAGAAAACAACAACATTTTTTTCCTATCTAGGATTAAATGTGGATTCCGGTTTGGGGCTGAATTTTGAGTATTTCCGGTTTCCTTTCTGAAGCACTGCGTTGCACATAGCCAACCATGCATTTGCTTACCCAATACCCCCTCCAACCCAACCGGTTACTGATGTGGTCTTGTTGCACTAACTACAGTAATACAACAGGGACGGATTTAAGGAAGGGGTGCAAGGGTGGGGCACCCCTTTTTTCTCAATATTTTTTAAAATATCCTCTGGGCAGTTTCCAATTTATATAATAGTGCATCCCCCCAGAAGGCGGTGCACCCCCTCCTGAAGACGGTGCACCCCTCCTGAAAATAATCCTGGATCCGCCCATGATACAACGATACGTACCTTCAACTCGTCCAACTATGACCTCTTCTAAAGGATCCCATTCATTGTAAGAACTTACAGGACATTGCTCATTGTGTTTCGGTGCTGCGTCTGTACTTGGGTTCCATTCAGAACGAGTAGGTAGGTATGTAGAAACGGCCCGCAGAGCACGGTTGCTTAGCACAGTTCGTGCCTAAAAAATATCACGATATTATGTATAATTAGAAAAAAAGACGAGTTTTAGTCAGTCTTAAGATGCTTAAACCATATTTTCTCGCTCTGGCAATGCAATTTTAGATTTGGTTGCAGAGAAAAATTGCAGCGTCTATCATCACTGTGCAACATTCAGTACGAGCGTGCAATGTTGCAGAGAAAAGTTCTAACTTGTAATGTGAACTTTCTGCAACAATTTTTTTGTTGTGATGCGTCAATGTTGTTGCCAGACATGATACACTCGGCAATTTCAGTTCGCTCTCGCAACAAAATCCCTAAAATTGCATTGCAAGCGCGAGAAAAAATTGCAGCGTGTATCGCCGGCTTGTCTAACATACGGCCCTCAAAATAAAGATTAAATAAATTATACAAATATAATACAAACATATGTTCTTTACAAACAAATTCGTTTTACAGACAAAACACAAATAAAGATGAATATAATATTGATATGCAATTCAAATCATAGAATATGATAGTTCAATAATAATTGATTGGTTCAAATGTTGAGTTCAAAGAATCACACAGGAGTAGAAAATTGCGAATAGGGTTAGGGACAAGGGTCCGTAATGAAGCGTTACGCCTTGCCATATAAACCTCTCCTAGACATGTAATCATTCAAACATCACACATGAAAGCGTATTTGACAATAATCAATTTTCTAAATAAGTATTTTATAACGCCCCCCATGAGTTTGGATTGGGAAGGAGTCTAAATAACAAAATTATATATACTACTATTTGTGCCAAATATTCAATTTATTGAAATATTTTTCGCATACAGTTCAGTACATTAATATTACTAATATAATTAAACAGTAGAATGAGCATAATTTAGCGCTATTGAGTGCTATTTATGTTTCCCGCTTTTAGAGTTTGTGCCCGATAACTTAACTTAACTAATTTAAACTAAATAGAGCGAGTTCGTATAACACATGAATGAGTTTTGCTTGTATGCTAATGTGGGCACTGAGCCATTTCATGAAAGAAGCATAAGTATAATTACTTCACTCGCAAGATAAATCCCATTTTCAATAAGTTACACTTTTTTGACAAAGGTGTTCTTTAATTCCTTAACTTTCTCTCTCTTTTGCTGTGTGTCTTTTCGCTACTTCCACGCCCGCTTTTGTTTTGGCTGATAGCTGTCGCTTTTGCTGCTAACAGTTGAAACGACCGATGCAGGATCGGTTCGGACCATAACAACACAGCAAATTACGATACAGCGAAAAACTGATCGACAAAGGAGAATAGAAACAACAACGGGCATCTGCTAGCAAGTTAAGGCGCTGTTACACGCTGAAACTTTTATCTGAAACTTGTCTCGATCGCCGATGCGAGACGATTTTCATAAGGGGTGTTATACGCTGAAATTTCGTTCTGAAACTTGTTCGCGACACACGTTTCTGTTGCAGGAGTAGCGGAAAGCAGTTCTGCTGTTCGTGAAACCATCTCGTGAAACCGACCCGGGGAAAGTTTCAGCTAAAGATTTGTTGTTACTGGCTTTAAGCTATGTCATGGACTTCATGCGTGCGTGCGTAATTCAGAAATCCCCGAAGTAGACACGAAGTGTCAAGCCGAAAGATATGCTAAAGATATTATTTACGATTTTTGACTGACATGTTGGTGCACGAACACTGAAATTGCAGCGTGTAAGAAATGCATAGATGATCTTTCTTCAGCTTAAACGTCAATTGCAAATGTTACCTTTGAACGGCTTTACACCGAGGAATAAAACTGATCTTTCTTAATTGGTCTTTACGACAGTCGCGTAAATCACGCAAGCGTAAATCTGCTATTTCGTGTAGTGTGAATTTTTGGCCGTTTAACGGCTAACGGTTAACCCATGCGACCCTCCTCCAAACTCTCAAGTTTTACCAGAGATCGATTTAGGATGGACAGCTTACCAATTTCATTATTCCTTGACATCCCTTGAACATATTGATGCTAAATATGTTTTAAGTTCTCGAGGTAGTTGCATAGATATTCTCAAACTCGTAATTATTCGTGAGGTATCAGCCAATCAGGTGTCTGTAACATGATGAACTTTGAAACCCCGCCGAAAATCCGCTCTATATATAGATCTTTGCTGACCATGACGTCATGCGCTTAAATTCTGCTTCATTAGCATATGGTTAAAAATCGATAAGATTACAAACTGAGTACAAAACGTTTAAGAGCTTTTTAATGTAAGTAATCTACAAAATTTTTTAGCTCTTTGCATGCAATATTGTGCGAGATATCCAGTTTCAAATTTCTGGGTGGCAAAAGCGCTAATGAGCCCATACATTCTCTGTAAAATTTAGAGTTTTTAAAACTGAATCACGCAAAAACTATTGCTTGTGCCACGCTCAAATTTCCAAAGAAAGCTAGTTTTGCCATGCCCTTTCAACATTCAGAGGTGATTTGGTGTTTATTTGGTTGAAAAGAGAAATGCCTATGCTAATGAGCAAAAATTGTATTGTAAACAAAGATCCACCTATATAAAGTACTTTGACTTTGAAATGATTTCACGCTGGGGCCAACTACCCCCCAAATGGCTCATCACAGCGTGACAAAAATATATATTTCCTTATATCTTTTGACCGAAAAGGAGTTTCTGGACTAAACTTAGGCTATTGCGAGACACTGTACGCCGCAACATTTTGATTGACGTTTGACAGAAAATGTCGATATTATGACGTCACCAGAAATGTTGCAACTTTTTGATGATGTTACAAACAAGGATTAATCTACATTTATGTGAGCAAAATGAAAGACTAGATAACGAGGAGATGTATGCCGAAAACAGATTGTTGATAGCATAAATATGTGAGAAGTTATAATTTTTTTTATTTTAGTTGCTTTTGATGACGTCATATCATTGAGGAATTTCAAAATTAATTATTTTTGTATATTTCTATCGTTGTATCAAGACCAAATACAATTTACATATGTAATACTTGTCTAGCACGAAAAGATGCGACACACATTTGGGAACAACTTTCTCTTATTGTCTGTTTTAAACAAAAAGTTAAAATCTTGTGACGTCATCATATGACGTCATGATGAAACTTTCCTTAATATCTCCACATTGAGAACGAAATTCAAAATTCGGAAATCATACGATTTTAGAAAACATTTAGTATAGTATTTTAAGGCAAAAATAGACTGATTTAAATCATTACAGAAAAAAATTTACCAAGAGGTTTGTTTTCCTAAATCTTCCTAAAGAAATTGTGTGAGGGGGGAGGGGTGGTTTGTCTATTATTTAATTTCTCATAACTCATCAAATATTGATGCTATCGTAAAACAGTTTTCAGATTTGAACTCCTCTGGATAGTACCTTTAATTTCAAACTGGTCACTTAGAAAAATTGAATTCATAATTTGAAAAATTGTCAAAAAATTGCAACATTGATAATGACGTCATAGTATCAACTTTGTGTCATCAAAATACCAAGAAAAAGTTTTCCAGAATGGTTCTATTTCATTGACAAAGTTTCATCAAAATACATCTAATGCTTAGAAAGTTATCAGAAAATGATTCTTAAATGATCCATTTTGGAGAGTGGTTGGCCCCGGCGTGTTTCCAAACAATCCGGCATATCCTGGGGTGTTTTATTCTATTTATCAATCGCGTAGTTGGCGATTGTAAAGTGATATTTGGCCTTTTCGCCTTGTGTGGTTTGTCGGTTAGACCCTCGAGCGGCGTAGTAGGCGATTGTACAGTGATATTTGGCCTTTTCGCCTCGTGGGGTTTGAACCCTCGAGCGGCGTAGTATAGGCGATTGTTAAGTGATATTTGGCCTTTTCGCCTCGTGAGGTTTGAACCCTCGAGCGGCGTAGTTGGCGATTGTAAAGTGATATTTGGCCTTTTCGCCTTGTGTGGTTTGTCGGTTAGACCCTCGAGCGGCGTAGTAGGCGATTGTTAAGTGATATTTGGCCTTTTCGCCTCGTGTGGTTTGAACCCACGAGCGGCGTAGTATAGGCGATTGTTAAGTGATATTTGGCCTTTTCGCCTCGTGAGGTTTGAACCCTCGAGCGGCGTAGTAGGCGATTGTAAAGTGAGATATTTGGCCTTTTCTCCCCGTGTTTTGTTTGGCTTTAAAGTGATATTTTACTTCTAACTGCGTTTTATCTTTCTTCATCAGCTTGATATCATTTATCCTTTTTATTTAATACTCGGTTGGTTAAGGTTTCCAATCCAATTTGTTTACTTTATAAAATGTTTTTCATGATATTTCATATTTATAGTTTTTTATAGTTTACGCGTCCTTTTTAATTATATTCAACTTTTTAAAAATATTTCTTCTTCTTTGCCGTTTTGTTTTGTTTTCAGTTTGGTTTCCCTTTTTATAATTAGGTTTGTTTGTTTCATTGCCTTTGTCCCCGTTTTGGTTCCCTATTGCCTTTATGCTTTATGCAATACCTCTTTGTTTCTTTGGAAATAAGATTCTCTTGGATGACCAATGTGCCCATTGTTTAAGAATTTTATTTCTTGCGTTTTGTCTTCTTTTGTCCTTGAGCACGAGTTTCATGAGATGCAGCAGTGTCATGCCCTGTGACCTTCCTGCCCTTTTTTCGTTCCCGGTTTGTCGCATAAGTTGCATGATAGCCCCTTTTATTTACTTCAGCAACTCCAAAGAAGGATTCAGTCGTTGGAACAGGCCCAAATTAAAGTGTGACAGTTGATAGCATGATTTTGAAGATTACCCGTTACGGAATGCGTAAAAATGAGGATTTTGATAAGTACGATGCCCTTTCTTTGGCGGAGCAGCTGCTGCAGGTCGCTCAATCTACCAAGCATGCCAAATGAACCGCGTACAGCATTATTGTTGAAACGCTCAGAGATAAACTGCGTACCCCTCGTGCCCAGTTTAAAGCCTACTTCCTCGCTCTGTTAGCCGAAAAGGAGTATTCTGGTTTTTTGGACTCCCTGGCCAAGGTTGATAAGCTGTTCAAGAAGAAAACTTCAAATGGCCAGCCGAGTCATACTTCAACTACTTCAACCACTTCTTCCAGCACAGCTTCTCGCATGATTTGTTGACACTGTGGTGTGCCAGGCCACAGGGCGGCTCAGTGATTTCGTCGACCAAGAAGCATGCAACCTTACAGGAGACCTCAGCCCCCCCCGGGGGGGGGGGGGGGGCTCCTATATATAAGAGGACGGGGATGCTCGTCGGATATTTTGAAAATGACCCCTAAAAGGTACCTGAGTGGGAGTGGCAACAATTGATTTCTACCCCTAAAAGGTACCAATTCAAAAACAATAATAAAGAATTAAAGTAATGAAACACTTTGTTATCGATGTGCTTTGAAGATTCAATTATCGTCCCTTTCATGCTTATTTTAGGTAGTTTATTTACCACAAAACAGTCCCTAAAAGGTACCAGCTACTCTGGTAGTCCACTTAAGTCTGAGACACCCTAAAAGGTACCAGATTGCAGATTTTGACCCCTAAAAGGTACGACGAGCATCCCCTTCCATTTACGATCGGAGTCCCCCCCCCCCCCCCCCCGGGGACTTCAGCCTCTCATGCCCCCTTCGTACCCCGATTCAAATCAGCGCAAGTGATACTTAAAATCGCTCAAAACATTAGTCTCAACGGGCATAGTTAAATTACTGCCACAATTTATTTTGTTACGAATGACTTAGTTAATTTACAATAGAGTTGTCTTCACTCGCTTCATTTATTTTGTCCTAAGGGTGCGGGGTTCTATTTCTTCCTGGATGGCAGTCTTAAAAGGAAACTAATTTCCTTCTCGGATTACCGGGGTTAAGGCTGTCATCTCCAGGTTGACTCCCTATTTTTTGTTGTTGTTTTGCAGCCGTTTCAAAAGCGTCAAAAGCAGGACCTTTCTTTTCACTTTTGGGAATGTACAGAAAAGTTTGATCCCACCAATGTAGTTCCTAACAAGGTTCCATGGGTTTACTGATCAGATGGTACTGGTTCTACTGGGGAGTTCCGGGAGATGACAGCTGAGTGTAGTCAGTCGGATCGTGCATTTGCCGAATCTGTCCTTCAAGGGTGTGCTTTGGCCGATGCTAACACGTTGTTGTTTCGAGATCCCAATAATTTTGTGGCGGGTGAATTACACCGTCACCCCGAAGCATGGCGCGAGATTTTCAAATCAGCACCGCACTACCCTCAAGCTTTGGAAGTGATTAATTGGATTGTTTGCAAGGTGGATATACACGAGTATTTTGTTCATTTCAAGCTAGGGTAGTTATAAAGGAGAAGAATACAACTGTGGCCCCCACCACCTAGGGTATTTGCCAATCACCCTTCGGGCAGACCGTTTGTTAATGTTATCTCCAGCACAATCTTGGAAAGACTCCAAACAGGGGCCATTGCATTATGGGGGAAAGTCGACCGAGTGTCCCCTCCACACCTTGTTCTGCCTTTAAATGTTGAGCCGTCTAAACCCAGACTCTGTAACGATAGGTTTTTGTTTCGGCCCTCAGGCCGAAACGTTACTGTGTTTGGTTTGCTAACCCATAATTTTTGGCTCGTCTGTCAATTAGCTGTCATACTTTTATAACACATCCAATTATATGTCGCATTCTTTTCACGTCTATTAAAAAATTGTTGGTGAAAACCTACCAACAAATGATATTTGACGTGCCTGTCACCGACATCCAATCGCATGAAAGGAAGCGCTAAAACGTTTTGCAAAGATTGTGTTATCTATTGTTTATTTGACCGTGGGAACACCCCTTTCTGATTGGTCGGGAATAGAACTTGTAAAGGCTGTTTATCGAGGTTTGTTGCATTGCTGCATTGCTACATTGCTTAAAAACTTTCCGCTTAGTTGAGTCACAATGAATCCCGCTGATATTAATGAACAAATTTGATTTTCAGTTTACATTTTTCTTTGCAAGTTAGAACTCCAAGTCTCGTAAAGGAATCTAAAGGGTTTTGAGCGGGCCGAAACATCATTGCTTTGAAGCAATATAGGCTTGTTAAACCTATGGATGGCTGATCGACCGTTCCAACTAGGTACCTTGAAAGATCTGCCCCGATACGTCTCGAAAAATTCTTACCAAGCGGTATGCGATGATAAATCACGTCATGCTTTCATGCTTTCGTCATGGGGAGGATGGTATTTCGTGAACACGTGCATTCCTTTTGGTTGGAAGCTATCAGCTTACATATATCATTCTACCGGCGGCCTGGTGTCCCATTTCCTGAGATCCAAGAGTATTCCGTGTTCACTATACATAGATGATCGGCACATATCCCAGCTGACGTTCCCTTCGCATTCCAAGCCATCTGCCTACAAAGGCCTCTCCGCGGAGCAATCCAACATTGCTATGGCCAATGCAGCAATCTTCTTCACGTGTCGGTACCTGCATTCGGCTTGGATACACCATTGGTCTTAGTAAATCAATTCTTGTCCCATCGCAATCGGTGCCCTACCTTGGTTTTATGGTTGATTCACGCTTGCAGTCATTTACCCTTTTACCTCATAAGAAAGAGAAGTTCCTTCTTCAGCTCAAAGAAGTGTTGGCTAAATCTCAAGTGGAGCTAGTAACTCTGCAAAAACTTGCCGGGAAATGTATGTCAATGGCCCTCGCAGTGCCTGGAGCCCGGCTCTCCACTAACAAAATAAACCTGGCCATCTCCCGTGGCTCGAGTACCTCTCGTCCCATCAAATTAGAAGGCCCTCTCCTTTTGGAACTAGAACACTGGCTCTGGCTTCTTAGAATCGTGGTCTGGTTTTCTCCCGTGGAGATCGGAGCGCCATCTTCATTCGCTTGGGGCGGTACTCTAAGCCAGGGCTCGATTTCAGTTGGTGTAAGAGATTACTGGGATGCCTCGTGCTGCTCGAAGGATATAGTTGTTAAAGAGACTTTAGCACTAGCTAATGTGTTGTTGGCTTTTGGCGAGGACGTGCAGGCCTACTCCGGGCCCTAATATCGCCCAATATCGCCCAATATCGCCTAATATCGGCCAATATCGCCTAATATCGCTTAATATCACCTAATATAGCCTAACGATTTCCCAAGATTGTCTATAATAGGACGATCTATTACGATAAGCTTAGATCTCAAATAAAAAATAAACAAATAGAATGTAAATGCAATGGTTTCCCTTCTAAAATAAATTTCCAAAACACCTGTTATAACAAATCATGGTTTTGCACTTTTAGGCAATTTCTTTTAATATTATGGTACATGATATTCCAATATTGCTCAGGGACAAGAAGACAGCTAAATGTCATCCTATCTTCTCTGTGGATCCATAGACCACTTTCAAAATTTGCTTGACAACGAGGCTAACATGACTAAACAAAAGAAACCAGCCAGCCATGACCAGCTTTTCTTTTGTTTTATCCGTATTAGCCTCGGTCTCAAGTAATTTTGAGAGTGGTCTATGCTGTTAAATCTCCGGTACTACCATATACATTAATACCTCCCCAGGGGTTGGGGGCTGGGTTTTCAATTGACTGATGCATTAAATGGTAGCTGCTAATCATTCTGTCATTGCCAAATTGACCATATTGCATTTTAAACAGAAACCAAATTTCGAGCAACAATAACAATAAATGTTATTAAGCTTAGTGCAGATTTTCGTATGAGTGTGAAAAGGCCGCGGCACGGTCGCGGCGCGGTTACGGCAGAATTTTCGAATGTTTTGATAGGAAACACGGCACTGACGCGGTCACGGCACGGCACGGTACCGGTCCTTTTCACACTCATACGAAATCTGCACTAAGACTTAGTACTCACAAGCATATCATCAGCACCTCTCATTTTGCTCCTGGTTGAATCAGTGTGAAGAAATATTGCATTTGCCCGAGCTGAGGCTCTTGATTATGTCGTCTCAAAACAAAAGCCAACGCAAAAAAACATCCAGCCAGGAACTGCATCGTAAGTAAGGAACAAGGAAGGAATAACGAGAAGAAAGTTCTGTTATTCAGGACATGGGCGCCGCCATGTTGGTTAGTAATGGGGTTAACCGCTGAATCATTAAACTGTGGGCTAAACCTCGTTCCAAGAGGATTCTGGGTGATTTTCAATATGGCGGTCAAACAGGGTCAAAGAGGTGCTGCATGTAACAGAGATCATTGTAAATTTGGTACGTGGAATACGCTTACATATACGTTGCATGGAAGAGGATATGTTGTCTTTACATTGGCATACGGTAGCAAATACGGCCTTGGAGTGTTTTGCCTTCTAATGTCCGGAGAGGAACAAATTGGTTGGATATATACCAGCAACATCAAATTATGTATAAAAGAAGATTGATGGTATGTACAAGGAACCTCTTTTTCGGATACAGCTAGTTAAGGCAACAAGCAAGCAGGTCAGTGAAACATTCAAAAAAGTGGTAATTACAGTAACATGTGAACAACTGAAGGAGTAATGAAGCCTATTGACTACTATACTTTGAATCCAGACTTGAGTTTTAGTTTGTTTGAATTGATTGGTACCAAATCATACTCGAGTACTAAAGTAGGAATACACAAATAACATAAACCTATGTAATGAGATTCATAAAATACCTGATGGCTCTGATGGGATCCAAAGATATAACTTAATTAGTGAGATTCTAAGGCTTTGTCAAACTGGTTGTTTACATGAAAATGCAAGCACTAAAATCACAATACTGTGCACAACGCCTTTTTACCCCTGCTGTGCGTTGCCCGGAATGTGGCTACCCAAATGACCACACTTTTCGGTTTTGCCAAATGCGTGGTTACAAGCGGAAGACATATCTATCGCGTGAATTTGCTGCGCAGTCTGTGAATTTGGAGACTATTGATATCCGTTTGCAAGAGCTCCGTTTAATGTCCATGAAGTCAGCTTATTCTAAGCAAAAGACATCTTTGAAAACTGAACTGGAAAGTTTTCTTTTATCTTTGCCTGGGGAAAAATCTTTGTGTACGGCCACCCCGATAGACATTTGTCGCTTTCTTACCTGGAAGGATAAAGATGGCAAGACAAAAATTCACGAGATCCAGTGCGCATTTCGGGATCAAAAACAAGGGTGCGCTTGCAAATGCCCCGTTCGCCTGTCATTCAATACAGTTGATTCGTATATAGGCAAGTTGCGTGCCATCTTCAAGTCAATGGGATTAGGCAATCCTGCCGTATCACTGCCAGTGAAAGAATATTTGAAGGTGGTCACTGCGGAGCAATTACAGGCTCGGATTACTCCAAAGCAGGCCACCCCCTGTTTGTAAATAAGCTAATGCTGCTTTCACGCTTTCTGGAACGGAAAATGAAAGATACTTGTCACCCACGTCTCTGTTTATTATGGCAAGAGATCAGCAGGCATTTTTCAAAACCCTTTTCTTCAGTGGCGACAGAGGTAATGATTTAGGTGTGGTCCTTACAGAGGACTGATAGTCCGATCCGCCTCCCTCAGGACGATGGATTCTTGTTTAATCACGTGTGGGGCAAAACACTGCGTGATGGTTCATCGAATATGTTTGGTGTTCGTCGCCATCCGAATCCCTCGTTATGCCCGATCAAAGCCATTGAGACATACTTTGCAATTGCTACGGAACTGAGGATAAGCCTGACTCCAGGATATTTGTTTCGTCCTACAAATGTCCAAGGTCATGTCGTGAACAACCTATTTCGTAGTAGCACGGCGGAGTCTCGGTTGCGAGTATATTTGCGAGAGGCTGGTCTGGATGAGGGCGAAACTCTCCACAGTTTCCGTTCAGGCTCGGCTATTACTCTGGCTCTATGTTGGGCGCCGCTTGCGGAGATCATGAGCCACGTCGGGTGGGCCAGCAAGCAAACTGCCTGCTACTACATGAAAATCGCTCAAGTATTACAACCTGGAGGACCGTCGAATATGTTGGTTTCTGATGAGCACTGGCTGTCTGATATTGGCTTAAATTACTTAGAGTTGAACCGCCTGAAAGGTTTCGTCACTGCCTTTCCTGTTGGTAACAGTTTGAAGCGTGCGTCACATTCGAATTAAAGCTCCATTTCTGTGTTTTTGAGTATCGGGTTTAGTTTGGGATATTAGTTTGGGTTTGCTCCTTGTTGGTTGGTTTGGGATGCTATAGCGGTAGGAATCTTGGGCGCGACTGCAGACTCCCATTCTCATCTCTTTAGCGCAAGGGAGATCGCTGAGAATAAGTGACTTTTTAAAGTGCCTATCACCCATATTTTTTTATGTTCAAACTCAGTTGTTGTTGGCCGGCAAGCATAGTGAAGATGATTTTATCCTGTGTCTGGAATTAGGTAACATGATGAACTTTGACTTTGAAATTATTTCAAAGTCCGCTCTAAAGTACTATGAAAGTTCTTGGACTTTGAAATGATTTCCAGACAATCCGGCATATATATCCTGCATGGGGTGTTTTATTCTATTTATCCAAGAGAAGATGATGCGGTTCATTTGTTTGCACACCATTATTTATACAGTGAAGATACTCTGTCATGTTTAAATAAAATTATTATATGCCATTTATTTTGGGAAAGGCTAGGTTATTTTTGGGTTTGAATATTGCTCCTCTACTCCATTAATGTTGAAGAACTTGTGCCGCTGACACCCATGCACAGGAGACGATAAGCCATGGTATGTGTGCAACCGATGCTCCGCCAGTGATTAACAATTCTACGGAGCCATCATCACAGTTTGCGAGTATCGCGGTACCCCTAGGTTCTAGGGTTTCAGACAAAACTAAAACTAAAATATGGGCCAATGAATTTATTGACTTTGGTCTGCTGTTGTCCACCACGCCACAACAGGACTAGTATTATCTTTCTGTCTCGTCGCCTTCAACTTCTGGAGGGCCGAAACTCACGCTAGAGCCAATTAAGGCTCCGAAAAAAGTTACTTCCCGTGGTAGTTCAGGTAGGGGCTGCTATCCTCGGATGAAATTATGCTTCTTTTAAGTTTACGCAGAGGTCAGACAGGGGCTGCTCTGCCTTTTTATAACTCTGCGATTCGTTTTGGTGGGGCTGCCATAGTGGGTGGCTTTAATTTGTGGCGGGTTGTTTCCCCACCTTTGCTCATGAGATAAGAGTTCTAATCTGTAAACCAATTTTGAGGTGATTTATTTAGTTAAATAAACCGTCACATTTAATGTGGTCATACTCAGTCCAAACAAGGTCTGCTGTTGGTTTATCATCTCCTTCCTCTCCTTCTCTTCTCCTTCCCTCCCCTAGCTCCCTTCCCCCTACCCCAAGGGCCAGCTACGCAAGCTACAGCAAACTAGTGCAACGAATCGCAGAGTCTCGGGTATATTCTAGGTGTAGTGGCGTGAGATAAAAATAAAATAAATTAAATTTACAAATTATTTACAAACTTACAATATGCGAATTTTATTATTTCAAATCTGGGCTGCATGAAAACTGATAAAAGCTAGCTTTCCATACTGTGGTCTTATGAGCCCGCGATACCTGTATCGTCATGCACCCTCAGTGTCTCTTGGTCAGTCTCGAGGATTTACACAATATACACTCCTTACTGGCTAATTCTTTTGAGTAAAGATGTCTAACCAAAACTCGATTAAAGTGTTTTTCAAGAAAGTCAGGTAAAAATCTCTGGACCAAGGAATGCTCTATATACGAGCAAAACGGCCAGAATTCGTCGACTACTTCCACAAATGTCGCGTGAAGACACCCCATTTTGCAATTATTGCAGATGAGACGGCATCTCATGGTAGAGAGACACTGTCAGTTTGCCTTCATTTTCTAGATTTAATAGCTGACTCACCCTCCCCTGTAAAACGTCCTGATAGACATGTCTGAGCTTTCTACGACGACAGGAATAGCTATAGCTACTGCGATCAAGGAGAGTTCACAGAACCAAAATATTTCTCTTTCGAATTGTCGTGGCCAGGCCAATGACACAACAGCAAATATGGCGAATAATAGTAAAACAGTGATCTCGTAACGTGTGGTTTTATCAGAACACATTGAAAATAACAATAATATGCAATACTATGACATGGGGTATCCATGGTAACGAAACCGTGACCTTTGGCCTCATTTTTAGTGTTTTTTGGATAGAAAGCTTCGGGAGAGTAGTAAAATCACCATAGAACTAGAGATAAAGTACTGGATGTTATAGAGCTTGCCTCCTGGTATATCAGTCCAATTAGAAATCTTGACCAACATTGTCGGTTCGTATGTAAATGTAAGATATCAAATTTCATAATTACCTTAAATCAGGATTTCTTTATAGTTGTCAAAGTTTCTAATTGGAACAGAAATGCCCCACCTAGGCCTAAGAAGACTGCAAGTTAATATTTTGAGTTTTTAAAAGGTTTCCCACTCTTCCGGAGGCGTTTTTAAAAATTCGTTAAATTAGGTTCAAAGGTCATATAGTCTGTTGCAATAGAAATATTTTTTTAAAAATTATTAAAATAATTTGAAAGATTCTTAGAGCCCAATTAGTTATGTCAAACTATGATAATTTTTTGCAAAAAGATGTTAGAATTGTACCACCCCGTTTAACGTCCGCCATTTTGAATCCGAACTTGACCCAGGCCTTAATATACCTGAGTCTGTGTCAGAGCGGTTTGTAGCACTCCGCCCAAGAAGAATGGTGTCGGCCTCTCTCTTCGCATAGGATGTATTAAGATACCACTAAAGTATCTGATTTCCTCTGTTCCCCTCTGTTACAAGAGAACAAATCGATAACTAATCGATATTTATAAATAATTAATTTATTTCCAAAGATATAGAGTTGACACTTCAGAAAATATACTTTTAACGCTATGAGAAACTGCATTTAGGAAGATTTGTAATTAATCTCCGACTTTTACTGATATGGGATTACCAATCCGATTATCCTTCAAATGATAACTGACCAGGAACCTTAAGCTAGACTTTCTGTCTCTTGTTGGACATAAGATTAGTTGTTGGTGCACGCCTAACCTTAGGATAGAGGATAGTCCCACCTACCGTTTTGCATATACACCTGGCTACGCCCTAGTCAACTTCTAACCTAGATTTCTTTCTTGTTTTGATCTTTCTCTCAAATATCTTTAGACTAGTTAGAGGCCCTTCACTTTTGTCCCCTATTTGTATAATTTGTATTCTTTGATCTAACTTTTCTCTATATATAATTCTTGATTTATATAGACCTAGAATGTTACTCATTAAGGTATATTCTTTGAGTCCTAACCAATCACAAAGTTATAACTTTTAGTTCATGATGGCAGACCACTAGAAATTAGTCAAGTTACTCAAAATGATAATTCAAAATTAGTTTAATGGCATTTGGTAATTTTAACAATACAAAATAAACTTTTCAAAAGAAAGCTACTGGAAAATTACCGTGATATGAGAACTTTAGATTAAAGATAATAAAAAGTTCTCATAATATAATCGATTCGCCCCGTGTAAGGGAATCCAGAAACCGGAATCCACGAATGATTTTATTTTGGAATCCGGAATCCAGCTCTTGGATCCGGAATCCGGCTATTTGACTATAAGACAGCTCTAGGAATCCGGAATCTTCTATCATTCCGGATTCCCTTACATGCATGGGGCGCAATCGATGTTTACAACTTGTTCTATAAAAATGAAATCGTCCATCTTTCGTTTTATAATTAAGAACCTACTTTTCAGCACTGAGTCCTAGAACTCTGTTAGTGAAAAGCCTAGAAAATTATCGCTGGAGTTTTGGATATAGGTTTAAACTGGCGACTTACGGTTAAAACGCTGCTAAACTCTGGTACAAGAAGTAGTTGTCGTCTGCATGCCGATGGACCGAAGGCTGAAGTACTCGTTTGGCGTTTCCTTCGCCTGATTTTGATAAAATTTCTTTACTCCATCTGAGAGAGCTTGTGGCCACAGACTTTCTAAACTTTCTATATAGGTTTTGGATAACCAGTCTAAAAAACAGTAAATATTAAGATCTTAAAATATTAAGATTTTCAAGCCGATTGAAATATGTTGATCTCAGTACTCCCAAAACTTGAATAAAATTTAGAGTCAGTTACCTTAATCAAACCGCCAATGGCGTATATAACTCGTGGATTGGATTAACATCGATTAGACTGATTTATGGCAGCTCCTCAGTTGGGCTTCCTGTGGTAGTCTCGACCTTATACCCATACAGGAACCCCATGCAACTGTAATAGAGTTAGTCTAAATCGAGACATCTTTAAAGCAAAATCATTTTTTAATAATTGATCATAGCTCTTACAAATTCAAACATAAAGATTGGACCGACCTGTAAAGCTTCTTAGGGAATTTTAAAATAGTCAGTTGGAATGATCAAATATTAACAATATGAGCTACTGAACAGCAAGTGATAACATGACGAGTATGCGCGAGCCGCTGGACGGAAGTGGCCTCAATTACGGTTTTAACCTGGCTTAGGGCTACCTCTCACATAAAGAGAGTCGTATATAGTCTCCCCAGAGCTTTTCGGAGCATTACAGTCGAGTGCAGAAGTATGAACAGCTGGAAATCATCCTTTCGAAATTATCCATTTGTCCAAGACAATAGAAGTTGGAGACATGCGCAGATGTTATCACTTGCTGCTGAGCTACTGTAATTTCTTTAGCGAAATAAAAAAGCAAAAAGCGGAAAAAAAGCAAAAAAAAAAAAAAAAAAAAAAAAAAAAACAAGAAAGATTGTCGACTGTGGTACTCGAACCTGAACCTTCCAGCTCGGAAGTCAGACACACGACCACTCGACCACTGAGCGATTAATCAATTCACAAAGTTGCGTTTTGTGTATTTATGGTCAATTTATGGTTGTAGTCCCCAAACAACACTGAAAGAGAAGCTATCGGACAAATACAAGAAAGTTTTTCTATGTAGCAAAATTTTGCTGTGAATAAAAGAATTACGTCATAAAAGTACTCTTCACAGCCACCATCAACCGCTTAAACTCAACCACTTTGTTGTGGGACTAGCGCCTCGTGACTCACGGCCAGTTCCAGGCGGCGAGTTCGTACTCAAAATGTTTTCGTTTGCTTTTTACTTCAACATTCATTCTCGTGCTGATGGAGTACAAACACTAAAAGCTTGGGTCACTTTGATGTTAATTGGACTTACATGCGACGATTTTTGTTGCTTGACGACGTTTTCACGTCCGAGTACTGAACTCAGCTCAAAGATGGCGACGAAAATTATTCCAAGCAGAATAGTGACTCTATTTTGGTCATCTTAAAATAACTTGTATTACCGAGGACGTGTTCAGGCCTAAAAATTCGGTTGTTGTTTGTACACAAACCTAAAAAAACTTGATCCAGACAAAGTATTCCGCATGTAAAAGCAAACACCATCATAATTAAATACAGACATTGTTTAAAGAAGACGCCTTTTAAATCGTTATTCCAAAGTTTTACATGAAGTCTGAACAAATGCTCCATCGATGCTATTTGAATCACACAGGAGTCCCGAAGTCATATTTCCTTCAATCTCGTACCCAGAGCCCACATTACCAGTCCGGTTCATATCCAGTTTTGGAGATATTTTGTAAATACTACTTCAGCCAATCAGAGTTGAGGAAATGTGGTTACTATAACAACTGTCAGCTTAAAACATTGACGAACACCACATTTATGATATTCAATTTACAAATTCCATGTTTATGCAGTTATATCCAAGCATATTTTTACAATAACCTCAGTTTTGTAAAACTCTCTACCTCTGTCGACTTGCCTATCCGGCAAATTAGAATACACATGAGTAAGGAATAAATGTTCTCCTGTTAATTTGAACTGTTTTGATTTTTAAGTAAATTCAGATAACAAATAAAGGCCAAATTAGGATTGAGATAGTTAAAAATTTTATTCTATCACATCGAGCACTGAATAGGCTTCAAAGGGCTTTCAAAGAGAGCCACGCAGCGAATAGTTTTAGCAAGTTCAATGAAAATATTTATAGCTAACTTTGAATTCATGACCTTTATTTGACTTATTTGGCCGTCAGTCTGTCACGGCAGGCTCATGACTCTTGCAAAAATCGAAAATATCGTTAAAACCTACCTAAAAATTCTTGAGCTGCTCCAAAACTTTATCTTTACGATAGCGATTGTCCTAAATGAATTGAGTTTGGCCATCCAAGCAGATCCAATGACTCGAGATTTACAAGCCACAATTCTTGACTGGCAAATAGTTCGGTATATTAAAACAAGTCTTGGCCCCCTCACTTTTGGGCCGGTCCCCGAACGAAACCATCACTGTCTTGTGCAAAAACTCAAATCCTTTCAGAAAATTATGGCAAACATTTCTTTAAAAGCGCGGAAGATAGTAAAACCTTCGAATTAGTGTATAGTGACAACAATATTTTTATTGCTGAAATTAAGACCCGTAACTTGAACTTGAGCTCGTTAATATGACGTCTTCGAAGCTTTGTCTGTCATTGAAAAGACACCACGGGATACCTGCATAATAATAGGCTTCACAGCTTGAAAAGTGCTGTGGATATGCATTGCCATTTCAAAGAAATAAGGGAAATTATAGAGACAACTTGATCTTATTTACACACTCCATTTTGTCACGCCAGTCATATCTCCAAAACTGGATATGAACCGGACTGATTACTTTCGGCCTGCAGTCAATCATGTCGAGCATGCGCAGTAGCATAGTTTAACAATTTGCGAGTGAGTGAGTGACTCATTTGCATATTTTGACCCCTCACAATAACTCGTGGATTTGCAATCCACGAGTTAAATTAAAACAGGCACGCCAAGCAGCCTCCTTTTTGTTTTTGTAGGACTTGGAAGTGTCATCTTGTCTTCTCTTTTTCGAAAAATCCTCAAATTTGTCATCAGGAATGTTTTTTCTTTCTCGCTGTAGTTTAATAGCCGTGGTTGAATTAATTTGAACCACGGCTATAAACCACGATAATGACGTCGACATGATTGTCACGTCATGAATTTGTACAGTGTATGAAGATTGAATAATAAATTATACCATAGACAATTAATATACTTTTATATTAATTTTGGATCGAATTTATGGGCTCATGTATGATCGAGCAAATGCGTTTTCTTCGTTGTCGATAGTGGAAATATCGCGAAACGCTGAAGATCTTGACTAGTACACATCGAATTTTCCCCTACTAAGTGCATTGTAATTTGAGTCCTGAGGTCTTGACTCACACATCAAGATGACGACGTCACACAAGCCTGTTATTGATCTACCAGTCAAGCACCACAAGTAGGATACACAGTTCAGCAGCTTTGGAGCAGGCGGTGTGCGCGCTCTCCCCGAAAAGCATTATTGGATTATTATGAAATTCGAGTCATTTGCAACACGTTGTGCTACAGAGCACATCAAACTACTAGTTCGATCTCCGTGTTTAAAGCTTGTCACATTCCGTTTTTGTTATTAATTGTTAGTATATTGCTTGTCGGAATATCTTATAATGAAATGTGCTTGAATTATAGAGCTTGTACTCAAAATCTTTGTTTTAGTCAAGACACCGATGACAAACAACATTTATGACCCGAGAGGTCAAGCTTTGCATGACAAGTAAACCCGTACTATATACTAAAATTCATGTAGATTTTTCAGAATATTAAAATGCCCATTAAGGAGTTGAGTGTAGTTTAAATTCAGAAGCAATATCAAAGTTTGGATTACTGACATGTTAGCCTGCGAGTGTTTTACACCACGATTGCTAGCTTTATAAATCAGTGCCAGTTCTTATGACACTTCGGCGAAAATCTGACTACAAAAGCATTGTTTTCAAATCCGAAAAACTGATTTATAACAAGGGGAGCGTTGGGGAGCGATGGAATAGTCAGAAAGAATAGCATTTCTACTACACTATTAAGTACTTAAATATATCGATCGATGGAAAATAAAGAGAATATCTCCCGGTTAATGAACCCACATCAAATTACAACAGTGAGATTGACAAACACAACGTCTACATAAAAACCTAGTTTCCTTCAGCAATATGAAAATAATAATATAACAATGACTTGAATGAGATTGTTTGATTACCCATCTAACCACTTTCAAAACATCACATCGATCCAGAAAACATTTCTTGTAAAAAATCGACAATAAAGTTACCCTACTGAAAACACACATGGTCCATAACTTTGGAGAAAAGTGTGAAAATGCAATCCCACACTGCTTTTCGGGGAGAGCGCGCACACCGCCTGGCTTTGGAGAGTGTGTTGACGTTTCTTCAAGACGTTTATAACGTTTATTCCAAGGATTATCCTTTACTGAACGTTAGATTATTGGGTGTTTGGACAGAGTCTTTTACAATGGTAAACGAAGGAAAAGTGAGTACCATAACACTGATATTTACAAAGTTCTGGAAAAAATTGCGAAACACGGGTGATACGTAACAACAATTGATCTTGACTATTACATACCTAATTAACCAATACAACAGAAAAGAAAGGCACATGAAGCGTTAACAGTTATACAATCAAACTTGTGACCTTCTTTACAATGTTAACGTCAAGTAATACGCAGTGTTTAGAAGCCCGGCAGCCGATCACAGCCTTAAAAAGACTAAATGCTGCACTGCAGTCTGAAATTTTTTGCAAAATCACCGAGATCGAGATTCAAGGGATCTATCTTTGTTGAGAAATGTCAAGCGCTTGTCGTGAGGTCGATAGATTTGATTTGAAACTGGCAAATTCTGGACACAGAGTACGAAACACTCATTTGAGGCACTTGGACAAATTTCCACGCTTCACTGCCGGTCACAACATTCAAATTACCAGTAATGGGCTCCTGAAATTAAATGCCCGGCAGTCGAATTTCTTTTGATTCCTCAATAAAAACTATGAAAGATTCAAGAGTTCAAACACTCTATCTTTGTTGAGAAATGTCATGCGCTTTACTCGTGCTCGATGGACTTGAAACTCAGCAGAACGATCGAAGAACGCGAAAGACTTATTACGCTCACAGGGATTCCCAGACCTTAACAGTTTGGGCTTCCTGTGGTCTTCAACGGTAGATAATGTATTCATAAATGGCTGTTGTGCGATAACGCATCAAAGAACTAAAAAATTCGTGTCGAAAACGTGTCTCAAAACCTGAAATAAAGCTCTTAAACAACAGAAATACGTTACCTTGTTTAGTTATCCATTTACGTTTCCTTATCTTCAAATATGCTTTTGAAGCAGTTTATCAAAACAAAATTCTTCTGAGTTATATATTTACACAAGTGTAAATATATGCACTCGCTGAACCATTGCAAAACAGCTCAAAGTTTCCTCGGAGTTAAGATGTTGTAACCAATTTTTCAAGCCACAATTTCACAAATTTGGAGAAATAATTCAACATTCCTCAATTTTGAACTTAATCCCAAGTAAATTAAGGCTTTTTTCATGAGATATCTTTACTTGAATATCGTTTCATACATTCTTTGGTAAAATTAAAAGATCACAGGAAGCCCAAACTGTTAAGGTCTGGGAATCCCTGTGATTACGCTTGACTGCCGGTCACAACCTTCAAATTACTAAATGCCCGGCTGCAGTCTGATTTTTTTTTTTTTAAATCAATAAAACAACCAAGATGCAACATTTGGTAACAAAGACAGAGGGTTTAATGCACTGAATCTTAGTTGTTTCATTGATTTTTGTAAAAAATTTCAGACTGCTGGCATGCTGCCGGGCTGGCATAATTAGTCTTTTGAAGGTAGTGACCGGACGCCGGGCATCTAAACACAGCGTAAGCTTAAGTAATAATCTCTTACACCAATTAATTTGTAATGGCCTGAATATTACACATTGATGTATAGATTATGGGATAGAAAAGATTAGACGACTGAGATTACTACCGTTATCGTTGAAGTGCGACCCGTGAAGTTCAAAGTCTCACGGACGTCAATCAAATCATTCAACCAAAACAAACAGCGATTTTGACCCTGAAACCAAGAAAATATCTTGTACTTATGAAGGAAAATACAAAATTTAAGCTTTCTAAATGAAAGTAAAGCTTTTTCAATAAATACGAGTCAGTTTTTTCTTATTTGAGAGTAAAATTGTCAATTGTCTCACTGGCGTAATTTGATTGACATCCGTCTCAATGCTTGTTTTCAGACGAGACTTTGAATTTTACAGGTCGCACTTCAACGATAACAGTAGTAATAATTGAATCAGTTAATCACTTAAATAAATCAGTTAAACGGTACTGAGAAATTACTTATAAAACACTCCTTTTGAGTCTAAGAATATATAATGTGACTTTACTGACTAGGTACTGACTGTAGAAATATGATTTCAATATGCAATTACAACCATTCCGATCGAGCTTTGTTCGGATCAGTTAAGTATCGAGTTCCCAAGTGACAGATCTTCAATTACTAACAACAAGACGCTCCCCTGTAGTGCAACCATGCAGTGCAGTAGTAAAGACCTTAATTTATTGAATCGGCTAACAAAAAATAAAGAAATAGAACTTTGGTAAGCCCAGCAACTTGAAAAATAGGAGCTTGTTGTTGTCCACCACCGGGTGATGCCGGATCAAATGGTCCGTCCTTATCTGATCATTATCAATTTGTCTCTCAGCAGCTACTAGTATGGCCTTTGACCTTCTATTATCATGGGTATTATATATCTCACATGCAAAAAATATTATCTGCGAATATACCAGTTTATTCAACTTTTTATTTCACTATATACAGTCAATCCCGAAAAGGTTGTTCAGTTGAAAAGATGTTTAGAGAACAACAAAGTCATTTGCATATTACATGTTTTTAAGTTTTTACAAGAATCCTCAATATCAAGTTGCAAAATCCCAATGCACTGCTGTAGATAGCATTAATAAGCGATTTTATCTGAAGTTTTAAATTGAAACTTGCCGAGAATTTAAAAAAGAGTTTTATGCAAATGACTTTGTTGTTGTCTTTATGTCTTTTCAACTAAACAATCTTTTCGGGATCGACTGTATCTAAATTGTTTGCTATAAAGACTTCTACAACGGCGTTTTTGACACAATAACAAATCCATTATTATTATCCATATATTATTATTATTATAACATGTTTATTTCATTTCACAAAGTTGATACAACTTGACCGGGTTTAAACCATAAACCTAAGGTATTTAGAAAGATGTTTCATAGAAAAGATTTGGCATGGTTAGAACAAGTCATGGCGTCACTCCGACTACCTGCTACCTTGCAATTGGTGGGTGGTCATCAACATGAAGCTACCTTGCAGTCATTCCAAATCTTTTCTATGAAATGATTACATTGATAAAGCTCTACGTAGGATATGTGCTGTTCTCAAAATTACAGTTTTTTGACATTGTTCTATGTTCATTGTTCCTGGCAAATTTTTGATATTTTTCTCCATGCCTTTTCTGATGAGTCCCAAAGCACCAATGACGATTGGAATGTTTATGACTTCCATACCCCACATTCTTGAGATTTCAATTTCAAGATCTTTATATTTGGATCTTTTTTCAAGTTCTTTCAGTCCTACATTCTGATCGTTGGGAACAGAAATGTCTATCAAATAGCATTTGTTATCATCTTTGTCCTTCACAACGATGTCTGGTCTGTTTGCCGCAATTTCTCGATCTGTGTGGATAGGCATATCCCATAATATGGTGGCACGTTGGCTTTCAGCAACAGTTTGTGGGATGTGTTCGTACCATTTCAAGGATACGTCTATATTGTAGTGTTTAGACAAATTCCAATGTATATAGCTTGCGACATTATTGTGTCTTTCGATGTATTCATTTTTCGCTAATACAGGGCATCCTGATGTTATGTGGTCCACTGATTCGTTGTACTCATTACATAATTTATTATTATTATTATTATTATTATTATTATTATTATTATTATTATTATTATTATTATTATTATTATTATTATTATTATTATTATTATTATTATTATTATCACATGCGGTTGGACACGTGCTCTTGGGCTTGCTCTTTGATTTTACAATCCAGGGGTAATCTGACTTCTCAAGAAGCAAACAACTTTTTAGAAGACATAAGGAGAAGAATCGCTGACTTGTAATTTGACTTGTACCACCAAAGAGCTCACGCAACGTAGAATGATTTGTCTCGGAGACAAACATGCATGCCCACACGAGGATCAGAATCGATCGGAACGTTGGAAATGTCATGTGCCGACTTGAAGACGGCCATCTACCGGATCCCATTTCGGCCTGTCTTCCACCTTCCAATAAGCTAGTTCGGAGTTTAAGAATCGTTTTCAGTGCGCATGCGATTTTATCCCGAACTTCTCACCTTCTTTTGTTTAAACCTTCTTTTGTTTTTAATCAAACAAAAGAAGGTGAGACATTCGGGGTAAAATCGCATGCGCATTAGAAACGATTCTTAAACTCCGAACTGGCTTATTATCCTCCGATGGATGCCGAGCATGCGCTGTAGAGACGCCGGCCGAGTACCAAGTGTGAACACGAACGTACGTACGAACGCATTCGGAGGTATATGTTGTGGCAATGTCAGCCTCCGTCGATTTCCCGGCCGTATTTAAAACTGAGATATCCAAAACTTTTAATTTCTCCGTGGGATATTTTTAGTTAGTTCTTTATTACATATAGTCTTTTAAGATACTTAATATATGATACGCCAATTACAAGCTTTAGTTAGTTATTCAATATATATTATACACTTAGACAAGATTGTTATATAAAGGAGCAAGGATGGCACAGTTGAGTTGGTTGGTGCGCGGACTTCGGTGCTTGCCGATCCCCAGCCAGACCTCAGTTGAATTACTGTTACGAGTTTACATATCGACGTTAAATATGGTCGCTTTACTTTACTTTACTTTATTATTGCCACAAGCCTTCAGGCGATTCTTCCCGCCCATTTCTTGTGCCGCCGACATTTGGGCTCTCCTCCACGACAGTATCTCTGCCTAAATTTGTCTTCAATGCAGTGCCAGAATGATCGCTGGATCATTTGAATTGCCTGGTATTTTCAGCCATTGAACAAAAGTCTTGTCCAATGGTATATTGTATACATAGAATCTAGGAGTTCCAGGGAAATGCGACTTGAACGTTGATCTTTCATCTTTCCTTCTATTACTGGTGTTTGAGGGACTCTCGTGCTGCTCTGCCAACTCGTTTATTGTATTTTGTAAAGTAGCGTTTTACAAGTTCGTACTACAAGCTCCCGGGGTATGCTCCGCCCGGACTCCCGACCCCTTACCCTTTCACATAGTAAATTTCGGAAAATCGTACCCCTTTCACATAGTAAATTTCGGAAAATCGCACCCCTTTCACATGCAAATTTTCAAAAAATCGCCCCTTTCACATACCAAATTTCGAAAATTCATACATTTTTCCCGAAAAAGGTACCCCTTTCACATATCTTTCCCTAAAAAGGCACCCCTTTCCCATAGCTGCGGCCTGAAAAAGGTACCCCTTTCGGGCGGAGCATCCCCGTATAGTCAATTATAGGGAGTACCCCCCCCCCCCCGGGTACAAGCTGAGGTAGAGCCAGGCCAACCAAATGGACTTTCGATAGTCAGTGTGGTTGTCAGAAGGAATTCCTTACTCAACCACTTTCCTTACTTAGGTTTGTACTTTTTCGTTACAAGACTAAGAGCTAGTGGATGATATCGACAAGCCTTATATAACAACTATATAAGGGCCCGTTCAAATGAGAGAGGGTACCCCTATATAGTAGGGATAACTGTTTTGTTTTGTGTCCACCAGGGAAAAGAAAACAAAAGAGTTATCCCTACTGTGAACGGTCCCTATAAGCTAAACCTAATTTCCTGTTTACATCACATTTGGAGTCAAAGCGAAACCCTACGTTGGTCTTAATTATGTTTGAGTTATAGTGAAAGAGGGTTTTATTTGTCCACAGGAAACTATACACAAATCCTACAATCAAAACAGTCAATAGGTTAAATTACTTAAAAACACATCAAGATTAATAATTGTACAATTACTGAAAATCTATAGCGAAACACTGGAAATACTAAACTACGCTTTAGATAAATTTGTCTCCCACTTCAAAAACACGTCCGCTTCGTCCGAAGGCAACAACGCAGTGGTCCGCGCAGGCTAAATGCTATCTTATGTAATTCCTTATTTCTTAATTGGTGACGAGGTAGAATTCTAATCAATCTTCAACTTGGTAAGTCTCGTTTAATTTTTAAATTTTCTATGCACGTGTTCCACTTGGAGTTTATAGAAAAAACTTGTAATATTTTTGGGTCGAATCCATGTAAATACACAGAACTTGTATGTTTATCATATATTAAGACTTATTTATTTATCTCCTAGCTCTATCATAGGGGATAGGGATGACTTTTGAAATTTAAGACTGTCATTTCATGATGTTGATGAAACCTTTTAACTGGCAGCTGACTTTCATTCTCACGTTCGATTTTACTCTTTGAAACGAATAAGGTCAAGATATTTGTATTTGGTACTTCAAAGAAAAAAATATGAAGGATTTAAAACCTTATCTGTTCTGGAATTAAGCTTATATTACTTTTGCAGCCAAGAGCGTTCATGTTTTGAAATATTTTGATATTAACCACTGCACAGGAAGCCCATATCAACTGTTTAGTTGTACTTTAGTACTCTGCAGAACACAATATTTATGTCTTTTATTTCATTTTGATATTCTAAGCTATAGCCACATGTGCTATTATAAGTGCCTTTTTTGATAAATGTTTGTTGTGCTCATCAAATCCCAACTGTATCACTATACAAATTATTTACACAAGACAACTACACAAATAATCACTTACGGCTGGTTCAACCGGAAATTTTAGTCCGCTGATCAAGTGCCGTATATCGCTGTCACTGATCTTACGTATTGTCGCTCAAATGAAAAGGAACGGATTACAAAAACCAACTGGGGCTTGACAACCCTGGACTACGAGTCTTCAGAGGCAGAGTAATCGTTTCTTTATTTTAGGTGATTTTAGACTCGGAACCCATGTAACTAGACGCACTCGTGCGTTCACTCGTGCCCTTGTAAAAGGGAGCCCAAAATCGGCTTAAAATGACATTTAGATTAGCTGCCGCTAGAGTAAAAGCGAGCACTGGTAGCCTGTAGTTCAACAAGCCGCAGTAGTAATAAAGACCTTTTTTGAATCGGCTAACTTACACTAAAGAATATCTGATTAGTCAATTTGTCTGTCAGCATCTATTAGTGTTTGCCATTGTTCTTCTATTATCATTCATGGGTATTATATATCTCCGACATGCAAAAATATTACCTGCGAATATACCAGTTTATTCAACTTTATATTTCACTATATATCTCAATTGTTTGCTGTTCAGACTTCTACAACGGCGTTTTTGACACAATAACAAATTTTTCGTTCATGTTTCAGATGTTTTCTATATGAATAAAAGACGTTACGTGACCAAACACGCAATACAAGGTCAAATGGAACCTAGTTCCATGCAATGGTCTGGTCCAGAATTCCGATATTAAAATTCAGTACAAAAACCTCTAAAGATCTCTTGAATGCTTGAATGAGGAATATAATTGACTTGCCTCTATATGTGTTCGTTTAGCAACATGTAGGGTGAGAAATTCGTGGATTTCCAGCTCAAAGCTTAAGGACAGAGTCTTTATCGCGGGAGCTATATTTCAAGTACTCCATTTCGACTTCGATATTTGGTTTAAGTATTGGAGATCAAGCTTAAAACAACAGCTTATTTTGAAGGACGTTCGCGGGCATTGTTCACGCGCACTTTTACTGCGCACGCTAGCGCGCGCTACCTCAATAAATCCAAGATGGCGGCCTAAAAATATTTTTTTCCGCTTATTATTAAATTTCCATCTTTTGAAATGAAACTTACTTCTATAAGCAGAAAAAATTAAAACAAGGAATTTGAATGAGGAAAAAATCATTCAGATTGAAAAACTCCAGAAAAAAGGATGAAAAAGATTTTAGTAGACCCAGTCTCCTCTCGGTATTCAAGATGGCGGGGAAATTTTCAAACTTTACGGCTCGATATCTCGGAAACAAATACGGTGACCCCTACTTTTTTTAGTCTTAAAAGGAAGGTATTTTGGAGTAATACAACATTTCTGAAAAAGAAAAAATTCTCATCCTAAGGGACTTAATGACAACGTTTTTTCGCTAAAAATTACGTTATACACCCCTTCGTCTCATCGAACACCGCCGATTTCAACAGCAGCGCATGGAAAAAAACACTCGTCAAAACTCAGAGAGATTCATTCATGCTTAAATGACCAAAGATTGTTGTCAACAATAGTCTCATACAACTGCAGATGGAATTTCTGGTCATTTAAGATGCGTTTTATATTTTTAGTATTTATTTTCTCGCCCTACGCGTATAGCGTATTTCGCGCGCTTTTCTTTGGCAATTTCGACAAAATTGTACGGCTCATAGCTCGAAAAGGAATACGGTACCCCCTCTTTTTTATTTCGTTTATTTTAAGTGTATATCATAAAGTATCAGTATGCGAAATTTCATTAAAATGACATCACAAATTCAATTGCCCGCGAACGTCGTTGAAGCTCTTATAAGTGTCTAAGTATATCTCGAGTTAAAAGCTCCATTTTACATTGTTTTAGTGCTGGAAGAGCCTGTCTCTGAAAGCTATTTTCTTTGTAGTCGGCCATCTTGCATTCCTAAAGTTCCTCGCTGGCGTTCACTACGAACAGTTCGCACGCGCTCAAAGGTGATGAATGAAGGGCATTGTTTCTTACGTTCTTAACCAATCAGAGGTGCATCACGTGACCGATTGCGCAAGAATGGCCTTTTCTCGTGGACGACGACAGGAGAAAAAAAAACATTTGCAGTTTATAACTCTTTCCCGGCTGATCATACCAAAATGGTGCATGGGATATCAATAATTATATTCTGATTTATTCATTTAAGCTGCAACCGATAAAAAATCGAACCCAAACGGCCGCCACCCAAGTCCTGAACAGGCTTTTGGCATTTTGGATCGAAGACAAAGCGTAAATAAATAAATCAAAATATTATTATTGACATCCCAAGCACCATTTCAGTCTCAGCTTCTAGCTATGTTCTATGTTTTTAGACCCGACATCGTTTCTTCAATTGACTATATACATATATATTGACTTTCAAACGACAACCGCTAATTTGCGTTTTTGCTTCTGTCAATCAAAAGTAAATATCACTAATACGAAGAACTTTTAATACTAAAATGATAATATAGCTAATATATACTCTCTAAAGATCAAATTTGGTCATTTGGTAGGATTTTGGGAACTTTTAGTATTGATTTTTCGATGTTTTGTTGAGGTGGGCGGACGGAAGCGAATAACCAAATTCCAACGGACTGTTTGAAGGTCAGAGTTCTCAGAATATATCCTCACTACAATTTTGTTTGATTTATCATCAGTGATCATTTTTTATTATACAATGCTTCAAACTAATATATCGTATACGAAGGAATCAACAAGTCTTTAATTGCTTGTAGAGACTAGAGGACGCGAACAGATTTAGATCATATCATGCGCATATCGGGCGCACAAATTACAACAAACTGACTGCATTGATCAACATCATAGCAGCAAATTGATCCTTAAAATCGGACATTTCAAAATGTTTTTACAGCGATTTCTCTACGTCAGCCCACAGACAGATCTTTCGCCACTCTCTTTTATCGGTCAAAGTATACATACACACTGCACGTGGCAAGATCTAATGGCGCCAAATACGTGCGGCAAAGTTTATTTTCGATTTGTTTGTTTTGACTCCTTATATGGTAATAGTGACATATTAACATATCGTATTCTAATGCGCATGGCAATTCAATATAATTCCGTATATAGGTCATTTGAAACAGCCGTGTTAAATGGTGGGTCAGTCAAGAACGTGGTTTTCAAAAGAGATTATATGAAGAACTGAATTCCAGGGAGCTGTTAAAACATTTCTATTCTGTAACACAAATGAATTAAACTGGCAACCTGTTTATGTTGTAAATGAACACAAGTTGTTCAAATCAAAGCAAAAGAGCTGCTGGTTGCCACGGACAGCTCGCCTGTGTATAAACAATAATAACGGGTGCCTCTCCCATAGCCCGAGTGAAAGCAATATTTGCATCTAAGTAATGTAAGACCACACAGGTATCCCACACTCATTTTCTGCGGTCTTCGAACAATGGAGAAATGATAAGATTTTCAGAAACTAAATCGCATCTAAAAAATTTCACAGACGTCCTTTTCCTGAGAGGTCTGCAACATCTAATGATGTGATTGGATGAAGTTCGGTTATGTTTTATGATGCACTGCATACCACGCCAGCCTCAATTCTACCTGGGCACGAGTAAACGCACTATTGTGCGTCTAGTTTACGGAGCAAAATGTTCGAAATTCGCGCCCTTAAAAGGTTTAGATAACACTGTTGCTTTGTGTATATTCCTTTGTGTACATTGTATGTAACTTCTCATTAAAACCATTAACATTGATTATACGTACAATATCACTAGAACTAATATGATACGCCCCACTGCAGTAGCAAAGTCTGTTCTCTTTGATTGTAACTCGAATGAAAAGTATTCTTTGCTCATATATGTTGCTTTATATATTATTCACTAGGTAAGTACTCAGTCGCGTTGATCGAGCAAATGCGTTTTAATTTCTTTCTTTTCGGCAGTGGAAATATCGCCAAACGCTGAAGGTCCTGAAGTACAAATCGGATTTTTCCATTCTCTAAGTGCATTGTAATTTGAAATCTTGAAGCCTGGAAGCGCGCTCGGTCACGCGTCAAGATAACGTCACGCAAGCTTGTCATTTATTAACTAGTCAATGTACAGTTGAAAGGGATACCATTAGACGCAGTTATAGCGCTTGAATTGTTTGGGCAGTCTTTTACAATGGCAAACAAAGGAAAAGTAAGTAACACAAGACTGATATTTACCGGAAAATTGCAAAACATGGGTGATACGAGTCCAAAGGGTTAGTTTACCAACACTTAGTAAAGAACAACAAAAAGGAAACGCATTTAGCCTTAACAGCACGTACTTATACAATGAATCTCTTCAGTGACCTAACTTTTTACAATGTTAACAGTGGTTAACAGTAATATTTTGACCCCTGAGTATTCTACACATTGATGTCATAGAACAACTTAGCTTGGGATATAGAATAGGATTAATACATGTATTAAAATGTATTAACTCAAGGAGTGAACTCAAGAACAACCACTCCGATCGAGTAGTGTAATTGCAATTGAGTATCGAGTTCGCAAACGACATATCCTATTTATAGCGGATGGAACGGATCAGGGAGGAGGGAGAAACAGCTTAAAATATACAGGAAAGAGGGAGAAGGGATCGGAGCCGGCCAGCACGAAAATGGAGAAGGGAGAAAATCACTTTTTTGTGCCAATTTAATTATTAATGTATAGAATTCGGGGTTTTGTTTCCGACCGAAACTGATCAATTGTTTGTGGTTCAGATACTGGATACAAATCATCTGTTTGATGTATGCATGCATAGGCTTCGGTTTGGCATCACCACTGGCATCAAGCTACTTTACATGAGTTTTCCTGAATGCCCCAAATCTATTCTCGATCAGTCTAGGCTAGTTTCCTACACAGTCGTGTTCTTACTCGCTTCAAAACTTGCAGCGCCAAGACCAATAGTAGGCATGGGTTTCCAGTAAATGTATATGTCACCGTCATTGAAATAAAGTGTTTTTTTTTTTGACCCCGGACGACAAAACACTTCACTATCCTTCGTCATTTTAGAGAGGAGTATAGGGGTTTTTGGATCGGTGGCCATTTTTCGCGCGAGCTTTTCGGCCGGCTTTTCGCTATTTTTAATTGCGAATCTTCTGATTCGCACACAATGTCAAAATTGGGGATTTTTTGCGATGTTTCGCTGTTTTAAAAGTTTTTGATTGCGGATATTTCCGGATTGCGGCACCCCCTGTGCCCTTCTCATTTTCAGTTGGGTTGAATTTCTGTTTTTGCGTCAGTTCAGTCGAAAATCGCAATCATGTCCTTAAGGACGGTGGCCCATAATTGCGAACCTTTTTTTTTTCAGTTATTTTATATTTACTTTGTAGAAGGAGTAAAGGTCTTTTGTATTCCACGACTAAAAATTTGGGGATATCCATGTATTTTACGGAGATAATTAATGGTAAGCATGGCAAATAATCGCTGACCAGCGATTTTTCGAATTTTTGATATAATATCATTTTTTCCGGTGTTAATTACTCGTGCCCAGGCCTTTAGGCCGGGAACGAGTTATAAACTGCAAATGTTTTTTTTTTTCATTTTGTCCGCTCATCGTCTCGAGAATGCGGCATTCTTGCGCAACCGGTCACGTGTTACAGCTCCTGATTGGGTAAGAGCGTAAGAAACAATGCCCTTCATTCATCACCTTTGAGCGAGTGCGAACTCTTTGAAGGTCTTCGAAGTGCCAGTCAGGAACTTTAGGAATGCAAGATGGCGGACAGCCCCAAAAATAGCTTTCAGAGACAGGCTTTTCCAGCAGTGAGACAATAGAAAACGGAGCTTTTAACTCGAGACATACCTAGACACTTATAAGAGCTTCAGAATGGGCTGTTATTTTGAGCTTGATCTCCAATACTTTGACCAAATATCGAGCTCTCAATGGAGTACTTGAAAATGAAACTCTCGCGACTCAGAGCAATTCCTTTGAGCTGGAAATCTACGAATTTCTCACCCTAGATGTTGCTAAACGAACGCATATAGAGGCAAGTCAATTATATTTTTCATTCAAGCATTCAAGAGATCTTGAGAGGTTTTTGTATTGAATTTTAACACCGACATTCTGGCCAGACAATTTAGTTATATATTTTCATGGAACCAAGGCTCTATTTGACCTGATGCGTTTGGTCACGTAATGGATAAAACATCTGAAACATGAACGAAAAAATACACGATTTGTTATTGTGTTAAAAGCGTCGTTGTAGAAGTCTTTAGAGCAAACAATTGAGATATATAGTGAAATAAAAAGTTGAATCAACTGGTATATTTTTGCATGTTGGAGATATCCAATACCCATGCATGATAATAGAAGGAAAACACTAATAGCTGCTGACAGACAAATTGACTAATCAGATATTCTTTGAAAAGGTCAAAAAAGGTCTTTATTATGTTACGGTTAAGTGAAGAATGCGTGAAACGGCTCGGGGAAGAGTACGAACGGGGCAGGTCATTGAAGCCTCTCCTAAAAGGGGCTCCCAGGGCACGAGTGAACGCACGTGTGCGTCTAGTTCATAAAGAAGTACAACGAAAGTGATAAAAGCTTCTCAAGATCGAATCCTTCAAAATAAAAGCAAAAAACGGTATTACTGAAATTACTGGTGCACGGTTTTTTTCGATTTTTTGGCCTATTTGAAATTCTTAGGAAACTTGACGTCAAATGCTATTTCTGAAAAAAATATATTGCGAATATTACAATATATATATATATTACAGTACATATAGCTTAGTTAATCTAAAACTGAATGAAAAAATAAAATTATGGGGTATCCATGCGATTTAATATGATAATTGACAACTAGACGTAACACGCTCTCTCGTTCTTTATACATTACATATACACCTATTTCAAAAAATGTTGTCGGGTGAGAGGCTTCAAGCCTACGCGACTAGACTGCAAAGGAGTATGGGTAGTTGAAAATATTTACTCTCTATTTGGCTTTGGTCTTTATTTTAAGCATCAGTGAATAAAGGAATTTGTTGTATAAGCTCAACACCAGCTGGTTGAGAATTGTCGTGCTGATTTTTATGTGGTTTCATAGTTTTTAGTAATTCCTACCCACACTCCATTTCGGGTGAGTCGCGTAGACTTGAGTCCATTTGCCGACAACGTTAATTGAAACAGGTATATAAATAAATAGTAAAGTATTAATAAGAGACCATAATACTAATTAGCGAAACTCAGTATTGATGTCTGTGCGATGTTCGTGGCGACTAAGGCTATTTTTGGTAACTTCGCCATCGCGCGCGGTAGTACGGGACTCATAGATTTTACGATAAACTTGTCTTCAAAATTCCTCCACAGAAAGAGGTATTTTTATCACAAAATATTGTACACTGCGTAAAGCAGGAGCAAAAGCTCAAACTTTAAAATTTAGGGAATATTATTGGTCGAAAAAGCCGGCAAGAACAATGGTAAAATGGCTGATTTTTGGCGTTCGTTTTCGAAGAGCTTTATCCTTTGTTCTTCTGTAACTCTTTAAATAATACGGTGACCCCCTGATTTTATGAATGATTTGAACCAAGAGACCATAATACTAAGAGAGCGAAACTCAACATTGATGTTTGTGCTATGTTCGTGGCGACTAAGGCTATTTTTAGTAACTTCGCCATCGCACGCGCAAGGCTCTCAACAAATAGAATTTGCTTTTTGACGTGCGCGCGGAAGGGACCGTTTGAATTCTATTGTTTAAGTGCCTTGCGCGCGCGATGGCGAAGTTACTAAAAATAGCCTTAGGCGCCACAAACATAGCACAAACATCAATGTTGAGTTTCGCTCTCTTAGTATTATGGTCTCTTGTTTGAACTCATAATCTTATAAACTTTTCATATAAAGAGAAAAGGTACACTTCTATTGTTAGGATTTTGAGTAAATTTATTTTTTCTCTGTCTGGTCCTTCAAAATCGTGTATTCTGGAAGGCTATTTTTCGCGCAAGTTGATCTTTCGCTTCTTCGCAAATTGTTCGGCAACAACTTAGTTCCAAGTGTTTTTCTGCATTATATGGTATCATTTTGTTTGCTTTCAAATATTTTTCATGATTGTTCCAAAATTTTTGTATTTTGACAAGAGACCATAATACTAAGAGAGCGAAGCTCAGTATTGATGTCTGTTCCATGTTCGTGGCGGCTAAGGCTATTTTTAGTAACTTCGCCATCGCGCGCGCAAGGCACTTAAACAATAGAATTCAAACGGTCCCTTCCGCGCGCACGCCAAAAAGCAAATTCTATTGGTTGAGGGCCTTGCGCGCGCGACTGGCGAAGTTACTAAAAATAGCCTTAGCCGCCACGAACATGGCACAGACATCAATACTGAGCTTCGCTCTCTTAGTATTATGGTCTCTTGATTTTGACCAGTTGTCGCAAGGCTATTTTTATAAAAAGTGTCCAAAACACCTCACATCTCCCCCCTCATATCTCGAGAGTGACCTCGGTGATCCCCCTTTTTATTTCACGTTTTATTTCTGCCTATGTACCTCTTTCTGTAGAGGAATTTTGAAGACAAGTTTATCGTAAAATCTATGAGTCCCGAACTACCTTAAGAGCCTTGCGCGCGCGATGGCGAAGTTACTAAATATAGCCTTAGTCGCCACGAACATCGCACAGACATCAATACTGAGTTTCGCTCTCTTAGTATTATGGTCTCTTGGTATTAATCACAACGATGATTCTGTTTTGTTCGCACGACAGTGCTTTCGAAAGGACCGATAATCCTGTCCTCAGGTGCGATATAGGCTAAGCTCATGGGGATCTAAATAAGTGAATAGCTAGGAAATACTATAATCCAAAATATTCTAAATATGTTAATTAGAATTTTAGATTGTAACTATTTAACAATTAGACCTCGAGGCCGAATAGACTACGAGTCCGAATAGCCCATGAGGCCGTAGGCCGAATGGGCTATTCAAACTCGTAGTCCATGAGGCCGAGAGGTCTAATTGTTTTAGTATTCACCAACATATTGGGCCAAAGGTGAATGAGACTAAACCGGCAAAACAAAGAGAGAAAAATGTTTTATTGATATTATTACTCGCGCTTCCTCTCAACTCGGGCTATCACCAATAGCCCGAGGTTAGGGAGCCAATCAGAATGCAGGATTTGTAATAGCCCTATGTTGGTGAATACTAAACTAAAATATACACTAAAAAATTATTCTAAAAAAAATCGAAAAGAAAGACGAACTTATGAGCTACAAATCCAGGGACCACAATTGTCATTAATTACACAGGACTCTATTTAAACTAGCTACAGCTAAATTAGATGCTCCTGTTAAAATATTGAATTAAAAAATAAAAAATAAATAAAAAATTAAATCAACGAAGCTCTTAGGCCGTAAGCAAGATTTATTGCAAACTAGATACCCGGAAACGGAAGCCTGTTCCTCAAAAATTAACTTTTGGGCTACCTGTGGCTGTCAGTTCCACTCTCCTCTCCTATTTGTTGTCCTCGTATTTCCGGTATTTCCACAACAAGGAGGCTTGTTCTTTTCTCGTGTATTTTGCAATCCTTCAAATGAAAAGTTTTACAAAAACGACATTTCACTTGAATCGTGATGGTTTTTAGTGATGGACAATCGATAGATGGAGTTGTGGTGAGTTAAAATATTGCATCAAACATAAAAATTTAAGTTAACTTAAGTTAATTAAGCTTAAGTTAGTCTTAACTTCGCTATTGCACTTCAAACAGACTTGAAGTACTATGTAATATGATGGATGTAATAATTCAGACAGAACTTGATACGAAAGGTTTTGACAAAGAATGGACATGTTTGAGAAATTCGTGCTTCAACGCACGACCGGCTACGTATCGACGATAATTTGCATGTTGATTTTGTTTTTGAATGAGAGCATGCTAACAACCAACAAGTGTAGTTCGCTGTTTGTGTGTATATTTAAGCTTATTTTAATTATGTCTGGTTTTTCATATATCTTAATATCACAAACGGTGAAGATTGGAGTGTTCGATATATAGAATAATTTTCGTGTATTCAAACGAACCGTGTCGTAACCGTGTCAGTGTCGTGAATCATTCGAAATTCCGGCTTTGAACGCACCGTGCCGTGACCGTATCGTGCAGTCATATGAAAACTGCTTTATGGGAGGGATTTGTGAATAATTTTATCCTGCAAGCACCAACATAGCCTAAAAAAACACTGCTGACTCAAGTGTTTAATGAATTCTTTCCCTTTGCTTAATAGAGGGATTAGAAAAGTATTCATTGCTTGCAGAAAGTAGATGTCATATTTTGATACTAATTTTATATTTTATTTGTATAACCTTAAGGTTGGCTTTTCAAAGCTAGATTCCAAAGACCAAGACATGACAATTCATCAAGATTCCACAAATGGTGTTCTCGGAGTTTCATATGAAGACAGTGTAAGATGGCGAAAGAAGACTATGCATGCACGCATTCTGATTGCCTTTCTGACTCTAGCATGTACAGCTCTTATAGTTGTACTAATAGTGACTCTTGAGTTAGGACTTCCTTGCCAAAAACATACAAGTAATACATCGAGATCAGTAAAAGATAAAGTCAAATTCCTACTCTTCTCAGACTATCATTTTGATAATTTCTATAACGAAGAAGTTGCAAAAAAGCCAACAGATTGTAGAAAAGTTGGTAACTATGCGAAAGCAAGTTATAAAGCTCCTTATGGAAGGATAATGTGTGACTCCCCTGCAGCTCTGATTGATAGCATGTTAGGTGAAATTAAGACAGTTGGCGGAGCAAGCTTTGTGTTAATGACAGGTTAGAGCAATGTCTATTTACTAGATAATTAATAATTGGTATTCATTTAGCCTCTACTGTGGGCATTTCTCACTTTTAATTTGGGGTTCCTGTGGAAATTTGGAGGCAAAAGGATTTGACACAAAATTTGGGGGCTTTAAACTACCCCCATTGTTTGTGTTATGGGATTCCTTTGTAATGGGTTTCCTGTGTAGCTCATGAAATAAAGACACATGCTGGACCACCCAAATATAACAGTTTGAGAGGGGGGTGTCTAACTTACAGTGCATGGTGTTGGCTTTGCCAAGGTTTGTGTATGACACTTTGAGGGAGTTTACTTTATTTACAATGATATTTTAACAGGATTTTTCCTTCACTTTAGTCATTTTCAAGGCCAGTAGAAATCTGATTTTATTTTACGAAACTGAGTTATAAAATCATAAAAGTCAAAAATATCAGAGAAAAAAAATGGATAAAAATATTGAAGTTACATGCATACATGTATATTCCAAGTACATGTATAAAAGTTACTTCAAGAGCAGTTTTGTATGATAAGTGTGAAATAGACTGTACTGTACTGTACGCCATGACTGTGTCAGTGTGATGCTGTCAATAAAAACATTTGAACTTCCTTCTGTGATCACATCATGCTGAGTCAGACTGCACCATTTCCATAGTTAATGAAATTAACTGTACTTACTGCATTTCATACTTATTACATGACACTATTTCCCTTCGTTTCTTTCTCAGGAGACTTTTCAGCACACAATATGGATCGTCCTTATTTCACCAATACATCAACTCCCTTGCGGGTACTGAACAATATTCGTATATCAGCAAACAAAACAAAGTCAGTATTTCCTAAAATTCCCATATTTCCCATGCTTGGCAACAATGATCTTCCTGGACATTATGTATTACCATTAACTAGTGACTGGTATACTAGTACGCTGGCAATATTTGCACCTCTTATTCTTTGTGATGGCTGTCCTGGTGAGGTACCAAGACCAACAAGCATGGATGTTTTAAAGAAGACATTTCTAGATGGTGGATATTACAGTGTAAATTTGACAGATACAAGTTAGTAACATTTCCATTACAATCCATGGACTGCAATATTTGAATTAAAAGAGTCTGTGCTGTAATATGTTATGTTTTAATATGTTATATGTTTTGATAGATGGTCGTATGGTGTTAATTGTCTTAAACAGTCTTTATTGGAATCCTTATGCAAATGACTTGGCACATGGGAACCCTATTGTACAGAAGGTTGCTAGGCGACAGATGATTTGGTTGGAAGAACAGCTGAGACAAGCAAAAGAGAATGGACAGAAAGTCTTCATATCAAGTCATATCCCACCAGGGTAAGACTTCAATCCTATGCCAACACATATTGTTGTCTATTTGGTCATATTTTGAGTTGGAGACTTGTTTGTTTAATTATTTGTTTATTTGTTTGTCTTAATTCCTGTATGTTTTTTTATGCGTTTGTTTGTTGTCTGTCTGTTTGTTTGTTTGTTTGTCTATTTGTCTGTTTGCTTGTTTGTTTATTCATGTCTGCCTGTCTGTCTATATGTATCTGTCTGACTGTCTGCTTCCTTGCTTTGCTTGTTTGCTTGCTATAATGCTTGTTGGTTTGTTTGTTACATTGTGCTTGTTTGCTCTGATAATTGTAAACTGTCCAGCATAGCATGAAAATCATTGATTAATGGCCATTACTGCACTCTGATGAGCCAATGAGTTTCCAGGATTTTGTATACTGCACCAAATATTAAAATTGCACTCTATTTGTGCTGTAGGATTGATCCTTACAGTGGTGCTAGTTTTTGGTTGAGTAACTACACCAAAATGTATGTTGAGCTTACGGCTGGTAAATACAAAGATGTCATTGCAGGTACTACATTGAATGGTTGTTGAAAATTATAATTATTGGACACACTGTGTTTTTGTGTGAATTACTACCGTTGTTGTTGAAGTGTGACCTCTGAAGCTCGAAGTAGTCGTTTGGAAACTTGCATTCAGACAGACATCAATCAAATCACTCGACCCGATACAAATTGCGATTCCCAAGAAAAAATGCCTCGAATGAACGATAAAAGTTCATTCAGTATACATTTAAAGTTTATATGTATTTAAAGTTTCCTTGCAAATTCGAGGCCTTTTTTCTTGAGAATCGATCCGTGTGCCGAATGCTAGTTTCGAATCGAGACTTTGACCTTCACAGGTCGTGCACTTCGACGATAACGGTCAGGCTCGTAACATGGTATATGGGATCAGGGATCAAGCCCCAAATTATGGCCAGGATCAGGGATCAGAGGCCAGGGCTCAGGGATCAGATGGGTGGGATCGAGGATCAGGGACATTGGGTCAGGATCAGGGATCAGCTCCGTTTTTTTGCACCAAGGATTAAGGATCAAAATTTTGTAAAAGTATGGACTCAGGGATCAAAATCCCAGGATCAGTGAGACGAAAATATACCATATTACAAGCCTGATAACGGTAGTAATTAAAATCTGATCATAATTAAATAATATTATTTTTAGTAGTCCTAAAGCGCATTTCAGTTTTATGGACTTTCCCGAAGAGTAGGATTTGAAAGAAGAACATTTACATTGAGACATTTCAATTACAAATTACAAAGAAATGTATGGAGCTAAATGCTTGTGTGAAGTGTATGACGTCATTGATACCCTAAAGATTCATAAAAATCTAATACTTCCCATAGGACTTTCCAGAAACAAACTAACCAGTTTTTCAGAACAGCTCTTTGAGAGTCTCTCAGTGTAGTTTCAATGAAGTTTCAGCGAAATTGAATGTTGAACAGTTTTGATGCTGGTCCCCCCAAAGATAGATCAGTTATGAGAAATACTTGGAGAGAAACTTTTGCCATCAGTAGTAAAAAAATGCGTGCACCACACGGAGATATCATGGTGGATTCTAGGGGCTTCTGCCCTCCCAAAATTAAGAAAATGTATTAGAGTACAAAAATATTTGGGAGTACACCTTTTAATGCGCTAGCCTGACGTTTGTAGCGTCAGCAATGCGCTTTTATTGGGTATTTTTAGATTACTAAAACACAAAAATAATTACCATTGCTGGAAAGAGCATGTTAAAATTAGCAAAACATGAAATTTGAAGGAAATAAATTCGAAACTCACAAGAATTTGAAGTTTGAAAAGTGTGAATTTTGTAAGAAAACCTTTGTTGATAGGCATCACTTGCCTACCAACGAATGTTTTCGTAAAAAAATTCGATTATTGAAAATTCACATCTTCGTGAGTTTTGAGCTAACTTCATTCAAACTTCACAGTTTTACGAATTTGACGTGCTCTTTCCAGCTTTGGCAATTATTCATCTGTCACCTGTGACTTTTGGAACTGTTACATGATAAGCTCATTGATTAGCCCTCCCAAACAAAACTGCACTCAGGCGTGCCTGAAATGTGACATGTTGGTTTCAGGTCAGTTTTATGCTCACATACACAAAGATGACTTCCATTTACAAGTGCTGGACACACAGACACTTAATTCAAGTCAGTCACCCACTAACAAGTCATTTGCACTCCTTGTGCCTTCTGTGTCTCCTATATACTCAAACAACCCGTCTTTCCGTGTGGGATACATTGACGTCACAAAACAGGCTTTACTGGATTATGACCAGTATTACGTGGATCTCGTCATGGCAACAGGTAGGTACTAGGATCATTCCACTAAACAGAATGCAGTAAATGTATAGTAGGTAGGATGATTCGCCTACTAGGATGGTCCATGTAAACACCCCCTTAAGCCCACTGCTTGAAGTCACTGGAAAGTTATCAGCTAGTGTAAGTCTAGATTTTTTTAAAAGGCCTTTCAATTCGATCTTGACTGATCTCACAAATTACGCTAAAAAGACATCAACTTTCTTTACTTTGTTGCACTTCTGAACCGTGAACATTGCGATTTAAGCTTATTGTAATAAATCTAGATTAAAACTAGCCTTTCAATTCACTCCCGTTTGTTCTTGTTTTCCAGAATTTGAAGCTCCCCGGTGGCAGTTTGCTTACAGATTTAGTGAGCGTTACCCATCGTCAAACCCTCACATCGATGCAGAAAGAATCTACGAATTAAACCAAGGATTATTGAACACTACTAATGACAAAACCTGGTTGAATTACATTTTTGCTCGTACACTGTTCTATCAACCCGAACCGTATTCTAGATTTGCTTTGTACTGTGCCATGAGATATGTGATTGACCTGGACTATAAAGCTTGTATTCAAAGATACAATGTACCTGGAGGGTAGAATAGCTACCAATAAAAAGAATAGCGTAGATTTCGTATGACTGTGAAAACGGTACCGCACGGTTACGGCAGGAATTTCGCATGTTTTTTTTAGAGAACACGGCACGGAGCAGTCCGTTTCACACTCATACGAAATCATCTCTTGTAGTTTGAGTAGCACTCAAGCTTAATTGTGAAAAAGCAAGCACTGCTAATGAGCAACACATTACTGTGTATGTTGCTTGTGCTTATGCTTATGTCACTAGTGAAAAGACAAGCACTGCTAATGAGCAGTACATTACTGAGTCTGTGTATGTTGCTTGTGCTTATGCTTATGTCACTAGTGAAAAGAAGTTTATATCGTTATATGTCACTGAATTTACCTACAATCTCCAAGATAACAAAATACCTGTCACTACCGTACAATCTTAAAATCGTTCAAGAGAAATTTGGCTTCCTTTAGACTCACAGTCAGTGTCTTTTTGTTACTTGTGCTTATCAGCTTATGGCACTAGAGTGCAAACACTAAAAGTGTGCAATACTTTGCACTATTTAGTACTAAATAGCACTAATTAAACAATAGAAAACAACAGAATTAGCATAATTTAGCACCATTTAGTACTATTTATGTTAGACGCTTTTAGTGTTTGTACTCTAGTTGAAAGACAAGCACTTAAGTGATCGCACTTAACTCATGAAAAAGTACAAAATCTACTTTGTACTAAAAAGTATAAAATCCTTTGTTTTCCATTGTTTAATAATGCTATTTTGCATTATTTGGCTAGTACAATTTCACGGCCGGATTAAGTGCGATGACTCTAATGAACAGTACATTAATTACCTATATTTTATACAATACTATTTTGTTTATGTATATATAGATATAGATTTTTTTAATATATATAGTAAATTTAAGTGCCCCCTATTAGTAGAGTGGTTCCCCTCGGCTAAATGTATTAGACACATGAATAAAGTTTCTATTTAAGAAATATAAAACGCGCGCGCATGTCTCTGTTCTGTGATATAAACACGATGGAAGATGTAGAGCAAGAGAAAAGCAAGCTTAGGAACACGAGGCGTAGCCGAGTGTTTCTCTTGCTTTTTTTGAGTGCTCTACATCTTCCAGAGTGTTTATATCACAGTACAGAGACATAAGCGATCGTTTTATATTGCTTTTACAAAATATTTTCGACGTTTTTTGAGTGAGCCATGTCTCTGTCCTCTGATATAAACATGGTAGCCAGCCAATCAGCGCGCGCGTTATATCTCAAATATTTTATAACTATCTATATATCTCACACCTTTCCCATTTTCGTGCAAGAAGAACGGGCAACATTTTCCCACTTTTACGACCAGAAGCATACTAAAATTACATTCCCCTTAGATGCCTAAGAGTATTGTCAGTATATATGTACCATAATATATTACAAGGGAAGTGCATTTTTAAGAGACTTTGTGTTCTTTATTATATTGTCCTTTGTAAGACAAAGGAACTAAGTTCATTTCTTAAAACAGTACATAAAATAAATCTGATCTACGTAGCGAAATGTTTGCAAAAAATTGCAAATGAATGAAATAAAGATCAAATCTATGCATGAAATGCATTATGGGTAGTTCATTTTCAATGTCACATGACTTGTTTGATTTTATTCCAGTTCTCTTTCTTATACCCAACCCAAAATGACAGCAGTTACTAGTTGACAAAGAACAAAATGAAATGGGGTTAGAGTGGTTTAGAGTCTACTACTAATTATTTTCCATTTTTTAAGGGGTTCAATAAAATAACTCTAGTACATTAGATATCGTAAACTGCGGCTTATATATAATCCCAGAGCTTATAAGGTGGTTTGTGAGGGCTTATGAGTAGGGGAGCTTATATGCATGAAAGTGGTTGGAAATCGACTGAGTAAAAATCAGTGTCCTCAGTTCACAAAAAATGCAATCAGCTTATCAGTTCTACTAAGTTATTATTTGTTCGTATATATTTTAATGGACTACAGAATGAGGAACACTTCAGAATTATATATCAAACTAGACGCACACGTACGTTCGTGCCCCGGGAGCCCCTTTTAGGAGAGGCTCCAATGACCGGCTCCGTTCGTACTCTTCCCCGAGCCGTTTCACGCATTCTTCACCATTCCGGGAAATAGTTAACCGTACCATAAAGACCTTTTTTGAATCGGCTAACTTTAAAGAATATCTGATTAGTCAATTCAGTTGTCTGTCAGCAGCTATTAGTGTTTGCCATTGTCCTTCTATTATCATGCATGGGGAGTCTATTATATATCTCCGACATGCAAAAATATTACCAGCGAAGATACCAGTTTATTCAACTTTTTATTTTACTGTGTATCTCAGTTGTTTGCTGTAAAGACTTCTACAACGGCGTTTTTGACACAATAACAAATCGTGTATTTTTTCGTTCATGTTTCGGATGTTTTATATATGAATTAAAGTATTATGTGACCAAACGCGTCAGGTCAACATGCAAAATTTCGATATTAAAATTCAGTACAAAAACCTCTCAAGATCTTTTGAATGAGAAATATAATTGACTTGCCTCTGTATGTGTTCGTTTAGCAACATGTAGGGGGAGAAATTCGTGGATTTCCAGCTCAAAGGACCCGGTCTTTATCGCGGAAACTTTGTTTGAAGTACTCCATTTAGAGTTCGATATTTGGTCAAAGTATTGGATATCAAGCTTAAAATAACAGCCCATTTTGAAGCTCTTATAAGTTTCTAGGTATATCTCGAGTTAAAAGCTCCATTTTACATTGTTTTACACCTGGAAGAGGCGTAAGCTAGTCTTTGTAATCGGCCATCTTGCATTCCTAAAGTTCCTGGCTTGCGTTCGCGCGCAGTCGCTCAAAGGTGATGAATGAAGGGCATTGTTTTTACGTTCTTAACCAATCAAAAGTGCCTCAGGACGAACATAGACAAAAAAAAACATTTGCAGTTTATAACTCGTTCCCGGCCTACGGCCTGGGCACGAGTAATAATGTGGCACAACATAACTTAACCGGACTTGGGACTGTTGTCTTGCCCAGTTAACGAGCTTCAGGAAAAGCAACGGTCTTAGACTAGGCGCAAAACTGAAAAAGTCGATCGCAAAAAGTGCAGAAGGCATTTTAGGGTAGAAGCTGGTAACATAACTATTCTAAACTAATTTTTCATGCTGAATCCGAATATGACTGTTACTAAGACGTATTCTGCAATCTTATATGTGTAAAAAATGACGTACTTTGTGAATTGCTACAGTCATTTCACACTAACGGCTTTTTCATGTAATTTCAAAAGGTTCCCAAACTTAAAAACAGTGACCATAGCTGGAAAGAGCACATCAAAATCAGTAAAACTGTGAAGTTTGAAGGATATAAGTTGAAAAATCAAGGATATACGAATTTTCAAAAATCAAACTTTGTTGGTATCTCTTGCATATAACAACAAGTATTTTCACACAAAATTTTGTCCTGCTATCTCCTTCGTCTTCCTCCGAAAGGACAGCTCGATCTAGAGAGGGAACTAAGGGGGAAAAGGAAAATGCATTTTCAGTGTAGCAAAAAAGATGAGATTTCAAATTTATCCGGATTTCAGCTGACGATGCCTAAGCAATACATTCACACTATGAATCCGAACAATTTTGAGAACGCATCTTTTTTGCTATATTGTTAGGCCTTCTATTAGTCTCCTCCTTTTAAGGCTTGTCACGCAACGCTCCCTCTTCCACAGGGAGTGTTGCGTGACAAGAATTAAAATAGCTGCGAAGGAGACTAGCCTTCCACTGAGCCACATTAAGACGGCGTTATAGACCACCGAATTCAAGAAGCTTTCTGGATTGCATAAATTTGAAAACACCAGCGAAAACGGAACTTTTGAAAACACTGACGCCACAATAGTTTGATCTCTACTGCGCATGCTTAAGGTTGCTGAGTCGTGCTAGTTTTTGCGACCACCACAGGAAGCCCAACTGAGGAGCCAACATTCAGACAGTGTGGACAAGAGAGCTCTCTTGGTGTGGATGAAAAGTGTTTTATGCGTTTTGAATCGACATTTAACCGAATTAGGGTACCTGTCAGGAGATAAACGGAAATCTAAAAACGGATCCGAAAACAAAATTAGAAAAATATAAACTTCTAAAGTAAAAAAAATTGTACGTAAACACTTGGTTTCTGACGCAAAAGATTTGACATTATTAACCTTTCTGAGGCCATTATAGGTTGAATAGATAAATTTATCCACACTTTTACGATTTTAGATTCGCCGGAAATACGCTGTTTAGTCAAGCGAGAAGGAGTCTTCTTTCCACATAAAATTAATCAATAACAAAATAAAGAAATGAGATTAAGAAATTTCAAAAATTGTTCGCAATGCAACATGAACTGAAAAGTAAATGTATTTCGATCCGTACATGTAAAAATGATTTTTATTTACATAAACAAATGGCGAAAATAGAGCTTTACTTTCCAGAAATATACCTGCCCAATATCTCTGAAATGATACTCGTTCAAGCAATGCTAGGTTCATCACGTATTAGTCACTATAAAAGTCGCTCAGTATCTCACTCTACTGACTTGCAGTTTTCGGCGTTTAGTAGACAACAGAAAGAGCAAGTCGGTGAGTTGTCCATGCTTTTCAATTATAAACTTATCGTCTTCTTGTTAGTTTTCAGTCCTTTGTTGGTATTTTTCGCTCCGCTACTTAATAACGTAACTCTGCTGCTTCATTTCAAGTTCCCCTTATGGTACAACTTTTCAGCTCGGAAACTGATATTGTATAACTTCAGTTAGTAATTAATTGTACGTGCCTCCTTAGAATTCCGGATATCGCAAATTAGTACGGACGAGCAACCAACAAAGTAAATATCCTTTGACATCATGAAGGTAAGTCATTTTTAGAATCTCAAAATTAAATGATTTGTAACGTTTTCCCTTTGACTATTTGTTAGCATCTACTGCAAATAGGAAATTAAAACCATTTTTCTATAATATAGAGGAACTTTGGCAAAGCAGCATTGTCGAGAACATGTTTGAGATTTAAAACATGCACTAACGAGCCTTTCATGCTTAAAAACGTGAAGAGTTTGAATGAAAACGCTTTTCTTTGTGGAGTGCGCATTTTTTTAAAACGTTTTTATACAATTGCTTCAGTCATATATTTATGCTACCACTAATGTATTTTTGATTTTATAAATATGTTAAATTTTTGATTTTTATGTTATCAGTCATAGAATTTGTTCGTCAAAATTCTGATAAACATTACGAAGATTCTTGGCTAGCATGAAGGTCATTACGTAACCGAATTCAAAATCGTATTATTGATGTGTCAAATGCCCCCTTCTCCTTCCCCCCTCACCCCAAGGATAAAAACGGATAGGTCTCGCAAAATTTCGGTTAAATTTTACAGGCCTCGAAGTCACGGTTTTACAGTAAATCGGTTAAAAGGGTCTCGAGCTCGCATGAAGAAGCTGAGGGAGCTTGTTTCGGAGTCTTGTCAAGCCTTGCGTTGACTGTTTGACACAACTTTTTTATTAGTCCAGTACAAATACACCCATATACGTACATGCACGCGAGTACTACTCTGACAGAACGTTACACTCGGTTGATGTTGATATTACAACTCCTTGCAGCTGATTTGCATGGTGCTTCTCTGTTCTATTTGCTGGTCAGAAGCCTGGTACATGATTGAAAGTCATTCTAATGACCCCACCAAGGACAAAGAAGAGTTAGCCAAAGGCTCGGATGATCTTGAAAGAATACAACTTAAAGGGAGAACAGCCAAGGAAGATGAAGAGAAGCGAAGTATTCGAAGGCCTAGTTTTCGAAGGCATAGAATCCGAAGGCATAGAAATCGAAAAAGATGCATCATTAGAAACCGGTACCAAGACGTACTTAAGTAGATTGCAGAACCTTAGAAAACTTAGAATTTTATGTGTCAGTCAAGCAAAAAAGCAAGAATTAATGAGATACCGCAATCACAGAAAGATCATTCAACCGAGATGTCTCCTCAAAAGGTATAGAATGTTTTTAAGTACACAAATAGCTTTTTAGTTGATATAAGCTAGCTTACTAGGCGAACCTCTAAATATAGATAGAAAAAAAGACATTTTATTTAATTATTCTCTCTTCTATTTCTTTCTTCCTTCCTTCCGGATCCTTCCTTCCTTCCTCCCTTCCTCCCTTCTTCCCTTCCTCCCTTCCTCCCTTCCTCCCTTCCTCCCTTCCTCCCTTCCTCCCTTCCTCCCTCCCTCCCTCCCTCCCTCACTTCCTCCCTCCCTCCCTCCCTCCCTCCCTCCCTCCCTCCCTCCCTCCCTCCCTCCCTCCCTCCCTCCCTCCCTCCCTCCCTCACTTCCTTCCTTCCTTCCTTCCTTCCTACCTTCCTTCTTTCTTTCTTTCTTTTGTTCTTTTATCCATCCATTCATTCTTTCGTTTTTCTTTTTTTTTTCTTACTTTTTTCCCTTTCTTTCTTTCTTTCTTCTTTCTTTCTTAATTTCTTTCTTTCTTTCTTCTTTCTTTCTTCTTTCTTTCTTCTTTCTTTCTTTCTTTTTTTGTTTCTTTTTTTCTTCTCAGTTCTCTCTTTCCTTGTTAACATTTCCTAACTCTTTCCTTTAATCTTTCATTGATGTTTTTATTGATTTATTGATTGTTTTGATTCATTCAGTTGATTGATTCAGTCATTCTTTTGTTCGTTCGTTCTGTACAGACCCGCAAATGAACCCACTAGAGGCCCGCAAATTAATGAGCCCAGGGAAGACTGAAAGGAAAATACGGAAAACCTCAAGTGGATTCATTTGTGGGCCTTGGTTCATTTGCGTGTGGGGCTGTACAGTTCGCGGATCATTCAATCATATTTTTTGATGTTCTCGTTGTTTATTTCACGGTCTTCCATCTTTGGCTTTACTAATTTTAAACACAGTAAAGAAGTCGCAAGCCAAGATTATCACGCGCTTTTTTAATTATGCTACTGAGTTTTCACGATTCTTTTAGCTCGGTTTTTAATAAGAACCTACCCTTATGACCTTTCATAGTTACACTTCCAGAATCCTTTTCGGTATAGCGTATTTTCATTCAATACTAGTTTTCACTATTGTTTTGGAATTTTCAAAGGAGTTTTAACATCAAAAGAAATTTCGCAAAGGATTGTGGTAGTTTAGGTATATGACGTCATAAGAGCCTCAAAGTAACATACTTCAAAAGTTGTTTTGAATATTTGAATCAGCGAAAAGAAATATCGAAATGCATTGTGGGTATGAAATGTTAGTCCGCCATTTTGAGTTTTGAGTTCTTACTCGACTTTCAAAATGGCGGACAAATGATAGGAAGCACAAATAAGATAAGAACGAAGAAGACTCAGTCTAGCTAACTTGCATTGCTCTCTTACACCTTTTAGCTATAGAGGGATTTCACGGCAGCCATGTTTGTGGTCAAAATAATAGAGCTTTTTTCCCAAGAGAAAATAGATTCTTTTCAAAAGAATCTATTTTCTCTTGGGAAAAAAGCTCTATTATTTTGACCACAAACATGGCTGCCATGAAATCCCTCTATTTGATTCTAGGAATTTTCTTGTTTTTACAGCACGAGAAGAATTGGCAAACGATCGGACGGCTTTGACCTTTGTGACGTCACGATTGGCCCTGGAACCGAACAGCTCATTTCCCCATGTGATAACATAGCAATTCGATTCGAAGAAGCCAGTAATTGCAATAACGACGATTGCTACTTCCGCCAAGCTCCCAACCACCAGCCGGTTAAACAAGGCAAATGCGTTGTAAAAAAATTCCCAATTTTGATTCCCATATTGTACGGCAGCTATTGTCAGTATATCACTCTTAAGATATATCACTTACAAGTTGGTTATGAATGTAAGACCACTTTAAATACCCTCTCATGATCACTCACAGGTAGTGGGTCTTAACGGGGTTAACCGTTAGTCGTATAAAAAAATAATTGCTGTTAGCGGCGTAGAAATAGAAAAATCTCAACCGTTAGCGGTAAAAATTGTTAGTCCGGCGTAAAGCGTTTTTCTGGAAGCAATTTTTCATTTTGAAAGAACAATTATCAGTGCTTTTATCTATGTATATGAGAGTTTTACTTTTTGGCTTGAAAAATAAAGCTGGGGTCTTGTGCGGTAAGGCAAATTAAAGAGTCTCAAGACCTTAAGGAGGTTGATTACGTTGGCAAAAAGTCATTATATATCCTCTAATTTGAATTTTTTTTTAATTCAAAATGTAATGCTGATTCCAAAAAGAAAAAGAAAAAGAAAAAAGGGTGTCCCGTGCTAGTTTTTGAGATAATCACCTTTGAATGGATGCCTTTTTACGAGTTTTTAGGGCAAAAATAACGCTACCGGAAGTCTTGACTTTTGTACCGTGACTCCTTCAAAAAGTCTCCGGAAGTCGAACAAAATTTGCTACAAAAATCCATTTTTTTCATACTTAGGTTAGAATAATTAACGTTTTTACAAATTTAATATGGTTGAGATATCAAGCTACTTTTTTAAGTAAACACAAAAAATTATACCAACCGTTACCGTAAAAAAGTCTAAACATGGAGCTTATAAGCAGGAGACGTTTTTGTTAACACGGACGTTATACACGTACGTTTTCGTTCATCCGTTTGCCGTCATAGATGAGGTTGCTGTTCTTGGTAGAAGATGAAAAAGCCTTAACTGACCTTCTGCTTAACGAAAATGGACACATCATCTATGATGGAAAATGGATGAAGAAGAACGTACACTGCGGTGGCGTCTGCGTTGACAAAAACGTCTCCTGCTTAAGCTGCCTAATATTAACCATTAACCGTAAAAGCCACCGCCACATTGAGACCCTTCTGGCAGCCAGGTGGTAGAGCGTGGAACAAACTGCTGTGTTTTGGCAGAGTTTTCAGTGCTCTCCGCGCTACGACAAGAGTCGTTATTATATTCGTCTTCGCTGACATACAAACAAAAAAAACGAGTAAAAAGGGGGCCCGGCTTGGGGAGTCCTTTATCAAGAATAAAATGATCTAAAGCTCTTTGGGTTTCCTGTGGCAACCTCAATAAACTCGATCACGTAAATGTACCGCGGTATAACTTGATAGCGCATGTACTAAAGTGCGTTACACTGCGCTATCAAGTTACCGCGGTAATTTACGTGATCGAGTTTCAGTGAGGTTGCCACAGGAAACCCAAAGAGCTTCAGTTCATTTTATTTTTGATAAGAGGCTGTGAATTTAATCTGTGTCAGTGCATACAGATTTAATCAGGAATGAATGGAAATTTGTAACACCGCTTTCGAACCTTGACACCTTGTCGGAGTAGAAGAGATAATTAAAAATAGAGTAGGCTTCAATGACACATCATCAGTAACATTTTTTTTCAACATTAAAAAATTCCCCATGTTGTAGTTGCATATTTTGGCCACGTACTCAAGCATGTTAAGGCCTGGGTCAGGCTAGGAGGGAAATCTGAAGCTTACGATTGATTTTTAGTTTTATGTCATAAACAGATCCAAACAACGTGAAATTTCGCAAACCAGTAGAACTTAGTAAAGTGTAGTGCCTTAACCCAAAATTTCTGTGTAAGAGTGATCACGTGATCAACTAGTGGGATAAAGTGCAACAAATCAGTTTTTAAGAGAGATTAATGGTGGCAAGTTTAAGTGATACACAAGAACAAATACCTCGAATGTAGTTTGTTTTAACAGTTTAAAAAGATAGCGCTTGGAATGGATGTCCATCGTTCTTTCGTAAAGAGATATTGAATAAAACGTACTGGACACGTGACCAGATATTAAAATTACATTATATTCCAAATCTACTTAGTGAAAAGCGATATAGTCAATCATTCCAAACGATAAGTTGTAATGGGAGGGATAGATTTATACCAGTTGTGGAAAGAGACTATAAAAAGCATTCTAAATATTTTGTCTTAATGACGTCATCAGTCACGTGATCAAAAAATTTTCACGTTAAAAATATTAAGGGACCTAAAATAAATCCCTTGATCAGTTTGTGTCACAACCAAAACAAATACCTGGCAAGATGTCGAACTGAATACATGCAGATTTACTCATAGACCTCACAGTGATAAACCCAGGCTTTAATTAACATGCTTGAGTATAGGCAGAAAACTTTTTAAAAGATTTTAATTTGCCTATACTTAGCTGCATGGATCTGATACACCAACATAAAAATCAGTAAGGCCGTTTACTATGATAATATTTTTGTATTTGTTACTATAAGAAATTGTAGATGATTGCATTTTTATAAAATAAACTGCATGAATACTGAAACTGCAATGCATGGACTGCTATTAAAAAGTCGCTTGTTTATATGTCTCAGAAAGGCAGTATACGTGAAAGTACACGTGTCAAGACCGTGTCTTGCCATGACCGCCTTGTAGGAAAATAGCCGTCATGCTATCTCCTGCTTCGCCCCCTCGGAAAGGACAGCTCGATCTATAGAGAGGGAGCTAAGGGGGAAAAGGAAAATGCATTTTCAGTGTAGCAAAGAAGATGAGATTTCAAATTTATCCGGATTGCAGCTGACGATGCCTAAGCAATACATTTACACTATGAATCCGAACAATTTTGAGAACGCATCTTTTTTACTATATGGTTAGGCCTTCTATTAATCTCCTCCTTTTAAGGCTTGTTACGCAACGCTCCCTCGCCCAGACGGCGTTATCTAGACCACCGAATTCAAGAAACTTTCTAGATTGAATAAATTTGAACACCAGCGAAACCGGAACTTTTGAAAACGATGACGCCACGATAGTTTTATCTCTATTGCGCATGCTTAAGGTTGCTGAGTCGTGAGGCAGACCTAGTTTTCGCGCCACCACAGGAAGCTCAACTGAGGAGCCAACACACAGATTAAGGAATAAGTCTGGAGTCTACTGAGTGTGGCCAAGAGAGCTCTCTTGGTGTGACGGAAAGTATTTTATGCGTTTTGAATCGACATTTAACCGAATTAGGGTACCTGTCAGGAGATAAACGGAAATCTAAAAACGGATCCGAAAACAAAATTAGAAAAATATAAACTTCTAAAGTAAAAAAAATTGTGCGTAAACACTTGGTTTCTGACGCAAAAGATTTGACATTATATAACCTTTCTGAGGCCATTATAGGTTGAATAGATAAATTTATCCACACTTTTACGATTTTAGATTCGCCGGAAATATGCTGTTTAGTCAAGCGAGAAGGAGTCTTCTTTCCACATAAAATTAATCAATTACAAAATAAAGAAATGAGATTAAAGAAATTCAAAAACTGTCCGCATTGCAACATGAACTGAAAAGTAAATGTATTTCGATCCGTACATGGAAAAATGCTTTTTATTTACATAAACAAATGGGGAAAATAGAGCTTTACTTTCCAGAAATATACCTGCCCAATATCTCTGAAATGATACTCCTTCAAGCAATGCTAGGTTCATCACGTATTAGTCACTATAAAAGTCGCTCAGTATCTACTTACATGCAGTTTTCGGCGTTTAGTGGACAACAGAAAGAGCAAGTCGGTGAGTTGTCCATGCTTTTCAATTATAAACTTATCGTCTTCTTGTTAGTTTTCAGTCCTTTGTTGCTATTTTCCGCGCGCTAGCTCCGCTACTTAATAACTCTGCTGCTTCATTTCAAGTTCCCCTTATGGTACAACTTTTCAGCTCGGAGACTGATATTGTATAACTTCAGTTAGTAATTAATTGTACGTGCCTCCTTAGAATTCCGGATATCGCAAATTAGTACGGACGAGCAACCAACAAAGTAAATATCCTTTGACATCATGAAGGTAAGTCATTTTTGGAATCTCAAAATTAAATGATTTGTAACTTTATCACTGAATTCAGTGATGCGGATCTTCCTATTTATCTTTCCACAGCTGACTTGTTTTGTACTTTTCTGTTTTTCTCTTTATTGGTTTGAAGTTCAATCCCACAAAGAGTTTGAAACTCGCTCAAAAAGCAGTCCCTTCAAAGTCGACAGCCAACGAAAGGATTCTCAAGAAATTCAGAAGCATCCTCATTTGGGAACTGAGTCAAAGGACGAAGATCCTGCTCGATGGCGATGGCGATGGCGCCGTTTTAGAAATCGGAAAATTGGATGCAGAATACCCCCAGTCGCCGAAAAATACTTGACAATGCTGAAACGAAGCGGCATTACAGGGCATTATTAAGGGTTTTAGTAGAGTTAGTAGATATAAACCTACGAGCTGGAGATGGAGACGGCTAGTAAGACTTGGAGGTACAGTATGGTTATTGGCAGGCGGCGATGCAAAAGGTGAATAACTAAACAAGTTATTAGCAGCAATGGTTTTTTATCTAGCAGATGTTCACAAAGTTTTGTTATTTCTCTATTTTCCTTGTTGTTGATGGACTTGCTTTTGTTCGTTTCTCTCTCTCTCTCTCTCTCTCTCTCTCTCTCTCTCTCTCTCTCTCTCTCTCTCTCTCTCTCTCTCTCTCTCTAGATCTCTCTTCTCTCTCTCTCTCTCTCTCTCTCTCTCTCTCTCTCTCTCTCTCTCTCTCTCTCTCTCTCTCTCTCTCTCTCTCTCTCTCTCTCTCTCTCTCTAATACCGGCGGTTCGCGAAAAGATAGTATACGAACATGTTGGAGACCCAAAACTTTCGGTCCCGGGGGGGGGGGACTCCGATCGTAAATGGACGGGGATGCTCGTTGTACCTTTTAGGGGTCAAAATCTGCACTCCGGTACCTTTTAGGGTATCTCAGACTTCAGTGGACTACCAGAGACATAGCTGCTACCTTTTAGGGACTGTTTTGGGTTAAATAAACTACCTAAAATAAGCATGAAAGGGACGATTTGATGATCTGAATTGAATCTTCAAAGCACATCGATCACAAAGTGTTTCATTACTTTAATTCTTTATTATTGTTTTTGAATTGGTACCTTTTAGGGGTAGAAATGAATTGTTGCCACTCCCACTCAGGTACCTTTTAGAGGTCATTTTCAAAATTTCAGACGAGCATCCCCGTCCTCTTATATATGGGAGTGCCCCCCCCCCCCCCCGGGCTTTCGGTGCACTAATTAATTTGCTGCTTGCCTGCTTGTTCCTTTAACAGGTCCAGAATTAGAAGACTTGGTAAACGGAGTTTTCCTCTCTGTCCGGCATGCTTTAACCTCAAAGAACTTCCGCTTTCAAACGGCTTCACGGTAAAAGTAGAGGAAGTCAGCAGTTGCCAGAATAAGTGTTACTTCAGTGGTATCGAACAAGGAAATTGTGTTCAGACATCTCGCAGAATAATCTTACCAGTGTTTGATGCGAATTGCAATTTAACAGGTTTCGTTACTAAAACCATAAAAGTAAATTGTGAATGCCGAGCTTACGTCCACCCCATGCAATCAGCTCTGGGTTAGTGGCTAATCCTTTACCATGCTGGTCCATTCTTTAATGGTATATATATGCACAAACGTTAAGGGTGCTGGGACCTATTTCTCGAGACCGTTGCTAGGGAAACTTCATATTCCTGTAAGTCGGCTAATATTTAGATTTTTTTTTTTTTTAAAGCAGTGCTACTTATGAGGTAATCAAATCACAAGTTACTTGAGTTTGATGACGTCTTCGCGTGACATCATCAAATGACGTCATCGGAACAGAAAATTTCTATAATAATAATAATAATAATAATAATAATAATAATAATAATAATAATAATAATAATATTTATTCAGGAAAGCTCACGTCACATTACGTGGTTTTCAGTGAGGTCCTGCAGAGTACATAAATTCAAATTAAAGAAAAAAATTTACAAGAAATGATAAAAACATAAAGTTACAAATATGAAATTAATGAAAGAATATGATGAAAAGAATATGCAACATTAACTGAAACTTGCATATTCTTTTCATCATATTCTTTCATTAATTTCATATTTGTAACTTTATGTTTTTATCATTTCTTGTAAATTTTTTTCTTTAATTTGAATTTATGTACTCTGCAGGACCTCACTGAAAACCACGTAATGTGACGTGAGCTTTCCTTTCTAATTTTTGCCGTTTCAAAACATTTTTATTCAATTCTTACATAGTATGGCTTTATTCTTCAAGGTGCACAAAGTGACGTATGCGTTTTTCATTTCGTTGAGAGATAAATTTTTAGGGCTCTTTTTTCGTCTTCGTAAACACTTTTCGTCTTGGTAAAGACTTTTTTGCTGATAACTTCGCTATTTTACACTTTTCTAGAAAACTCATCCGTTACTTTGTAGAGTATAATACATAAATCATTTAATTCAAGACAAAAATAATTATTTTAGCTGCAAACTCCTCAAAGATTATAGAATTTAAAATGAAAACCAGCTGTTCGCGCATGCGCACTGGAGATTTCAGATCGACACTTTATAGTTCGGCTGTATCATAATGAACAGCTTCAATGTGCTTATATAATTATAAAATAACTATTATATAACGCGCGCTCTGATTGGTTGAAATCCATGTTGATATAAGAGCATAGAGACATGGTGAGGACAACCAACAAAAACTTTTTGTTGGATCACCGGGTGAAAATGGCAGAAGAAACATTTGATGAAAACTACTATCTCAATTTACCATCATTTGAATTTGACCTGTCTGAAATCCAAATTCCATTGGATGAAAAAAGAGGTACCAATGAAGAAAATCGTGACAACGAAAAATACACGAAAAAACCTCGCTTTGCTGAGCTTTCTCAAAACGACCAAGACAAAATCGTGACAAACGCACAAGCAAAGAGAACGGATTACAGTACGTCTTGGGGATTCACTGTCTTTAAAGGTAAGAGCAATTTTTATCTTTCTTTCACTTTTTGATTGCTTTGTCTGCCTTTAGCCGCTAAGAGTTTTTTCGTCAAAAAAGTTGCAACTTTGTGTACTCTAGACATTACGCAATGTTTTGACAAGGCGCGACATGGCAATGTTTTGACGTGAATGAAGCAAGAAAAAATTACAAATAATCCAATTACAGTAGAAAAATGAAAAAAACTGTGAATGAAAAAAATATTACAAATAAACGCTAGCCCTTTTAAAACTGATTAATATGTTTAAATAGACTAAATATTATCTAATTGATAAATGTTAACGAATCAACGACGAAGTTTTGCTATCTCGGAGACAAAACGCCGTAATAAAACAATGCTTTATACAGAGTTATTTAATTTATAAGAAAAAAACCTAAACAGTGAAGTTTTATTTTATAGATTGGTGTGACGAAAGAGGTAAAAATCTTAAGTTAGAGACACTAGAAGAAAGAGAAATCGATGCACTTCTCCGCCAATTTTATGCCGAAGTCCGAAATAAAGATGGACAAGATTACAGTCGCAACTCATTGATTTCCCTAAGATATGCTATTGAGCGTTACTTGAATATGCCACCAATAAGTAAAGGGATCAAAATATCCAACAACCCACAGTTTGCCTCCTCTAACCAAATGTTAGATGCAAAATTGAAAATGCTCAAGAAGGAGGGAAAGGAAAACGCACAACATAAGCCGCCTATCGAGCAAGAGGATATCCAAAAGATCAAAACAAGCACAGTCATCTTACCAGATCATCCTGTGAGCCTTCTTCGAAATGTGTGGTTTCACTCAACGCTCTATTGGTGTCGGAGAGGCAGAGAAGGGCAGAGAAGTCTCAAAAAGTCAAGCTTTTCATTTGAAGTTGATGCTGCAGGCCGTAAATTTGTCACCATGACGCACGAGGAAGCGACGAAAAATCATCCCGGTGGCACGGCAGATATACAAAGTTTTGAGAAGTTTGGCCGTATGTATGAGACCGATTCTCCAACAGATGGATATAAATGCCTCAAGAAATATCTATCCAAGCTCCATCCAGCTAATGAATCGCTATTTCAATACCCCAAACGAAATTTCAAGCCTGACGACTTGGTTTGGTACGAAAACCGTCCACTTGGCGTGAATAAATTATCAGAGATGATGAAACAAATCAGCCTCGCAGCAAAGTTATCAAAAATTTACACCAATCACTCAGTTCGTGCCACTGCAATAACCCTTTGGTCTGAAGCAAGAATGTCAAACCGACAGATAATGGCCATTTCCGGGCACAGAAATGAAGCCAGCTTGAGAAGTTATAACTCAAGACCGAGTGACAACGATCTACGTCTAGCCAGCGACGTTTTGTCGAGTGCACTAGTGAACACCAATTTTCATCTCCTGGTCAATCAGTAGCTACCAGTAGCCAATCTCAGTTCAACAAAAAGCCTCCAAGCAATGAAGAATTGTTTGGCAACCTGTTTACATCCTGCACCATTGGTAAAGTAGAAGTTAACATTCAAAAGTGACCAGATGTCTTGAACTTTTCTCTTTATACACATGCATTGAGTAATTTTGATTTCCATCTTTGTATGGAACTGACATTACCCTTACTGTACTTTGTAATTCGATTTGATTTCTTTACAATTCATCCAAGAATTTATTTCATTGAAAGACTTTTCTTTCAGAGTTAACTCATTTATAAATAAAGATCAATGAAAACGATGGTTTTTTCAATTTCTTTCGACTAATTTAATTGGCTAGCGCGCGCTTTCTGACGCTTCTTGGGAGAATTAATACATCAATCAGCAGGTAGAATCGAAAATAAAACCCTTTCTGTGAAGCAACTTTGTTGGTTATTTTATAAAAGCATTATCACACTCTTTTCCGTGTTTATATGCTCTCTTATCAACACTTGGGATGTTGGGAGAACACTCGAAAAGATTTAAAATCACTCGCCTACGGCTCGTGATTCTAAAACTTTTCTCGTGTTCTCCCAACATCCCGCGTGTTGATAAGAGAGCATATAAACACGGAAAAGAGTGTGATAATGCTTAATTTGGTTTTAAGACTTTCACTTACAATGTTTTGACCCATTTTTTTGCCTAGCTTCGGCCGACTGATAATCATTTGAGAAATTTGTAGCATATTTTGTTGAATTAATTCAATAAAAATTATATTTCCCGCTCTCTCGATAGAAATGTGCGAACCTTTAAGACCCAAAGAAACGAGGGCATTCCAAAAGTGACATTTTCTCAAAAAATCGTAAAATCGAAGACGTCAATGAGCTCTGGCACTCGATTTTTACAGCCAACATAACAACCACGTTGCTTAGTAACGAAATATGTCCCAGCACCCTTAACTCGTTCAACACGAGAAACTGACTATATACGAAATGGCCTCTGGGTCCATACCCAGGGGACCAGTGGCACTCACTCTAGGGATTCTCCCGGCTATTTGTGTCTATGGTCTTTCAAATTTTTTCATGCCCAAATTAAAAGTTCTCAGTTCATTTCAAGCTTGACGAACTCTTGGGACCTACCTAAAAGAAGAAGAAAAGAAGAAGAAGAATTAAGAAGAATTAGAAGAAGAAAAAGAAGAAGAAGAAGCAAAAACCAAAAAACAAACAAACAAACAAAACAAAACAAAAAAAACAAAAAACAAAAAAACAGAACAAAACAAAAAACCAAATAACATTAACAACAACAACAACAACAAAAACAAAACGTAACAACAACAACAACAACAACAACAAATTAAACAAGAGAACACCAAGAGTGAATCAAAGCTTGTACATGGTCTCCAGGGTACTTGGGTGCACTAGTAATAACTGGATTTTCATATGTTTTATCATGAACACCCTGCATGAGTGACACCAAAACATGTTTCAGTCTCTGTTTGAAACGTTCACGTGCACGCAGCTGCTTCTTAAAGATTCACCTTTCCGGTGGAGTTTCCCTGAATTCATAACGATTTAGCCCGCGCAAGCGAGGTCAAGGGGGGGGAAGGGAAATATTAAAGTAAGCCTTAGATAAACTGAAAAAAGTTCAGCAGAAAACGAGTGTAGTACCTTCAAATTCCGATAAAAGTTCATGAGGAGAGTTTCTCTGTAGTTTGTACTATATTTGAAATGACGTAATCATCGTTTAACTCATATAAATGCTAGAGTTTCCATAGGGAGCCCGGCTTTTAAAAATTGCAAGTGAATAAATCAATAATTAAAGTACTTTGAGTTTCCTGTGTTGAGATTTGAAACGAGACGCGATAATCGTAATTGCCAGTTATCTTGAGAGCATATTACGTAAATGAGAAAGCGGGAGAACAGTCCCAGAAAATTATAAGATTTTACTCATCCCGAAAGGGAATGGGGAGGGGGAGGGGGAGGGGGAGGGGAAAGATCCCCTCCGGTCCTTCCCCTCCCCCTCCCCTTCCCCTTTCGCCCTGGGTCCCTAAGGATGGGTTTTACTAGACTCCGTCTTAGCAATGAACTGTATATTTAAAACATCAATTTTATTCATTTATTTAGTTTTCTTCGATATATATATATACGTGTATATAAACATATAATTTTGTTTATCACCATAGTTACCGCTTGTTACCAAGTCATCTCGCGCGTGTTGTACATTTTCACTAGCCCTGATGATGACGCCCTGTCCGAAAGCTTGGCGCGTTACAAAATAAAGTTCAAGCGTCGTTGAAACTATAGTTTGATTGTAATATGGTTCTTAATCTAGTATATATCTGTATAGAAATTTATAAAATATTTGAGACATAACGCGCGCGCTGATTGGCTGGCTACCATGTTTATATCACAGTACAGAGATATGCGCGCGCGCGTTTTATATTCAGCTTAAATGATAAACGTGATAAGTCTTATAACACATAGCCAGAGGTTGGGGTTCCATTCCGTAGCGACCGAGGAAAACCGCCGATGACTATTACATTTATCTACAATTTAAACAAAATAATTTTCCAAACGTTGTCAGTAAAGTCAGATATGTCAAATATACATGTACTCAGGAAAATTGGAGGTACCACAGGCAACCCAAGCTCCATTAGCCACTTTCATACCGTGAGTACTGGGTACGAGTCCCTTAAACTTTGATGATAGCAACACAAAACGTATGTAGTCAGAAAGAGCACATCGAGCTGTATATAATCCCAAGGTTTGATGTTAATCGGATATACATTGAAAGAGATACAGCAGTTCAAACATGCTAGATTCTACAAAGAAATGTATGGTTGTAGGGACAAAATGTCCAAAATGTCCCTACAATCATACATTTCTTTGTAAATTCTAGCATTTTTGCACGGCTGTTAGTCATTCAATATTAACCCGATTAACACCAAACTTTATAGCTCGATGTGCTCTTTCGGACTATATATATGAGTTTTGTGTTACCATCGTCAAAATTTGAGGGACTCGTACCCAGTCTTCACGGTATGAAAGTGGCTAGTTGAAATGAGAGGTTTTATAAAGATGTTGAAATCGTTTTAGAGTATGGAAAAACGTATTAATAAACATAACTTAACAAAAGAATTGATATTATATCGGATATTTTCAATTTTATGCTGTTTTTCATAACTTCGAGTGGCTCAAGACATGTTATGAAAAACAGTATAAGATTGAAAATAAACAACATAACACCACTTCTTTTGTTGATAAATGTTTATTAATATGTTTATTAATATTTTTTGTACTCTTCACTGATTTCCACCTCTTTCTGGAAGCCCTCATCATGGTCTGCCAAATCGCTCTAATATAGAGCTTGGGTTGCCTGTGGAGGTACTCAACAACCAACAGGGACTTCAGTAATAATGTATTTCTGAATGATTTCGGTTTTCTTAAAACTTCAATATAAACGCCTAGTCACATAGCAAAGTATTAAAATATCAAAAAATTAACTTCCTAGAAGCTCTGTACTTGTTCTTTTAATTTGGGCTGCCTGTGGTAGCGGTTTCCCTGTGGTAAATCGAGCAAAGCACGTTTTAAAGATGGCGGACGGTTTTGATGAAGAAGACATCTTTGCAGTTTTTGATCAGGAAAGCTCTGCAGCTACTTCAACAAAGCGTAAATCTGAAAATGAAGATAGTGGAAAGGCTTCTTCTTCAAGTCAAAGACCTCAAGTGGGCGAAAAACGAGATTTAAAAGAGGTTTTAAACGATCCTTTGCTGTTTGATGTCGACGAAACAGGAAGCCCAAGTGCAAGTAGTTCGTCCAAAAAACAAAAATTTGAAGATACTGAAAGGTAACGTTTAGAGTTATTGCTCACCATATCCATTAAAATATCATTATTGTTATAGATGAAAGAGATATTTAGAGAATAGTTCTCATTTGTTTTGAGGCCTAGCAGCATTTCAATTGAGTCACATGCTCTCTAACCATACGAACTCCAACTAACGTATTTGTGATAAAATTTAAACATTACATGGATAAACACTTTGTTAGCCTTATCTAGAGATAATTCCCAGAAGTAGTGATTTAATTTTCTTTAAAATTGAAAGTTGAAGTTGTTTATGTGTTCCTGAGTCCTAGAATTATTAAATCAATTCCAACATCAGTGGTGTTCTTTTACTTTCAGTTTATTAGAATCCGTTCCTCAAGTTGATGTTATAACTGTGGAAACAGTTGAGGCTTGTACTCATGAGGTAGGTAATGGAATTGTAAATGAACAACTTAACACACAGGAAAAAGATGTCATTATACCCAAGTTGGGACTTCACTGGGTCTGACCTGGGAATCTTACATTACATTACATTACTTACATTCTTATAAATATTTGTGTTTTTAATCTTTTCACAGGTTGCTGTCCCACATGGCTTTGAGTATAACCCTTTGCAACCAAAGAAAGATGAAAAACCAGCCAAGGTTTGTTGCTTTAGGCCATATAACAAGAGAAAAATAGTCTAACTTGAACTTTAGTTAATTGTTTTGCAGATTTATATATACAGTAAATATTTTGCAAATGCTGCTATGTTCACATTTTTGAAGCCAAGACCACAATAATAAACAGCAGCAAATAAGGATGTGAATTCATCGTACTGTGATCATGTAGTTAGTTGTTTGCTGTTCTAACTCCAAAAGAAACCATAAAATTAATTTTGCTCTCAAAATTCGTCATGAAGTCAGGGCAAATAACTTTGCGTTGCGTGACCGCGTTTGCGTACTTTTTGTGACGCCTCCGCCACATATGGGAGACTGGGAACGAGTTGGTTGCCATTTTGTCCGACTCGTTTGAAAATGCAAGTTTACACTGCGAAAAGCCGGAAAAATCTGGGAAATTATACATCAAAGAATTTCAAATACCCTTTGATGGTCAGAGGATCGTTCATAGAGAATGACGAGACTGTGCAAATAACAGATAAACCCCCCTGGAAAAAAACGTTTTTATACCCCCCTCGCTCTTGGAAAATCTTCACTTTCTAGACCCCCAACCCTCGGAATTTCCGTGATCCTCTGTGTGTGTGTGTGTGTGGGGGGGGGGGGGGGGGGTATGGATATTTGCTAGAACTACACATTGGATTGTTTTCATGAAGCCACCACGTGGATATTCCAAACAGTGACAGAACTTAATTCATAGGAAAAAACAACAACAACAAAAATACAATTTTTGCTAGTGTACCTAGAGGAGATTCAGTCTCAGCTTTTGTACATGTCTGTTATTATTTTGAAAGGGTCAATTAATGTTTGTGCAATTGCAGGGTTCCCACGGTCAGGGAAAAGTCATGGAATTTTGACATTTTTTCAAGGTCAGGGAAAAGTCAGGGAAAAATCAGGGAATTTTGTTTTTCAAAATGAGTGGGAACCCTGAATAATTGGTTACATGCATATGTTGTGACCAGTTTTATCCTTGGTTCAATTTTTATTTGTTTTTGTATCTTATTGGTACTTGTAAGACTGAAAGTAATGTATAAAGAATGAGAGAGCGTGTTACATGTATATCAGTTGATAAAGGTTTATCCAAACTGAAGGCGAGTACAAAACAAAGGAAAATTGAAATTTGAGCCAAGGATAAAGTTGAAACACAATAAACATTTGTATACACAAAACAAATTTTGCTGTGATTGATATACTAGGAGTATCCTTTTATTCTGGATCCTTTTCAAAAAGAAGCCCTAAAATGCCTGGAGAACAATCAATCAGTTTTGGTATCAGCTCACACATCTGCTGGCAAGACTGTTGTAGCTGAGTAAGTATTTGGCCAATTGTGCATATACATTGTATATTTATAACAGTAATGATATTATTCTTTGACATGGTTTTCCTTTGTCTACATCAATGTTTACAATACATTTTTACATAATAATATTTGTTAATCTATCCAATCATTGACCAAAATTTGAACCCTATCATTGTTCTGGACTGACTAGCCTTGTGTTCACATGGAGCACAAATTTTAGCATTTTCACATGAATGAGTCTCAGGCTAGACAGTCTAGAAAAGTTATTAAGTTATTCAAATCAGCCACCATATTATTTCGATTTGGTGTATTGCACTGACTAATAATTTTTTTACTATAGTTGTTATAACTAGTAGATATACATGTAGTTACAGTATACTGTGGTTGTGAAGTCAGTTTGTTGCTCCCAATAACATTACTGTTTAACAATCAAAAAGTAACTAATGTTTGCTTGAAAAGCATAATTAGTTTATGCTTATACTTATTAATGATCTTTATTTATAGGTATGCAATTGCAATGTCTTTGAAAAAGAAACAGAGAGTTATCTATACCACACCCATTAAGGTATTGCTCATGAATGCACATTATTATTATTCAAATCTACTTACAGTACAGTAGGCTTAAAATGGCTTGAAGTGCAGTGCTACCCTTATCTATTTTATAAAATGATGCTGTAATGCACAATGGATTTATCAATTTCATAAGGATTTATTTAATGGAAAATAATATCATTTGTGGGGGGAGAGGGACTTCTAAGCCTCATCAAAGTTGTTTACAAAATACAGAGGGTTGTCCAAAATAGACGACCTGATACAGGCCGTAAACTTAGTTTTCCGACGGTACAGGTGGTGAAGGTAAATTGTATGCAAGAAATGTGCATATCATTATTCAAATGTACAATCAAAACACAACATGCATGCTTTTATGGAAATCTAAAAAAAGAATTATGAATGTGAATAAATTATCAGACTTAGCTTGAAGAGAGAGGCCCCTCACGAGATGTTTACAGGCCGTACCGTTCGTACATCTCGTGAAATGAAGTAAACACAGGAAGACCACACTGCATTTCACGAAATGTACGAACGGAACGGCCTGTAGACATTTCGTGAGGGGCCTCTCTCTTCAAACCATATATTGTATACATTATCAGATTTAGCTTGAAGAGAGGCCCCTCACCAAATGTTTACAGGTCGTACCGTTCGTACATCTCGTGAAATGAAGTTTGGTTTTCCTGTGTCGAATGTGAATACATTATCAGACTTAGGTTGAAGAGAGAGGCCCCTCACCAAATGTTTACAGGCCGTACCGTTCGTACATCTCGTGAAATGAAGTTTGGTTTTCCTGTGTCGAATGTGTATACATTATCAGATTTAGCTTGAAGAGAGGCCCCTCACCAAATGTTTACAGGTCGTACCGTTCGTACATCTCGTGAAATGTAGTGTGGTCTTCCTGTGTCAAATGTGAATATATTATGAGACTTAGCTTGACGAGAGAGAGGCCCCTCACGAAATGTTTACAGGCCGTACCGTTCGTACATCTCGTGAAATGAAGTTTGGTTTTCCTGTGTCGAATGTGAATACATTATCAGGCTTAGGTTGAAGAGAGAGAAGGCCCCTCACCAAATGTTTACAGGCCGTACCGTTTGACATCTCGTGAAATGTAGTGCGGTCTTCCTGTGTCGAATGTGAATACATTATCAGACTTAGATTGAAGAGAGAGGCCCCTCACGAAATGTTTACAGGCCGTACCGTTCGTACATCTCGTGAAATGTAGTGCGGTCTTCCTGTGTCGACTGTGAATACATTATCACACTTAGGTTGGAGAGAGAGAAGGCCCCTCACCAAATGTTTACAGGCCGTACCGTTTGACATCTCGTGAAATGTAGTGCGGTCTTCCTGTGTCGAATGTGAATACATTATCAGACTTAGATTGAAGAGAGAGGCCCCTCACGAAATGTTTACAGGCCGTACCGTTCGTACATCTCGTGAAATGAAGTTTGGTTTTCCTGTGTCGAATGTGAATACATTATCACACTTAGGTTGAAGAGAGAGGCCCCTCACGAAATGTTTACAGGCCGTACCGTTCGTACATCTCGTGAAATGAAGTTTGGTTTTCCTGTGTCGAATGTAAATACATTATCAGACTTAGGTTGAAGAGAGAGGCCCCTCACCAAATGTTTACAGGCCGTACCGTTCGTACATCTCGTGAAATGTAGTGCGGTCTTCCTGTGTCGAATGTGAATACATTATCAGACTTAGATTGAAGAGAGAGGCCCCTCACGAAATGTTTACAGGCCGTACCGTTCGTACATCTCGTGAAATGGAATTTGGTCTTCCTGTGTCGAATGTGAATACGTTATCACACTTAGGTTGGAGAGAGAGAAGGCCCCTCACGAAATGTTTACAGGCCGTACCGTTCGTACATCTCGTGAAATGTAGTGCGGTCTTCCTGTGTCGAATGTGAATACATTATCACACTTAGATTGAAGAGAGAGGCCCCTCACGAAATGTTTACAGGCCGTACCGTTCGTACATCTCGTGAAATGAAGTTTGGTTTTCCTGTGTCGAATGTGAATACATTATCAGACTTAGGTTGAAGAGAGAGGCCCCTCACCAAATGTTTACAGGCCGTACCGTTCGTACATCTCGTGAAATGAAGTTTGGTTTTCCTGTGACGAATGTGAATACATTATCAGACTTAGGTTGAAGAGAGAGGCCCCTCACCAAATGTTTACAGGCCGTACCGTTCGTACATCTCGTGAAATGTAGTGCGGTCTTCCTGTGTCGAATGTGAATACATTATCAGACTTAGATTGAAGAGAGAGGCCCCTCACGAAATGTTTACAGGCCGTACCGTTCGTACATCTCGTGAAATGAAGTTTGGTTTTCCTGTGTCGAATGTGTATACATTATCAGATTTAGCTTGAAGAGAGGCCCCTCACCAAATGTTTACAGGTCGTACCGTTCGTACATCTCGTGAAATGTAGTGTGGTCTTCCTGTGTCAAATGTGAATATATTATGAGACTTAGCTTGACGAGAGAGAGGCCCCTCACGAAATGTTTACAGGCCGTACCGTTCGTACATCTCGTGAAATGAAGTTTGGTTTTCCTGTGTCGAATGTGAATACATTATCAGGCTTAGGTTGAAGAGAGAGAAGCCCCTCACCAAATGTTTACAGGCCGTACCGTTCGTACATCTCGTGAAATGAAGTTTGGTTTTCCTGTGACGAATGTGAATACATTATCAGACTTAGGTTGAAGAGAGAGGCCCCTCACCAAATGTTTACAGGCCGTACCGTTCGTACATCTCGTGAAATGAAGTTTGGTTTTCCTGTGACGAATGTGAATACATTATCAGACTTAGGTTGGAGAGAGAGAAGGCCCCTCACCAAATGTTTACAGGCCGTACCGTTCGTGCATCTCGTGAAATTTCATGGTTAAAAGGATTGAAATATAGTGATTTGAATCTATCAGGATTGAAGCTGACAAGGCCTTGGTTCAGTTCAAATATTGCCAGTTTGAAAGAGTTGTCATCAAGATGACACGAACATGTTGGAATTACTTTGCAAAGCAATATGTCTTGGAAAGACCACATTGTAATGATAAGTGATAAGGCGCACAAACGATTCAATCTATTGAAATCTTTAAAAAATAAATTAAACAAATCAACGCTTATTTATGTATACGGGTAAGAGTTTAATCCGGCCTCTTTTGGAGTATGCTGATGTTATTTGGGACAATTGTTTGGCAACTGAAGGTGATTTATTAGAACATGTCCAGTACGAATCTGCCAGAGTGGTCACGGGTGCAATTAAGGGAACCAGTTCAAAATTTTACGTGAAGAGTTAGCGTGTGATATGCTTAAAGTTTCAGACGTAAAGTTCACAAACTCGTACACTTTTACAAAATTGTATCAAAAGCGACACCCCCTTATCTTTCTGAGTTACTACCTGCCACAGTAAACCAAAAATCAAACCGTTGTCTAAGACAAAATTATAATTTCAGCCTTTTTTCTTGTAGGACAGAACGGTTTCTGCAATCCTTTTTTTCCTTCTGTTATTAAATTATGGAATTCTCTAGATTTGCAAACTAGGAATGTAGGATCATTACAAACGTTTAAGAACGAAATTTGTGCCAAGTTTCTTTCCCAAAAATATAATAAACTATTCGATCATTCTTTTTCTAGAACAGCATCTGTTCTTCATACTCGACTTAGACGAGATGCATGTGCTTTAAATGAGTATTTGTTGCGTATCAACTGTTACCCTTCTCCGAAATGTATTTGTGGAATGGAAAATGAATCAGCTATGCATTATGTCTTTGTATGTCCTCGGTACGCTGCACAGATTTGTGGCACTTTATGGACAAATAGTTCTTCAAAACGGCAAAAACTCAGCTGGTTGCTAATTGTGGTTGTAAGAAATTAGATTTGAAAAATCGTAAACTGTTTGTTGAAATTCAAAAGTATATTGTCAAATGCGGTATTCCGAAAGGTAGTATTTTAGGACCATTACTTTTTATTTTATACATAAACCACATAACAAATTCTTCCAATCTTTTGAAATTCATACTTTTCGCAGATGATACAAATGTGTTCTACTCTTGTAAAAACAAATCTGCCCTGATAAACACACTAAATTCAGAACTTGACAAAATATCTAGCTGGTTGATAGCCAACCAACTTAAAATTAATATTAAGAAAACAAATTATATCATTTTTAAGTCCGGCAAAAAAAGATAGAAGATAGTGACCTAGCTGTAAAGATAAACCATGAATTAATTGAGCGTAAATCCAGCCGCACAAAATTTCTTGGTGTAATTATTGATGAGCATTTAAATTGGAAAGAACATATTAGTACTGTAGCCACAAAGGTATCAAGATCCATTGGTATAATATCTAAATCTCGTTATTTTGTTTCGCAAACCTCTCTTTTTAAGCTTTATTATTCTTTAATGTACCCCTACTTATATTTTGGTAATATTATCTGGGGATCCACCTATGAAACCAATCTAAACAGGTTAAAAATTTTTACAAAAATGATGATTAGAATTATTACCAAATCGAAATATGATGCACATACTGCTCCTGTATTCCATAAAAACAATATTCTAAATTTGGAAAACATTCACAATTTCCAAATTGGCTTGTTTATGTATTCTGTCCATAATAAGCTTATTCCAATAACTTTTCAAAATTTGTTTCAGAAAAATTCTGAATTTCATTGCTATTTCACTAGGAACTCAAATGATTATCGTATGCATCAAAGTAGAACGAACGTCAAAGATTTCACAATAGTTTGCCAAGGCCCAAAATACTGGAACACATTACCTAATGAGCTTAAAACAAAACCAACACTTAATAGTTTTAAATCAAATCTTAAAAAATTCCTCATTGAATCTCGAATGCCAAAATAAAATACTTAATTCTTATTATCTTTCTCTTAATAAAAACTAAGCTCTATGACATCAGATTTTAAATCTTGATCTCATAGATTCTTGGTCCAAGAATGTACATTTTGAATTACTAAATTATTTTTCCCCCTATCTTGAAGTTATCCACTTCAGTATAACCTAGGGGTTTTTTTTGTCTCATATTCCTGTTAATTTTTAGCTATATTTTTTCTTCTTTGAAAAAATTATCAATGATGTCGTCAAGACAGTTCAAAAATATAAGCCTCGAGGTTTCCTTTTGAGCTGTCTTCCCATTGTGGAAATGAATGCTTATATTACACACACACACACACACACTTAACACACACAAAGAATAAGCCTAGAAGGCATTAAAATCAAGCATATGTAAAAAGGGGAAGATCATTGTCTGATAAGGGTATAATATTTAATTTACTATCAAACCGCTTATGAACAAACATTTTTCACTCAAAGAGGACTGGTAGCTCTACTGAAAAACTCGATCGAGCCACCTTAATAAAATTATTGAAAATAATGATGCTGTAATAACGGAGCCAAAGGAAATAGCTGATGCGTTTAATAAGTACTTCTCAACTGTCGGTGTCAATTTAGCAGATAAGATTGAAGATATGTTGATAAATCGCCAATGGACTATCTTAAAACTCCAATACCAACTAGTTTCTATGTCTTTCCTGTAGATGCGCCAGAAATCGACAGAGAATTCGAAATCTCTTGCCTTAAGGATAATAAATATATTGGGCCATTTAGCGCCCCTATCAAGGTCCTTAAATTAAAACCATTATATCTCATCCGCTTGAAATGCTGTTTAATATCTCTTTCTCTCTAGTTCCCTCCAGTTTAAAAGCATCTAATGTAATTCCGATTTATAAAAAAGATTCTCAATTACTATCCGTATTTGATAAACCATGGCTCGGTCTGGACTGGGAACTATGTATCCCCGTGTCAATATGGCGGACGTTTTGCTCAATGCGGGAAGGACGACTGGTTTGCTCTTTTTTAACAGTTAGCGTTGATAATATTAATCCAAGATGTGTACACTGAAACTAGATGGGAGTGAACGATCGAGCAGACACTTGTGAAGACTACCTGACGAATGTTCCACACTGTAGTTCAAAAATAGACGCAAAAATGAGCTTAGCTTTCATGTGTACGTAAGTCTTTCAAATAAAAAAGTTAAATGCAAGTCATTTTTGAAGAGTGATTCAGTTTCAAAGACGATTTCCGTATAAGTTTTACTCGCTTAAATTAAGGTTGTACTTGTGGATTTGTGTATATAGATTATATTTATAGATTAAATTATTATTATTTTTTTTTGCATTTATAGCATTTTTCGCCCAGTCATAGTGCGATTGCAACTAGAGGATGGGTACTTTACTTTACAAATTTTGGCATTTATTTTATAAATAAAGTCATAATTTTCCCATCAGTGTATGGTGAAAAGAATCATGTATAGATTACAAGTTAAACAGCTGGCTTCATGTCAGATGAGCGTGTTTCCGATTATTGTTGTGTAAATCTTGAACACTCTTGCGTTCAATCAACTGTTAATTGTATACATCATTTTATCACATGCACTTCTAATAGATAGTTAGATATTTAAAATGTTTTCTATTTTTGCTACAAAAATTTTACATACTTTACATTAACACAAATGCTATCGCTTCAGGACATTGCTTTGAAAAACAATTAGCAAATGTTGCTTCCAGATTTCTTATCAAAACAGTCAAATATCTTGTTGGTCCACCAAATGTTGTGCCAGTGGAACAGTAAAACTCCTTCGCATTCACAAAATATTCTCTCATTTAATCAGAACAGCATAAAATCATAGTTAATAGAGGGGAATGGTTAGGAAGCCTTTTGTTACATTTCTTTGTTCTAGTCTGGATGTTGAACTGGTCTTGACCGTGCACAAAGTTTGTTTAAATTCATTAGAAAATGGCTATATGAATGAACCGAAATGTTGTCTATTGGATTATTTATTGAAATATTCTATAATTAATTTTGAACTAGAATACATCGAACAAGCAGCGGAAAAGAAACATTTGGGTTCAGTTGCTCAACCATGGCAATTAAGGCGAAACAATGAAAAAATAAAAGATTTGTGCACGGTCACGGTTGAAAAAAAATGAACAAAGACATATAACAAAAGGCTTCATAACCAGTCCCCTCTATTAACTATGATAAAATAGATGAAAATGGGAATGGAATAAGCCCTAAGTGTGATTACATATTACCCTCTCTCTATACCAGATTCCTTTTCAAGCAGCTTTTGTTCACTAATTAAAACTATTATGTTTGTATTCTTGTAGGAATTTAAACTACTTTGTATATGAAAGGGCTTTGAAAAGGATTCTGGTATAGATAGGAGCTCAAAATATCACGCTTTGGGAGAAAATGGGATAGAGGAAAGGCAATATTGTTCCCTTTCCTTACCAGCCCCCTTCCAAGTGCAAGCAATGCATAATAAAATAGAGAAGTTAAGATGGGAGACAACTGACAAAAGTATCGCTTGCAGCACTTCACTTTCTATAAGTGGCTAGTGTATGAAATTATTAGAATTATGTAGCAATGAGATAATATATCAATAATAATTATTGAAAGAAAGTAGAAAAAGGTATTTTTTTGACCAATCTGCAAACCTTGGGTTTATTGCACTCTTCAAACAAGAATGTGTGTGTTGAATCTTATGGTTATGTGATAGGACTGTTCTTGAAAAATTTCTTTTGTGCATGCATTTAACTCATTATTTCCTTCCTTCAGTCTTTTTACATGACGTTATGTGGACTTTAAGATGGTTATTACCCTACCAACAAGAAAATAATGTGCACCATATATATGCACACAAATTTAGATATATTAAAGGGTTGTATTAAATACAGTAAATACCCGTGAGTAAGAACCTAGGGATTTAAGAACCTTCTGGCAGAAATTTGCTTCCTTAATACCCCAAAATATAAGAACCTGTTTAGGCAAACAAAAACAGGTTCTTATATGTGGGGTTTAACTACAGTACTGTATTTGATTTATATATTTTTGTACCAAAAAAAAACAACCTGTTACAGCAGTATTTCCATATTGACAGTTCTTGATGGAAAGATACATTTTATATACAGTACTGTATCATTGATCAATTAATGTCGTCGGACTTTAGGCAACATGGGTACATTAATAAATATATATAATGAAGAACAGACCAGATTTTATACTATTTTCTGGTAATCAACAACAATGTCTACTCCGTAGAAATTAAGAAACTAGTTAAGAACCTACTTAGCCTAAAAATGTCAATAAGTACCCGATAATAAAAGAACCTGTTTTGCCAAACTCTGAAAAAAGTAGGTTCTTACACATGGGTTTTTACTGTACTAATCAATGCAGATATTCCTTGGTACAGTCATTCATTGTTTCCTTTGCTCCAAAGCAGCAATTCCATTTCCATAATTGTTTTAAGACCTGAAAGGATTTTAATGACTTTCCCACTTACAATTGAAGGGTTTCATGTGAAAATGGCCTACGTGACTTTTTTGATGATTTTTTTTTCAATGGTATAAAATGGTATAATTAACTTTCCTATTCTGGAAAAATTAATCTCAGGACATCCATCAAAAAGTCACTTTCAAGGTCATTTTCACAGGGAACCCTTCAATTCCTTAAAGGTTTACAACTGACTTTTTGGGTTCCCCTTAACTAGAATACCAGGGGTGTATCCAGAATATTTCAAAGGGGGGTCACACTTTCCATTTTCCACCAAAGGGGGGTCACACTTCCAATTTTTCAATCTTTCTCCAGTCAGATTCTTTTATTTCTATAATCTTTTTGTTTTGAAAGGGGGGTCACGGGCACCCTGGGACCCCCCCCCCCTTGGATACGCCCCTGAATACTCAGTAAAATATAGACCAATATCCTTTTATCATGGATTAGTTTTATACTGCACTTGCTGTTTATGTGCATGTCCACACACTCTTTGCATGCATTCCCTCTTATCCCTATCCTTCCATTCACTTTTGCATAATGGTATTGCTCTTTCACAGAAAACAGCGATGAATTTTGGAAATTTGAATACCATTTTTTGAATACCTTTTTGACTTGCTCATACACCATTTGAAGGAGTATTAAGTTATTGTGTGGCTTATTGCTATCACTTTCTTAATGGCATAAAATATTGTGTAACTGAATAGCCTATTACACAAATCCTCCAGCCTGCTTTGAGCACTTCCTTTTAGATGGCCCAATATTGTCTGGAATGAGACTAGCTAGTTTGGACACCTCTCTGAGGCTGGCAGGCACTAAAAGCTTGTCCTGAAAGTAAGGTAAGGACAGGTGTTGGTCCTAGAGTTACTGTATGCCTTTTTCATTGACTTTTGCTGTTAACTCATTGGTTTTGTGCAGTATCCATGAGTTGTCTAATTGACACCTTTGACTTTTTTAAATACCTTTTTTGAAGCCAATGTTGCATACCCCCTCTTTTGTAAATTTAATTATTTGTAAATACCTTTTTTTTATCTTTTTTAAGTGTAGGAAAGTGTAGGAAATGTTCACCCCATTACTATATATGTATGTGTGTGTATGTTTAACAAAATGATAATTGATAAAAATTTCTTTATATGTTAAAGAGCAGTCTCTACTTATGTCTGAACACTTTGTTGGCTTCCTTGTAGCCTATTGTCAAAATCCCAATCGAGACTTTAATCTGGTAATTAATGTAAGTTTCCAAAAGTGCGTGTAGTCCGGTCGGATTTTTTGAAAACGACGGATCACAAATATAAACATCTCACATGCAGTCTTTAGCAGTTCTTTTAAGCGTGTACCTCTTTAGTAGCATATTGATCTGGCTTCTTTGCTCTTTGAAAACGGCGTATTCACAAATACAAACATGAATAAAAGTGCGTTTAGTCCGATCGGATTTTTTGAGAACGACAAATCACACTGATAAATCTCACAGCATAATTATCTGGCTTCTTTTCTTTTTGAAAACGGCGTATTCACAAATACAAACATGAATAAAAGTGCGTTTAGTCCGATCGGATTTTTTGAGAACGACAAATCACACTGATAAATCTCACAGCATAATTATCTGGCTTCTTTTCTTTTTGAAAACGGCGTATTCACAAATACATTCATGAATTGAAGTGCGTGTTTTTGAGAACGACAAATCACAAATATATATCTCACAACTAAGCGAGTATTTTTAGTAGAATAATCATCTGGGGTCTTTACAAATACCAAACTCATAGCCTAAGAAATAAGCAAAGCATTTAGTGTTTGTTAAGTAGCGAATTTGGTCAGGAATGTAATCATGGAGAGTTCACAAATGTAAACATTTGATCTGGAACGCAACGTACCGAATGACTGCTAGCCGATCGGTATTATTATTATTTGTTTTTGTTTTTGTTTTTAAAAACGACGAAATAAAAATGTGAAGGCTCCAATGTGAACTTGTAGCAGTGGCCATGAAGCAGGTTTTGAGCTTGAATTTCTTGTATGGTATATGAATTATAATTCATGCACGAACGGTACGGGCCGTACCGCCGGTAAAGATTCAGCGAGCCATGCTTGAACTTATAATTTATGCACGTAATACCAAAGGGTGACCAGTTTATCATATGTGAACAGTTCTATAATTTGATTCAAGTTTGTGAATATTAATGTGATTGCTTTGCATATAAATTACCTTCACCACCTGTACCGACGGTAAAACTTGATTTACCGCCCGTATCAGGTCGTCTATTTTGGACAAGTATGAAAATACAGTGTAATGAAGTCAAGTAAGTAATCATCCACTTTACAGACCAGTACTAACAATCTGGTAAATGATGATAAACAAACCTTAGTATTAGTCAGTATTATAGACACCACTTATAAACTGATAAGTTATGCTAACTTCTGTTAACAATAAAAAATATTGCACCTACATACATGTAGTTGTATCAGTCACTTAAATAAGGCTACTGCATTTTATTTTATTTCTCAATAACAGGCTTTAAGTAATCAAAAGTATCGTGAATTGTACGAAGAATTCCAGGATGTTGGTCTAATGACTGGAGATGTTACTATAAACCCATCAGCTAGTGCTCTTGTCATGACAACTGAGGTACAAACAAACTATAATTCATGTTCTTATTCTTGAATTTAGTGCAGATTATAAATTAATTTTAGTGCATTCTGTTTTAGATTCTAAGAAGCATGTTATACAGGGGCTCTGAGGTATGTTCTTTATAATATGTTAATATTTGACTTTTAAGATAAAAAGTAGTACTTAACTTTAGGCATGATATCTGAGGGAAATATCTTATCATGGTAAAATGTGCATGTCTTTACTTGGATAATTCATGAGAGTTAATTATTTGTAGTTTATGACTTAAGATTTAGGGCCTGTATGGTGTTAACTCTCCTTAACGATACCTTAACTTGACATTTTGGGTGGTCTTTTATGTATTCTGTACAAGATGCATGATTTTTGTTGTCTAATATTTTAGGAATGATAGGCCTTGATTTTAAAGTGATTATTTACATGTAGGTTATGAGAGAAGTTGCTTGGGTTGTGTTTGATGAGATCCATTACATGAGAGATAAAGGTAAATAATAGTATAACAGTAATTATACATTTGTAGCAGTGAACTTTCTTCAGGCATAGGGGCAGATCCAGGAGTAACCTTCAGAAGGGGGTGCAGCATTGTAGGAATCAGAAACTGTCCACAAAAAGGGGCCCAAAGTTATCTTAGATGCACCCCTCTGCATCTCTCCCCTAAACCTGCCCTGATCGAGACAGACATTTTGCAGTGCTTAGCTGTGTGAAAAGGAATGGAATCTGTTCAAAGTTTCCGACTATAAAATGGACACCTGTCAATCACATCTGTGAAGCAGCAACAGTTAAACAGGATGAAAACAAAAGCAAATAATGTAGTCCACATGATAAACCTTTCTCCAAAATGGCTGCCGCTCATTAGCATAATTGTTGAAATTTTTACAGAAAATGTATGGCTGGGGGTATATGCTTTACCCCTAGACATACATTTGTCTGTAAAATTTTAGCACATTTCAAAAATTCATATCTCTGCAGATTTTCATTGGAACTTTCTAAATTTTTGCACAGTTACTAAGTGAGACATACATTGTACTTTTAGTATTTCAGGGATCATTACGTCTTAGATTGAAAAAAATTTTCAGCCGCCATTTTGGAGAAAGGTCTATTATTATCCTAGAGCACTGCCCTTAAACCAAGGACAAGGGGTGTGCACCACCTCCTAAGATAGCTGACTAAGGGTCCTTTTCTTCTCAATACTTTCCTCTGGACAATTTCTATTTCCAAGGATAATCCTGAATCCACCCCTGCAATGTTGCCTTGGTTGAAAAGGGATTCACCGCAATTAAAGTCTTAGAGATTCTTTTTTACGTACTACACAGACAGTATATTTATTTCTATGGGTTACGTGTAATTGCATGTTCATAACCCCAATTATGTACCTGTATTTAAACTGATCAATTTTTAAATCTATTTCCTAGAGCGAGGTGTAGTGTGGGAAGAAACCATAATACTTCTACCAGACAATGTCCACTATGTTTTCCTGTCTGCCACAATTCCTAATGCTCGGCAGTTTGCTGAATGGATTACACATCTTCATAAGCAGCCTTGTCATGTTGTCTACACTGATTTTCGTCCGACACCTCTGCAACACTATGTCTACCCTTCAGGGGGTGATGGCTTGTTTTTAGTAGTGGATGAAAAGGTACAGTGTAGAGATGCACTTCATTCCAGGCTTTCTGGTACAGTTCCATCATATATGGTCATTTATATAAGCCATCATATAAGTCATTTAATAAAGATCATCATTCACAATGGAGCACAGGGGTATGGCCCCATACATTCATCATGGGTTTTTCATAGTGTATGTGTTGTGTGTTATGGTTTAAATTTTTCTAAAGGTTAGCCAACTTTGCTATTTAATTTAGCTGTGTTAAATTAAAATCAATTGAAATGACACAAAGGTTTGTAGTTCAATAATGTAGTGTCTATTTGTTTTTAGGGTGATTTCAGAGAAGAGAACTTCAACAAAGCCATTGCAGTAATCAGAGATGGAGGGACAGACCCTGGTTCCATCAAAGGAAGAAGAGGAGGAACAAAAGGTAGAAATCCACCCATTTCTGTCTTTTTAGTGAAGATAATTCCTAACAAATGCACAAAATGCACACAATTACTGGCAAGTTGCAATGATGTACGAAATTTGGGGATTGATTACACTGATATTATTACTCCTGTGTGGCCTATAGCATATAGCATACTGTTTATGGCTTGGTGCTGCAGTAGAAATTTGTCCTTACACTGCCATGTACATTCAGAGTGGTTTGAATGTTATATACATGTTCGTGTATCACATTTTTTGATACAGCATATTATCAAAAATATATTCATTTGAAAGTTGTTACTGGGACCAACACTCTGTGTGTGCATGAACACATCACTTACATGTACACCAAGTGTTCACAATAGCTACATGTAATTAGAAAATTAGAAGCATTATTATGTATTATGTGCTTTGAAGCAAGCAATAGACCATTTTCAAAATTACTTGATACTGAGGCTAAAGTGGATAAAACAAAAGAAATGCTGGTCATGGCTGGCTGGTTTCTTTTGTTTAGCCATGTTAGCCTCATTGTCAAGCAATTTTGAAAGTGGTCTCTTATGGGTCTACAGATTTACCATTAGGGAGGGATGCGTACTCTTGCCTGAGATGACATTGGGCCCTTTTCTTCTTCTTCAAAATATCCTTAGAATTCTTAGGAGAGTTTCTGATTTATATAATGCTGCACCCCACCCACCCCCCCCCCCCCCCTCCCTGAAAGATAATTTGGGATCAACCCCAAGTAAACATCAGTTACGTGTGTTCTCCTCAACTACTACTAACAGGCTTGCATGTAGTTTATCATTTCTGGATTGTATTACATGTATAACAGTACGGTAAATATAATTTCAGGGCCATCAAACACATTTAAAATAGTCAAGATGATCATGGAGAGAAACTTTCAACCTGTGATAATCTTTAGCTTTAGCAAAAAAGAATGTGAGGCTTATGCTTTACAGATGTCAAAACTGGACTTCAATACAAGTAAGACATTTTGTAGTAGTATCTTTTAGTTTTAGCACATAGTTTTGGATTTGATTTTTACGTTCAAGCAATAAAATTTCATGTACAGGACTCTGTATTTGATACTGAAAGCATGATGGAAAATGTAGAGCAAAAAACATGCTTGCTTTTCAAATACTAGTACGTATGTACCAAATCTGCTTTTGGTCAACTGTCACCTAATATCTCTTGACAGTCAGTCAATCAATTGCTGGGTTTCATCCATTCCTTTGTGAATTCAGAAGACAATAGAGCGGTAGCCATGTTGGATGAACAAACAAGTGATGCTAATGAGAAATCTTTTGTTGAAGTTCATCCAAGATGGCTGCCGTGACGTCATATTCTTCGTTTGCACATGACGTCACAAGTCACAAAAATTCAAACTAAAATCTATTTTTGAATCCTACCAGCTCTATTCTTGTATATGTTTTAGAAAATTGTGGTTTGAGTTATTCTGTAGATTTGTATTTAGATATTTTGATGGTTGGGATGTTTTTTGGGTCGAGTTGTAAGCCCGTGAATTATGTCACACAACTCAAAGTCACGCGTCTAAAATGCCGTGGAAATCACTATAAGTATGTCAAATCAATTAGCTTGGTCTTAAATATACCAGCTAGGGCTACTAAAAGTTAAATTAAGTGATATTTATCAACTTTAGGCTTGAAATTATGTTCTAAAATTTTGGCAGCCATGTTGGAAGATATCCATATGTCTTCCAAGATGGCGCCGCCATACATTTACACTAAAATTTGAGAAAATTCATCCGGCAATAACTCGGCAAATAATTGCTCTTGTGCTCCAAAAATTCTCCAAGAGATATTGTTTTAAATGCTCTACAAGCCCATAAGCATTTTATTTTATTTAGAAAAAGAATTAACATTTTAGAATTTCAAAACCCAAAAGGTCATCAAAATATCACGTGATTGCAAACGAAGAATACAACCCAAAAATTGCCTGATGACAATAGGCCTTGCATCAACCAGTCACATGATACAAAGTCTGCCATGCCTGATTGGCAAAAAGTACACGCTGATCATAGTCAACTATGCACTGATAAAGCCATTCTTGACTGGTCAAAGTACCAATGTTTTAGAGGCTGCCACATGTTTATGCCATCCAGCGTGGCAGGTTTTGTTCCATCTGACCAGTTAATGCTAAAGGCCCATTGACAGACAGTTTTAACACATCTTCATGTGAAACAAAGACATGACATGTTGCCACGAGAAAGGAACTGGAAAGTCAGTCAATGCACTGAAGTTTTCACAATCTTGCAAGATGTGCTACTTAGATTCCATTTTCCGTGCGTCTGTACTCTAATAGATGCACAGATGACGTCAAAATGTGGTGAGAACAAAAGGGTACGCCACGAGACGAAGTAGAAGTCGTCTTCTGTGCATCTGTTAGAGTACAGATCCACGGAAAAATGGAATCTATTTGTTTTATATAATATTAATCAACCAATCAGAGCGCGTGTAAGATTCAATGACGTCATCTATGCGTGTGTACGATTATCACACATGGTTCTTGACCAATCAGAGCGCGCGTAATATACCAATTATTACATAAAGTATTCAAGGAACAACTGATATAGTCAAGGTCTAATGAAGTTATTTTAAGATTTATTTATTTTCATTTTCAGCCCAAGAGAAAGGACTAGTTGAAGAAGTATTCAACAATGCTATTGACTGCCTATCTGATGAAGATAAAAAACTACCTCAAGTAGAGCATGTTCTCCCACTGCTAAAAAGAGGGATAGGAATTCATCATTCTGGACTTTTACCCATTTTAAAAGAAACAATTGAAATATTGTTTGCTGAAGGTCTTATCAAGGTAAATGTTCACCTTGTAAGCCTGGTTTACACAAGTGATGCAAATGTAAATTCGGCAAACGCAAGCATTGTTCACACATGAACACAAATGCAAGGTTAAGCCGGAAGATTCGCATGCGCAATTGAGGTCTTTACAAAGACAAAGATATAATGGATTGTAAACCCCGATTGCACTAGTGAAAAGCGTTTGCGCATGCGTGCATATTACGATGTTTTCTTAAGAAATGTGTGAGTTTTAGCTTGAATTGAAATGCTCGTGTTCTCGGTGCATGCATAAAATTTCTCTTGTATACTTTTGTGAGACAAAGATATTACATTAACGAAGACATTATGTGAATACTGGCCCTAAGTTTCAAGAACTGATCTTACATTTTGACATTTTGTGAAAACCATTGTTGAAGGCAAGCGTAAAAGCGAAATTTGCATAAGTTTACAAAAGCACGAAGACATGACTATGAGAATGCGCAGACGTTTTTCACTACTGTCACCCCGATTCACGTGATAAAAACTCAGGCACAAGCACAAATACAAGCGCACGAAAATTAAAAAACAATTCTTTCCTTGCGTTTTCACTTGCACTTGCATTTCTCAAGTTCACACGTATATCGACTTGTGCCTGCATTTGCATTGCAGTGTGTTTGGATTATCCAGGTTCACTGAAGTGCATGTAGAGGCAATATCATTTGATGTTGTTACAGTGTTTGACTTAATCGATTCTAGGCATTGTTTGCAACAGAAACATTTGCTCTTGGTCTCAACATGCCAGCAAGGACCGTTGTCTTCTCAAGTTCTAGAAAGTTTGATGGAAAAGATTTTCGATTTGTAAGTTGACTAACTCTTTGGGTGTATCTTTTGAACCTTCTCGCTCTAGCATAGGTGGACTTAAAGGATGACTAAAAGAATGAACTTACCAGTCAATACTGAATGATACGTAGACTGACTGAATGACCGACCGACCCACCGACCGACTAGGGGTGGCCGGGAAACAGCTGTACAGGCTACCGACCAACCAACCAACAGACCGACGGACGGACGGACGGACGAACGGACAGACAGACAGACAGACTGATAGACGATTCAGCTAGGTCTAATCATATTGGCAAGTGTCTAATTTTCTTAAACTAATAATGTTTTCTAGATCACCTCAGGAGAGTACATACAGATGAGTGGCAGAGCAGGACGTCGAGGTCTTGATGAAAGAGGTATTGTTATTCTCATTGTAGACGAGAAAATGGGACCAGACATCGGAAAAGGACTATTAAAGGTTTGTATGTACCGAATTAAATGAAAGAATGAATAAATAAATTGAAAGGTGGAAGGATGAAAGGAAGGATGAATGAAGAAAACAGGGATGAAGGAAAAGTGAAACGAGAAAAATTGAAAAAAGAGGAAACGTAGAAAAGATGGAAGCATGAAGATGGAAGTGGGAAAGCATGAAGATGGAAGTGGGAAAAGCAGAAGTGATATAAGGAAGCGGGATAGAGAAAGGGAAAAGGGAAATAGGAAAAGATGGGAGAAGGGAAGGAATGAAGGAGGACTGTTTTATGCTGTCAGGTTTCCATCTAAGAAGAATGCAGGCCAATCAAACCTTTTGAACTATTTTCTTGGTGCCAAGTCTGCTTAGTCTCTAAGACTATATCTCGATCCTACTTCTGCGGCTGTTGCGCGCAACGTTTCGCGAAACATTGCAATGGGTGGACACACACTGCAACATTGTGTTGCGCGCGATGTTTCAGCAAATATTCCAAGAAATGTTGCACCGTGTGTCCGGGCCTTAAGCCTAAGTCAGTCTAAGTCTGTAACGTGTTTTTGTGAAGAAAGAACTTAAGAAATTCAATTTATTCATATATATGTTTTGATTTGTTTACTGATTTATAGGGCCAGGCTGATCCTCTGAACAGCGCGTTTCATCTTACCTATAACATGGTACTGAATCTACTGCGAGTCGAGGAAATCAACCCCGAGATTATGTTAGAAAAGTCATTCTATCAATTTCAAAACTACGCTGCTATCCCAGACATGGTTGAAAGTAAGTTTCTTGGAAATTTTACATGCAATGAAATTCCTTATCTACTTGTTCTTCTATCTGGTTTTTTTTTTTTTTTTTTTTTTTTTTTTTTGTCTGTCTGTCTGTCCATCGATCTGCCCGGCTGTCTGTCTGTCTATCAGTCAGTTCTGTCTGTCTATTAGTCTGTCTGACTGTCTGTCTATAGTTCAGAGTGTCTGTCTGTCTTGTTATTTGTCTTCCAATATGCCTCTTCGACTGGTTGGCTCGCTGCCTGAAGTTGAAGTGCACTGAGGAGAATTTGAATCGTTATTACAGAATTACTGTTTTCAACAGAAATCAAGAAATTGGAGAAACAACGCGATGAGTTTGAAATTCCTAATGAAGAGTCCATTACAGCGTACTACAAGATACGACAACAGTTGAAAAAACTGGCTGATGACATGTTGGTGAGTATTTGTGTTTTATCCATGATAATGAATATATATTATGCCATTGTAAAGACAGAACGATTGAGCAAAAACATTAATGGACGAGGGAATGCAGAACGAAGGAGCGAATGAATGACGGGCAGACAAACGAATGAACGAATGAATGAATGAGCAGTAAGCGAACAATGAATGGAAGATTAGAGCAAATATCATAAGAATATTCGTGAAATTCGTTTGTAATTTTGCTTGTTTTGTGATGGATGGTACGTTATTTTTGTTCCTCCCTTCCCTTGGCTTCCACCTTTCTCCCACTCTGTATTTTAAGGGGAGACTAGCACCAAAGCCGTTCTGGTGGCGTCATACACTCAACTTAAGCATTCAGCTCTATACACTTCTTTATGTTTTGTTTCTTAAACAATTCAATTTCTTTAACACTAAAAATTTGTGAGTTTTCTTACATTGTTTAGGCCAAGGATTAATTGTTCTTCAATGTAGAATATTTACATTGAGATATTTCAATTGGGCTTGTCACTAGTTTATCATGTTTTGATTCTTTGTTTTAATTTCCTGAGGGTAGTACCTCGCATGGGACCACAGTCCCGTTCGTACCTCCCTCATTGGGTGTACAACTTGGATTGATATTGTTTATTTTGTTATCATTTGTGCATTGTATTTTGTTTTCTATTGTTGCCCAATAAAGCTGTTAAAAACAAAACAAAACAAAAACAAAGAAATGTATGGAGCTAAATGCTTGTATGGAGTGTATGACGTCACTGATACCCCTAAAGATTCACAAAAATCCAATACTTCCCATGAGAATTTTCAGAAAACAAACTAACTAGTTTTTTAACAGCTCTTTGAGAGTCTTTCAGTGTAGTTTCAACGAAGTTTCAGCTAAATTGAATGTTGAACAATTTTGATGCTAGTACCCCTTTAAGCATACCATAATAACACTATTTACTCTATTTCTTTAGATGTTTATCCATCAGCCAAAGTATTGTCTTCCATTCATGCAACCAGGTCGTCTCGTAAAGGTGAGTAATAGTTGTGGAACGGAAAGAGGAGAGTTTATGATACTAGTGCTCTCATCTGCAGGCCGTAGGGACCGTCATTGGGCCTCCACGTACATCCCAGGTCTCCACGTACGGCCCGGGTCTCACGTACAGCCCGGGTCTCCACGTCAAACCCTCCACACATGCGGATGCATCGGGTTCTACGCTTATATGAAGTGTCAGTTTTGAAAAGTTTTACACGTACTTTTATGTATCCTCTTTACGTGTTCTGTAGATACAAAACAAAGACATGGACTTTGGATGGGGTGTGGTACTTAATTTCCAAAAGAAAGCCAACCAAAAGGTATTTGTTAGGGTGATGATGATGGTGATGATGATGATTGCCTATACAGAGATGATACTGATGCAATTATATTGATGTAATCTCTTGTTTCAGAGTGGAGGACCGATTGGCGACACGTTGTACGTGCTTGAAGTACTTGTCAAGTGTTCATCTAAAAAGATCAAGTCAGCAGGTGGGGACATGCCACAACCGTGTGGAGCTGATGAAAAGGGAGAAATGCAGGTACATTTCCTTCCTTCCTTCCTTCCTTTGAATTAATTAAATGTAACCGTGTCTTTGCTACACTAGGTTGTCCCTGTGTTATTACATCTTGTTAAACGAATCAGCAGTGTACGTCTATACATCCCAAAAGATTTACGATCAACAGACAGTCGACAAAGTGTTGGCAAGTCAGTACAGGTAGCGTACAATTGTTGCATGGTCTGGAACGGAGCAATTTAAGGCAATCGTAAAGGGGTGCTAACGAGGAAATTTAAGATATCAGCACCCTGGACATTAGCGCTCACGGCACCAGTTCTGCTCCAGGGGTGTCAATGGTGTGCCTTTTTACTTTGTGATACGTGTTGAGTAACATGATAAAACTGTTTTTGCCCGTGTGAGAAATCACATTTGTAATAACGGCATTAGATGTCCGGCACTTCAAAGGCTCGTTCACACGGTCGAGTTTGTTGCGCGACTTGGCGCTCAAACGGCGCGCCCAATAGACTATTTCACAGGTATTAAACAAAACAAGCCTTTTTATAATGTTGTGCTCATTTGTCGTGTTCTTATAGGAAGTAAGCAAACGGTTTCCTGATGGTTTACCTTTACTTGATCCTATTGAAGACATGGGAATTAAAGATGATGGACTCAAGAAAATTATTAATGTATGTAACAAAATTGATTAATTTGCTCGTTACTTAATGTGGTTGAAGATAAGAGTGCCCAAAAGTTTGCGTACTTAATGTACAGGTCTTTATTGCTTGTATCTTACCATTTGTTACTAAAAACATTTTAATGTGATTTTTTTCCCGCCAAAATTTATTTGGAAACGCGCGCGCGCGCGTATATTTTCCGCCATTTTTTAAAGTTTGTAGTTTTGAGTTGTTTGGTCACTTTTGCCGCTTTTTTGAAATGGAGGACAACCTTACAAGCTACAAACTAGCCGTTGATGTTACATCTACATTATGTATAGAATGGAAATAATTGAAAAATTTGCGAAAGAACAAATACTTTTCGCGACAATTTTCGTATTTATCATGTTGCTTCTTTTTTACAACTTCGCATTTTTTCTTAATTTGTTTACGACTTTAGTTGGTTTCTCTCAAACAGTGTACTTGATGTTCGTTTGCTCTGTTTTTCTAGTTGCTCATCTATTTCCATTCGTTAATTCGTTAATTCGTTAATAGTTGCCTTTCTTTTTCCCTTCTGTACAGAAAATTGAAATGTTAGAACATCGAATGTACTCTCATCCACTACACAAAGATCCTACTCTCGACTCTCTTTACAAACTGTGCGAAGAAAAAGCCAAGGTGAGGAACGAACTTTTCTTCTCTTACCTTTTGTTGTCTCTCCTCTCCTCTCCTCTCCTATCTTCTCCTGTCCTCTTTTCTCTGATTTGTTTTGACGCTTAGTATTTTCAATGCTTAACATTTTCATTACAGATCATCGCCGATACAAAAGCTGCAAGAAAAGAACTTAAAAAAGCACGAACAGTTTTACAAATGGACGAATTGAAATGTCGAAAACGAGTCTTAAGAAGGTACAACTTAGCCTAATATTCTATGCTTTCATCTTTCGCTTACATCAAATGCTTTTTCCATGTCACGTGCTACCTACTCTCACACTCGCTTGTGGAGGATAGGGTCGAAGTTTACGCGACTAGAGCGAAGATGAGTATGGGTAGAATCTAGTTTGTGTATAACGCGTTCCACTTACTCCATTGTCTTTATACGCTTGACAATTGACCCGTTCTTTCATTAGGTTGGGTTATTCAACAGCAGCAGACGTCATTGAACTCAAAGGTCGAGTTGCTTGTGAGCTCAGTAGGTTAGTATTCACCAAAAACTCGCTAGCGTGTGTGACAAAAAAAGGAAATAAAAGAAACGTCAGCTGTTTTCGTATGACTGTGAAAACGGCAACGCCTGCACGGCACGGCACAGTCGGTTACGGCAGGAATTTCGAATGTTTTTGAAGACATCACGGCACTGACACGGTCAGGTGTGGCCAGGTGCGGCCTATTTCACACTCATGCGAAAACCGCTCGAACAAACATTACATATAAGCGACGCAAGAGATGACCAGTACAAGACTGGTTTTCTTCCACATTTTTTGATGTTTCTTTCTACGCTGTTCGTTCGTTCCTTCGCTCGTTCCTTCGTTCGTTCCTTCGTGCGTGCGTGCTTGCGTGCGTTCGTTCGTTCGTTCCTTCGTTCGTTTGTTTCATGGATTGTTTTACAGAACGTTTTACTTATTTTTCTCATTTCTTGTTCTGCATTTACTTGTAGTGGCGACGAACTGTTGTTAACTGAGCTAATATTTAATGGCGTTTTTAACGACCTTACAACAGAACAAAGTGTGGCGTTATTAAGTTGTTTTATATGCGAGGAGCGGGTATGTATAAATACAATACATCTTTGAATGAGGAAAAACAGATGAAAGAAAAGACTTTCAGCAGGCAAACACATTGTAACCTACATTCCAATGCTTGAAGGTGTTACAGTGAGGGAGGGGAGGATGGGGATGATTTTCGTTGCGACATGTTTTATTTCGGCAAGCGAACACATTGTAACTCTACTCGAAGGCGTTACATTGAGGGAGGGGAGGATGGGGATGAAATGGGTCCGCAGTAATTGGCTAACACTGTTGCGGTCAACCCTGTCATTGTCAATTTATAGTTTAGTTTTATATTTCCAAACGGCAATTATGACGAAGCTAATAAAATACAATAAAAAAATATACGTATCATTTCCTTGCGCATCTCAATGGCCAAACGAAAAGGAAATCGATGTGTCTTTTTCTTTCAGAGTGACGAACTCCCCAAACTAAAAGAAGAGTTGGCTGGTCCTTTGAGACAAATGCAGGTTTGTAAAGTGATGTTGCAATCCCGTGCAAGTTTTTTTTCTCTTCGTGTGTGTGTGTGTTTTATTGCTTGTCAACCTACGTATAAATTTATAACTTCGCCATGTCCATTACACAGCTAGATTAGCTTTTTTTAGTTATTCTGTGTAACGTTTACCTATTTAAATTGTGTATGTGTATATTTTTTGTATGTATAATAATGTAATATAAAGGTAATAAAAGCAATAAAAAGTCAAAAAAAGTTTTCGTATACCTGTGGGTTCCTGAGGACATGGAACTGGTAGACCTTTCTGGAGTTTCCCAGAATTCATCGTGATTCAGCGCGCGCAAGCGAGGTCAGGGAAAAACATCTTTAGAAATGATGACATTCCTTGGGAATTCTTGGGAAACTCCGGGAAGGTCAAATATTGATAATTTTTCATGTACTTTTCGTTCTTCAGGAGTCTGCACGTCGTATTGCTAAAGTATCCCAAGAAGCCAAGATGGATGTGGACATTGAAGAATACGTGGAGTCTTTTCGACCTCACATCATGGACGTTGTATTCGCTTGGGCTAACGGCTCTTCATTCGCTCATATTTGTAAAATGACTGATATATTTGAAGGTAAAGCACCAGGTTGTCATGGCGACAAAATATCACTTGTTACTATGGTAACTCGTTTTGTAATAGTATTGGCTATTATGGTAACATTTGAATGAAAAGTCACATGTCACTATGACTGATATATTTGAAGGTTGTCATGACGATAAAAATCACTTGTTACTATAGTAACTCATTGTGTGTTGGCTCGCATTATAAAATGTGAAGGAATTTCAAAGGTTACTGGTATAATATTGTTTGTGTTTTCTATGGCAACAAAAAAATTCATGTGTTACTATGGCAACTCATATGTTTCGATTGCGTTGCCGTGGTTAATGTTTGAAATACTGTGTTATTATAATTATTGTGCGGGTTTATTTGTTATTGTTTACAAGATAATTAATTGTTTTTAGGCAGTATTATACGATGCATGAGACGACTAGAAGAGTTGTTACGACAAATGTGTCAAGCTGCCAAAGCCATTGGAAACACTGAATTAGAAAACAAATTTGCAGAGGGTAAGATTTTAAACAATTAAAGCGGGCGTTGTTTGGGATATGTTAATCTATGCGATACTTATAGTGATATTTTATTCTTTTCTAGGTATTATTAAAATCAAGAGAGATATTGTATTTGCTGCTAGTTTGTACCTATAGGTACAAATATTCTATCTATAGGTATATCCATAACGTACCCATAGGTACAAATACATTGTACTTTTGTACCTATAGATGTATACAAGCTATATGGTTTCATCCGTATAAGTTCATTCTAGTTGTGTTTCTTTGCAGCAATCTCGTTGTCTGTGTAAAATATGTTTTAATGGCTGACGTTTTCGCATCACGTGCTTGTTTCTTTGCTACAATTCTCCGACAAATTTATTAATAAATACTATTTACTTTATGAATGTCTTAAACTAAGTAATTCTTTTGTACGATAGCAAAGAAGACACCTGTATACAAGTTTCTTTGTCCTGAAGGTCGATGGACACTTAGCCGCTCTACAACTCCAAAAAAGATCTACAATCATCGCCAGTTCTATTGGCACATTTGGCTTCAAATTTACAGTTTTTTTCTTAACTAGTCCTCACTAGTAATATGGGTTTCTTTAATTGTATAACCCCCTCCCCCCCAATTTAATGTTTAGCCTGTTGCATGGTTTGGTCATTTCAATGTTTTTGTTTTTGTTGTTGTTGTTGTTGTCGTCGTTTTTTGCAGCTAGGATGGTTCATACTTACTTGATTCGGGCAGTTGTCTCTAGTTTGATTTTTTATTACTGTTTGTAAACTGTGAATAAAAAATCAATTCAAGCTAGAGACAATCGAATCAAATAATTAACAAAGTATCTGTTCAATTCCAATTATATTTTCAATTATAAGATGAAAATGGAAAGGATTTCTTATTAGAATTATAGCCACTAGAGTTGTCGAACAGTAGCTCCAAAAACTGCCGACGGCTTCTGTCCCACCCACCAATCAACCTACAAACTCGCCCACTGATCTCTTCTTGTGTTACCTAGCATCGCGTCTTCATTTTGCATTCTAAGGTGATTTTTCGTTTAACATTCTTTTTATATCGTTCGGAATCAGTTTGCTTGTATTTGTATAGTTGTACAAATCTATCAAGACATTTTGTATCAATTGACATATTTCCCAAACTTTTCACATGCAAATCTAATATAAAAATTAGGTACTACCTAATAGCGGAGCTCCCATTTAAATATAATAATAATTTTAAATACTTTGTTTTATTTTGACGTTTTTGATTCAAATGAATTGGGCTTGCTGTGGTAATAGGCAAACAAATATTGCATTTTGTTGTAAAAGTTGAAATAAAGACTATAGATCAAGCTTTATTTCTTGCCCTTCAGTCTCCTGAGAATTATAAGGCTTTCAACTCAGTGACCATAGTGATATTTATTCAGATATTTGTGTCAGATTTTATAATTGACTTAGTAGTAGTGCTTCATAATTCTCAGAAATAGGATGCAAAAATCCCTCAAACTGATTTCATTCACATAAATACTGAACCTAATTCAACATCCTTCAATTAAACAATTAGACATTGCAGAAAATTATATTTAGATTTTTCTGTCTTGACAGTATTGTGGCATCTTGGTTTTTCTTGTATTATGTAGAGTAGAATGACACTGATAAATAGTTGTCTTTACACGAAACAAGAATTCTCTCTTCCAGGTTACACTAATCATGACTTTAGATGAAATTGTAAAACAACTCAAAACAACTACTACCTAAAAGCAAAGCTCCAATTTCAATTTTAATTTTTTTATGTTCTTGATTCAAATGAATTGGGCTTCCTGTGGTAATTGAAAAAGTTGAAATGAAGATTATTTAAAAAGCATTTTTAAAATAAGTTTTGGTTTTGGTTTGTATATTGTATGGGCTTGTATGCTCAGTGACCTTTGTTACAGTAAATTTTAATATTCAGATTCACTGTCAGATTTCATAACTGACTTTGTAAGGGTTCATAATTTTCAGAAATAGAAAGCAAAATCTCCAAAACATTTTTTTAAATTGATACAAGTAATTAAACCTTTTCGACATCCTGAATATTACAGAACAACATATATTGATTTGTCTGTCTTCACTATATTTGTGACATCTTGTTTTTTGTGGTTGTTGTTATTTTGTTTTGTTATTTAATGTAGAAAAGAATGACACACTAGCTAGGCGAATACTTGTCTCCCACTTTTCTCTTCCAGATTACACTGATAATACAATTTAAAGTGATTATAAAAACAGCTAATTGAAATAACAAGAAAACAAGGAATTAAGCATTTTCAGTCTGTATTTAAGGCTTCACAGGGCTCACTGAGCAACTTCATCCAGATGAATAAAGTATAAAAACAATTCTAGTTTGCATGGCAAAATTCCTTCTTTTTTTCCTGTCAATTGTTTCATTAAATTCCAGACCAAAACTTGAGCTGTATTTACACATTAGTGGGGTTGAAATAAGTTCAAAATCAATTTTTTTACTAATTTTATTATTATTAGAACTAGTGCAAAAAGTTCACCGTAAAACAAAATGTCGTTGTACATTATTTTCATGTAAGGCTTGATCGAGTGTTTCTTTAAACTTGGCCACAGTTCAACGTGCATAAAAGGTTTTTTTTAAGTCATCAATCCCAAATCAAAGATAAAAGATCAAATATAGGTACAAGAGACTTTTTGATATCATTTTCTGGCCAGGGTCTTTACCTTGAAGTGCTTTCCTTGTTGTCTTTTCGAAGCATACTGGTCCTTGTTTCACGCTCAATGCAGACGATTCTTGATTTATTTCCAACTTTGGCTAGATTTTTAAGCAGCTTTATTGAAGGCATCTTCACGAAACGAAGAATACACGATCCTCAATGACTTATTCATTATGAGGAATTTTTTTAAACTACGAATCCAACTAAAAAGTCGTCCAACTTTGAAAATATCCTCTGTGTCTTTCGTCTTTCGAGCAGTTTTTGAAACGACACCAGGCCCGAAAAAAATTCAAACGTACGGTTTTTTTCGCTTTAACCTGTCAAGATTGGCACAGATTAATGTTCATCAAAATCGCTAAATTTTTACGAGGGTTTCGAGAATACTACTTTTAAGCTTTGCAAGTTAAAACTGCAAGGAAACTTGTAAATTTTCAGTTTTCAAAGTGTCAGCGCGCGTCAAGTTGGCGCCAAAAAGCAATCAGCCAATCAGCATCGCGATGTACACGGACGTATGTACGGACGTATGTATGTATGTATGTATGTATGTACGGACGGACGTACAGCCGTTGGGCTCCCTGTGTGTCCATGAAAAATCAACTCGATGGGTTACCATTTTTTCTTAGGTATGGTGCTCCGCTCGCGCGGGCCTTCGGCCCGCGCGGGAGCTCCGCTATAATTTCTAGAAAACACTGACCAATTTTATGACAAAACGTTTTTGACAATGTTTGATAGCCTTTAAACTGTATAAAACTAAGTTCGCTGGATATAAGACGTCCTGGAATCGACGTCCGGCATGACGCCTATTGCACGGAAGGTTTTGTTGACACAATATATTCTCATAAAATATTGACCATCTGCTGTAAATTCCTGCTGAAAATCTTCTTTGAAATACAATATGACCATTGGGTCCATGGTATTTCTTCATAACTGAGTTTCTTCATTATGCCGTTTCTTCATAAATATGGACTTTAACGATTTACCATAAACTCTAAGCATCGTGAAACACAGTAAAGGATCACAAACCGCGTTGATCAGCGCTGTCGGACAAGCCATCCTCCATATTATGAAGAACCATGATGTTTTAACACAGTTCGTACACAAAGCCTCAATTCCTGTCGAAGTTAAATATGGGACAAGAGACATCAAGAGAGAGAGGACAATGTAGAAGGCTATTTTCGAAAATCTCCGGTCAATTGCCGAAATTCGAGCCGAGGGGCCATTGGTGGCCATATTTTGTGGAGAAACTGCAAGTCTTTGTCGACGCAGTTTAAAATAGATGACTGTGTAACTCAGAATTAGGATGGACAATGGAATAAGGATATTAATAATCAAATCTACAGTTGAGAACACATCTGGAGGAAAAACGGATATCGGTATTGAATGGAAGATTACAGCGAAACAGTAGATGCATAAGGTACATGTGGAGGTCTTTCGTAGATTGAACGAAAAGCGGAAAAAATTTGGAAAACCAACAGCAAAGAATCGTTCAATAGACAAGGCAGTGACGATATGGATTGCACAGTTGATTGTTACAGATAGCAAAGTTATAGAAAAGTCCTTTCGAAAAACTGGACGCTCAAAAACATGCTGATAATAGCACCATTTGATCTCGTGATAGGCGAAAGTTGTCGCGCCAAGGGCACCTGTAAGAAGATCGGCAAATGCCAGTCCTGCGATGAAACCCGTACTGGAACTACGCAGTCGTTTCAAGGGGTCCTTGATAATCACCAAAAGGAGTAAGACATTGAGAATTGTAACTAGAAACGATGCAATGGCTGACACGACACCCGTGAAAAGGCAAATCCTCATTCTCAAATCGTCAGTCATTTCAACTTACAGAGCAGCTTGATGCATGGAGCTCATTATGTTGCTTCAATCCAATTCTCGTAGTGGCAATATGACATCGTTTAAGGAAATCCATTAATATACTTGAGATTAATGGCAAGAATTTGAGGAATGATGTTCCTTTATATAATTGTATAATTAACGTCACAGGTCTCTAAGTAAACATATATTTTAATAAAATCGTTGTATATTCTCTCTAAAGTCTCATCATAAAAATTGAAATTCAATTTTTTCCTGTATTACTACACTTTTCAAATTGAAATTAGTTACAAAAGGTTTTGAAGAGTACGGTATAAGTCATTTTTTACAGAAAAGGCCTTTTAAGAGCGTTCCTGTCAATTGTTGAAATAGCATAATGGGTCGATGATTATGTTTCATCAAGAGCTGTCATCTTCAGTTGTGACAAAACAAAAGATTGCATGAACACTGATGCAAAATTTGGGAAATGTAAGATCAAATGATCTAAATTTTCAAATCCGTAGAGACAAAAATATACGAACTTGGTCAATACTAAAATAATGTTATGATTTGCGACAATTGCATTCAATCTTGTAATATAAACAAATTGTGATAACAATCAGTAAGTAAATATATTATTTCCGTTTGAATTTCCTACATTGTCTTTTCTAGCTGGTTCTTAATGGGGCTTTTAAAAGTTATTTTAAGGTCAGTTTTTTGTTTCCGGGTCCAGGTTAAAACGGTGATTCTTTTACAGTTCCTGTACTCTTAAAAAATAGGAAATCCGTACTTGAAAATCAAATCCTTTTACGAAAAAAGGCAAGACAAGACTAGGAAAAAACCTGGGTGTTTTCCATTTGCCTAAAATCGAAGGCTGGAAGTTCTGAAAAATTGACTGTTCCACTTACACTTCAACGGAAATTGCCAGTTTTGTCAGATGGTTCGGATAATTCCAGTTGGTTCGTTCCAACCGAAATGGCTAGACAACCTCGAAAGGTTGTCCTCTATTTTTGGTTGGACGTTCCGAAAAATTGAATGTTCCATTTCCATTCCATCCGAAAATACCGGTTTTATAGACAAATGGAAAGCACCCTCTTAAGCCTGGTTTTCACTTCAACGGAAGCATGCAGAAGCGGAAGCAACATACGCTGACTCAGTATCGCGTTTATCACCTAGGTGTTAGAAAAGACAAGTGCTGCTAATGAGCAGTACAGTATTGAGTCTGCGTATGTTGCTTCCGCTTCTGTTTCCGTTGAAGTGAAAACCAGGCTTTACGTACCAATGTATTTTGGATTCGCCATTCCGAAATTAAATTAAAGAACTGTACACTAAAAAGAAATATTTTCTTGTTTTTATTCTTTGTAGTTTTTGTGGTTACTGGCTTTTCTGTAATCCACTATGTCATCGACTGCGTAAGTCCGTCCGTGATTTTCCGGAGCGAGCTCGTGACTATTCGGAGAGATCCTACGAAAGAGAACGACAACATACCGAACTGCATCATTGTTTACTGTTCTTCTTTTACAAGGTTTTCACGACTACAATTGAATGGTTTTTAAAAATAATTAGTCCGTCTTTTACAGTCAATAATTGTTAGGACTTCACTGTTAGTAAAAAAAGAGAGTTTTAAAACCAATATGGCGTCGACGAATGGTCTACGAAACCGACACAGCCCCCAATTGGGGATACCGCTGACCGAACGTCAACACAATTCAGTGGTCTCAAGAGACCATAATACTAAGAGAGCGAAGCTCAGTATTGATGTCTGTGCCATGTTCGTGGCGGCTAAGGCTATTTTTAGTAACTTCGCCATCGCGCGCGCAAGTCCCTCCACCAATAGAATTTGATTTTTGACGTGCGCGCGGACGGGACCGTTTGAATTCTATTGTCTAAGAGCCTTGCGCGCGCGATGGCGAAGTTACTAAAAATAGCCTTAGCCGCCACGAACATGGCACAGACATCAATACTGAGCTTCGCTCTCTTAGTATTATGGTCTCTTGGTGGTCTCATTTGTCGCACGAGGTCTACGCTGTCTCACGAATTTTGGTAAGTCAGCAATGTTTTCTCGCAATTTTTTTTCGATTTTCACGGTTAAAATAATCTTTTAAAGAAATATCTGCATTTTACGATAGTATGCACTAAGTGAGTCCTGTACTAGCCAAAGCCGGCTCGGTTTTAGTGCATACTATTTTCACTGCATAATTAATTAGCTCAGAGTATAAATAAGCCTGCTCAATCTAGGAGTGGTCACTTCAAGATACGCCGGCACACCGTGAACTTTCGTTCTTTGCCATCATCGTCAACCGCCACCAGCTCTAATTCAAGATTCTTACTCTGAGTACTCTCAGCAGCCTCAACGTTCTGACTTTTCTACCAAGCTTGGCTAAACTGAACATGGCTAGCTAGCAGAGTTAGCGAGCACCAGCTCGCTTTGGTAAACGTATCGAGGTAATTTAGCGTTTGTTACTCGGACATTTTCTCTTGGTTTGCCCGGGGTTTATTCCCAATTTTGCTAGTGGTCGTTTGTATTTGTAGCCGCTTCTAGGTTTTTCTCGTCCTAGTTTGCTGTAAGTTTGTTATTTTCGTTTTATCAGTCGGCTTGGTGGTTTGGGTAGGCTTTCAATCGTTTCTATTCCTTTTCATAATTGTTTCTTTGTGGTTTCAGTTTTATGTTTTCTACACTGACTTTCGTTGGCTATAAAATTTTACGCTTTATATCATTAACCCAAACCGCTTTTATTGCATATTTTGTGTTACCTCGGCCAGTACTGCCATTAGCGCCCTACTTTAGTAATTTGCATTCGTCTTGCATGCTTTGTGTTACGCTTCGTAACTTCGGTCTTTGTTTCCAGTTAGTTCGTTAGTCGTAAATTTATTTGTTTTATGCTTTGTTTATTTAGTGCTCTAAATCTACATTTTAACTTCAATTAATCCGCATATTTTATGTGGCCTTAAGAGCCGCGAGGTTTGAATTTTAAAGAATCGCACAGATAGAGGAGTAACGCTAGCGAAGGTGGCCTGGAGAGCCACGGGTTCACGATTTTTGGGAATTGCATTGATAGAGGAGTACTGCTAGCGAAGGTGGCCGGGAAAGCCACGGGTTTGCGAATTTCAAAGTCTCGCACAGATAGAGGAGTACCGCTAGCGAAGGTGACCAGGAGAGCCACGGGTTTGCGAATTTCAAAGAATCGCACAGATAGAGGAGTACTGCTAGCGAAGGTGGCCAGGAGAGCCACGAGTTTGCGAATTTCAACGAATCGCACAGATAGAGGAGTACCGCTAGCGAAGGTGGCCAGGAGAGCCACAGGTTTGCGAATTTCAACGAATCGCACAGATAGAGGAGTACCGCTAGCGAAGGTGGCCTGGAGAGCTACGGGTTTGCGAATTTCAAAGAATCGCACAGATAGAGGAGTACCGCTAGCGAAGGTGGCCGGGAGAGCCACGGGTTTGCGAATTTCAAAGAATCGCACAGATACAGGAGTACCGCTAGCGAAGGTGGCCGGGAGAGCCACGGGTTTGCGAATTTCAAAGAATCACACAGATACAGGAGTACCGCTAGCGAAAGTGACCTAGAGAGCCACGGGGTGGCGGATTTAAAGAATTGCATTTATAGAGGAGTACCGCTAGCGAAGGTGGCCTGGAGAGCCACGGATTTACGCATTTTGAAGCATTGTATTTACAGAGGGATACCGCTAGAAGAAACGAATACGCACCATAGCCATTGGTAGAATGTTTCCCCTTTTTTCATTCGGCCCATTTTAACCTCCCAATCCTTCCTCTCTGTTGACCTCGGGGGGGCTAGCTAAAGCTCTAATTCTGGACCTAGTTCAGAGCCTAGGGTCAACAGAGGGTGGGGTTCCCTTTCGTGCATCACAAGGTAAATTGAGCCTCTTATGTTGAGCATCGTTTATACAACTGTCTATCGTTTACAGGGCATACCGCCTTGTTTTCTTTCCCGGGGACCCTACCCTCTGTTGACCCTATGGCTACCTAAATCGCTACCTAAGTTCGTCGTTCTGGAGCCCTCAGGATGCGAGGTCAATATTTCTTGGAGACAACTTGATGTTAAAAAGGTCTATACCTTCATAATAACTTTTTTCCAGTTTGCATTTTCGGGTGCGAGGAATTTGCATTCGGGGTTTATAGGTGTTTATGAATCATCTCATTCAGTTTTTAATTCGCTATAGTGGATCCTGCAGTAGTGTGTATAACATAGATATGGAATACATGGCAAGGTGATGGAATACGTTTTAATGCCATATCAAGATTAAGATTATTGACTTCACAGATTAAAGTCCCATAATCCCTAGCAAAACGTACATTTGTGAAAAAGTCGAGTATCTTGGACTCGTAGTTAAAGCGAAGAAGAATCTAAATGAGAGGAGATGGACAAGAAAAATTTGATATATTAGAGAAAGCATGCCGTGTTCCTTTTTTGAGTTTTAGAGGTCGGAGCAGTTCTGCTAACGTGGATACACCGACTGTTTTCTGCTCGCAGCATTTCACTTTCTACTAGAAACGGTTAGTCTAATAAAGTACTCGCCCATTCAAAGCTAATTATCCCAGATTGAAACTCGTGCTCTCCGGAAGGCTAGAATTTGGTCAGTAATAAACGCATTTGGTTCATAACACATTTTTGAAATTTAAGACACATTGTGTCGTAATTTAAGGAACAAACGTCTCCTCACGACACATTTCAACTCAGCGGAGACGGCGCAAAATGTCCATGTCAAAGTAGTAGAATTTTTAGCAGGATTTACAGAGAGTGTATAGCAAGAACAATATACATTATATCCGGGGATAGCAAGAGATTTTGCTATCTCATCTTTAGAATTCAAGCTTAGAATCTCATTGCCGCTATTATATACAAACTAGTTAATATCACTGAAGCAGAACAGTGCATGCGGGTAACAATACCAGCATTCTTTCTGTCGAGTGCAAACAACAAGCCATGCATTCAAACAAAAGACAAAACTGAAGCACATGCGGAAAAGGTTGAGAGGTACATTTAACTACGTTTGTGCGTTTGTTTTTTGTTTTGTTTGTTTTTTGTTTTTGTTGAATTTGTCTAAGCAAGGAATGAAGAAACGACAGTGACAAGCCATTGTGCAGGAAGGCCGCTTGAGGAATAAAATGAGATAACTTTCATTTTTGCTGACTTCTTGTGTCCGTATAGAATTAAGAATAAAATGTCTTAGACACTACAAGTTTTATTTGTGTCTATGTGCCGTTGTTTAGCTTCAAGAGCTTAATAAATGGAGTAGGAAACCATTTCATTTGCCTCTTGTCTCTTGTGTATTTTGCGTTTTGGCCCTGGAACAATAAAGTGGATAGAACCAAATTTCATTTGCGTCTTTGTCGTTATCTTGGGCTTATAGATGTGTCTTGTGTCTTGAATTTTAGAAAAATTTATGTGGAAGAATAAAATGTATGCACACTACAACTTCATTTTCGCCTTTTGTATTTGTTTGCACCTATAGTTTACGCCTGGGTGAATTCTTAGTTTGTCGATCACTAAACTCCTATTGTGCGCTAATTGGTTAGTAATTCTTTCTCGGAATATATGGCGTGCACTCTAACTTAACACCGATCAATCTTATGGCATTAAATTTGTCTCTAGATTATAAACCAATTTAGCGGAAGCTCATCCAGTTATCATCACGGCCTCCATTTTAGATTAATAGCCATTCTGTCCAAGGGAAGTGTCTGTTTCTTGTACTGACTCGCCACGACTTCAGCGCTCTCATGCAGGACGCACGTGGGGACACTTTGGCCACTAGGTCGATCCGAGCAACTCGGATGTCATGTTGCTTCAGCTCTTCTTGCACTCTTTCCAAAATTCCTTTTACATACGGAGGGACCAAGCTCTGTGGGTTTCCTGCATCTTTCTACCAGGTGAAATGACGTCTTTACATGCTCATATCAGTTCTCAAGGTCATTTTCCAAAATACCTCGTACGCGCATTCTCGCCGGGACAAAAAAAAAAGTCAGAAGACTCGAATTAACGCGAAAGCTAGAAGGCATTTTGCACATTCTTAGTTATTTGCCTTTGTTAGGTTCAGTGAATAGTTTTCTCGATCCTGCATTCCACCTAGGTGCATCCGGTCTTGGTGAAAGAGTTACCGTTGCTGACTTTTACATTTTTGTTTATAATTCATCCGTCAGACGGATTTTTAATTTGGCGTGATCAGTCAGTTGGACTATGGGTGGCGAAATTTTTGTTACTGCTTTAGGGTAGATTGGGCCTGTTGGTCGGAAAATAGGCGTTTTTTATCAATTTGAATCGCGTTTTTCTTCGTTTGTTGGTTCCCTTTTCCGCTATTCTAAGTTTCACCTAATATCAGCAATATAGAAAGTCCTACCACAGATCGGTTTTCTTTGGACTTGATGTTCTAGCATTCTGACCAACTCGGATTCCTTAAACGTTTCACCTGTTTGCAAATAGTTTGGTTTTGCGACAAGCATTAACCCACCAGTAGTGGACTGCGCGTTTACTCTCGCAGGATAGTTGTGGATATAGTCCCATGTGCCAGTTTCATCCCTTAAAACGCACATGGCTTTTTACGCAAAGCAATGTCTTGCTACCTAGTTTAGCTGGTCGACAAGAGCGGTCCGTACACGCCCACTCGTTGTGAGTGGTGGTTTCTAAGAGTAATTTCTCTACTTTTGGCGTCAGTCTCACGAGTGCCCTTGATAATTTGAGACACTATGAATCTTCTTTAATTTCCAATTCTAGTTCAATTGGTATTATTACTGTTTGCATTTGGCAGACTGTTAACGATGCAGTGATAACTGGCAAATTAGATAGGAGAGAGTGCTGGTTACGAGTGCGGATTTTCGGAGTTGGAATCTGAGTAATGGAGAGAGTAGCGGGAAGTTACCAGGTAATATATGTTTGATCAATGAAGACGGGGACTAATCCACGCCTCCAATGGAAATTGAACCTACAATTTCAGATTACCGGTCCGATGCCCTAACTACTGAGCTGTGGAAGGCCCTAGTAGCAAGCAGGTCGGCTAATCGCTGATAACTCGAGCGGTTCAGATTATGGGAATCTTCTGTAGGAAAGTGGGGAGTTCTTAGGCGGTGGTTGTTTTAGTCCATTTGGGCCGTGGCCTGGGCAAACGTATACAGGGTGCATTGGTGAGGGCAGGAGCGGACTCCTCCCATAACTTAATTCTACGATGAGTTAATGAGTATGCAGTGAGGATATATAACTATTGAAGGGATTGTCTCCATAAAGACAATAGCGTTTTCCCGTTATCCTCGACTCTAAAGATTTTCTTAATGTATGGCCATTTTCAACCAACCATTGCAAACACAGCCAATATAGCTACCAATTTGCTATATGTACCCTACATAGAATTTGGTTTTTAACCCCAAAAGTTATCCCTAAGAGGGAATAAGTCATTGAATTCGACTAGACATTGTGCTCCTCGAAAGTAACAGCAATTTCGTCATATTTCAACCAGCAACGTTTTCGTTCAGTTATACCTTCTTTGCAGCATAAATTACAGTAGGGGAGCGTTCTTTACAATCTATGATCAGCCCGCAGTCCAAGTCTCCAACGAGGGAGGTTGTTAGGCAATAGTGGTTGGTGGTGTAGATTAATAGGTTTTCCAACTACAAGTTTTTTTTCTAATTCGGAACTCATGGGCATCCTTTTTCGGCCATTTTTAAAATTCAAAGAAAATTGTCCCACAGGAGAATACGGCAGTTCATTACACAAACCCGCCGAATTTCACCAAGCAAAACAAACTCAAAACTGACTTGCCAATATCCTTATTACATGCTTATTACCTCATCAGTCGCGGACTCCTCCCATAACTTAATTATACGATGAGTTAATGAGTATGCAGTGAGGATATATAACTATCGTGTGTAGACAATGACGATTGCAAATAAAACAGCTTTAGTTGCTAATTAAATATAGAATTTACATGATAACAAAATATGTGAACAGCTAGTGTAACGAGAACGAGGCTTTGGCTAGTACAGGATTCACTCAACTTTATCTTGGGAAACGGCTATTGTAAAAGTTTTGTATTGCTAGATTTTATCCATTCCTTCGGGAATCTAAAGACAATGAAGCGGTAGCCATGTTGGACGAACAAACAAGCGACGCTAATGAAAAATCTTTTGTAGAAGTTCATCCAAGATGGCTGCCGTGACGTCACATACAACCCGACAATTGTACATGTCAATGTTGTAGCTTTGTTTAAAAGATTTTTATCCGATATATTACACACACATAACTAAAGGCTAATCTGTTTTTTTATAACCAAGCAGTTGATTGTCACTTCAAATCCGTAAGCTTTATTTTGTTTACGTGTTATTTGTACGACGTTCGTCTAAACATAGAAATATAATCTATTGTATCTGTCACTCTTTTGGCATCTAGAAGTAATCGAGTGGCGATAAGCTTCCATGAGAAAATATCACATAAGCGAGCTGCTTCTCATTAACACAAGGTTATTGGATTCTTTTTTTATTTTTAACAATTTTTAAGTTACTGAAATTTTTAAAATCTTACTTCAGTGCTTTCAAATCTTCTGCTTAATCACCGATTTGAGGAGTTCGTCAGACAAACTAGGGGTGTGGCTAGCCTATATTGGGCAACGAGAGGTCTCCCCAAAATCTCAGTACTCTAAAATGTAAATGAGCGAATGTAAAATAAATCATCTATTGTATGTCACTCTTTTGGAGTCTACAAGGTAATCGAGTGGCGATAATGATATGGCTTTCGTGAAAAAATATATATCACAAGCTATCTGCTTCACATAAACACAAAGTTATTGGATTCTTCTTTTATTTTCAACAATTTTTAAGTAATCTTAATTTTTAAAGTCTTAATTCTGAATCAGTGCTTTCAAATCTTCTGCTTAATCACCGATTTGAGAGTTCATCAGACAAGCTAGGGGCGTGGCTAGCCTATATTGGACGGCAACAGGGTGCCTGCAGATTATCAGTTTGGTCTCCCCAAAAATTCAATAACCAGAGATGAAAATGAGCAATATTTAGTAAACATTTTAGTCCGTGTTTTAGCGGACTGATTTGAGGAGATCCCCGATATTCTTAAACCTGCGAGGTCTATAAAGTCTCTAAAGACATTCAGTGAAATCGCTGCAGAACAATACGTAGGTGTTTGGATCTTACGTACATTATTACTGGAGTACAACATTACAATTCCATTTTTGTTGTTGTTTATTAAAGCTAATTTTTCTAAAGTTTTGAGTTCAGTGTTCATACAAGCTTTTGTTTTGTCGCAACTGAGGGTGGCCGTTGTCGATTTTGTTCTGCTTGGTGAAACCCAAGTTTTTCCTCATCAGCCCATCATGTTCTGTTGCAATTGACAGCAATGCTCTTAAAACGCGTTTTCGACGAACACCGTCCTCTTCATTCCCTGAGTATCAGAGGCTGTTATTTTTCTCTGTTCTACGAGAGAAACGTAGTAATCAGCATTTCGGTAGTTGAACACAATTTTGAAGAATGAGATCGCCAACCACACAAATGTTCCATCTCAACATAACATTTCTTGCATTCGATATGCAAACGGCGAATTTCCAAAAACACAGACATGCGCAGAGAAATTGTATACATGCTTTCTGATAGTCTTCACAACTTTGACGCCATTTGTAACTTATTCAAGTTTGATTGAAATTGTGGAGTTATCCCGAAAAGAAATTGAAAATTACTTTTTTAGTTACTTAGTGACTTTTGGGATAAGAAACTTTAGATTTCAGATTCAACCACTATTGTAATATGACAGCATACTAATACTATACACGATTTTAATTAAAATATGTCTACCTAGTGACTAGTGAGATTAATTAAGCAATCATGTAGGGACATCATTCATAATTCATGTGCCACCCAGCTCAAGTATATCAATGGATTTCCTTAAACGATGTCATATTACCACTACGAGAATTGGATTGAAACAACACATAACGAGCTCCATCCAGCTGTTCTGTAAAAATGGCCGACGATTTTAGAGTGAGGATTTGCCTTTCTGCAAGTGTTGTGTCAGCCATTGAATCATTTCTAGTTACAATTCTCAATGTCTTACTCCTTTTGGTGATTATCAAGGACCCCTTGAAACGACTGCGTAGCTCCAGTACGGGTTTCATCGCAGGACTGGCATTTGCTGATCTTCTTACAGGTGCTCTTGGCGCGACAACTTTCGCCTATCACGAGATCAAATGGTGCTATTATCAGCATGTTTTTGAGCGTCCAGTTTTTCGAAAGGACTTTTCTGTAACTTTGCTATCTGTAACTATCAACTGTGCAATCCATATCGTCACTGCCTTATCAATTGAACGATTCTTTGCTGTTGGTTTTCCAAATTTTTACCGCGTGTCGTTCAATCTACGAAAGACCTCCATATGTACCATATGCATCTACTGTTTCGCTGTAATCTTCCATTCAATACCGATGTCCGTTTTTCCTCCAGATGTGTTCTCAACCGTGGATTTGGTTATTAATGTTCTTATTCCTTTGGCCATCCTAATTCTGAGTTACGCATTCGTCTATTTTAAACTGCGTCGACAAAGACTTACAGTTTCTCCACAAAATCGTACCACCAATGGATCTTCAGCTCGAGTTTCGGCAATTGACCGGAGATTTTCGAAAACAGCATTCTACATTGTCCTCTCTCTCTTGCTGTCTCTTGCCCCATATTTAACTTCGGCAGGAATCGAGGCTTTTTGTACGAACTGTGTTAAAACATCATGGTTCTTCATAATATGGAGGTTGGCTTTTCCGATATCGCTGATCAACGCGGTTTGTGATCCTTTACTGTGTTTCACGATGCTTAGAGTTTATGGTAAATCGTTAAAGTCCATATTTATGAAGAAACGGCATAATGAAGAAACTCGGTTATGAAGGAATACCATGTCGTCAACCCATTGTATTTCAAAGAAGATTTTCAGCAGGAATTTACAGCAGATGGTCAATATTTTGATGCCCTGCATGGAGATATATTATGTCAACAAAACTGTTCGTGCAAAAGTCTAAAGCCCATCAAACATTGTCAAAAAACTTTTTGACAAAAAATTAGTGTTTTTGAACTGAGAGATGTGTTAAGTTGTAGAAAAAGTTCAATATAAAATGTCTTAATAGCTTGGCAATAGAAATACAAGCAAATTGATTCCGAATGATATAAAATGAATGTTAAATGAAAAAAATTATCTCAGAATGCAAAATAAAGACTCTAGGCTAGGTAATGAGATCAGTGTGTGAGTTTGTTGGTTAATGGATGGGAAGACTCGGCAGTTTTTGGCGGGCTAATTAGTTTCTGTTTGGTAATATGGCGGATAACTTATTGAAAAATCCTTTCATCAATTTTATAAGTGAAAAATTAAATTAGAATGAACAAGTACTGGTTAGTTAGCTAGTTGGTTGACTTTTGTTGTTGTTGTTGTTGCTGTTTTGTCGTTGTTGTTGTTACTGAATTGGTTAACTTCTTGTTTGTCTGTTTGGTTTTTGTTAAGGTGGTGCACTGCTTTTGTTATTGTTGTTTTTATTGTTGTTTGTTGTTGTTGTTGTTGTTGCTGTTGTTGTTGCTGCTGCTGCTGCTGCTGTTGTTGTTGTTGTTGTTGTTGTTGTTGTTGTTGTTGTTGAATTGTTGTTGTTAAGTTGGATTCATTTTCTAAAAGTGCTTCCTGTTCCACTCAGTTTCCGCAAGACAACAGCCTTTTACAGTCTTTCATTTTAAACTTTGGTCATCAAGGAAAAATTATTTTCAGTGCCAGTTGCTGACAAGATCACTTTAATTTTTTTACACTATTGCTTCCCAAAGGCGAATGCAGGATTTCTGAATGAGGAAAGCTGCAGAGATGTCGTCCCCATAAAAACTTAGTGTTAGATTTTATCTTATTATTTTTATGCTGTTGTTAGGAACTTTTATTATATATAAATACTTTATTACTAAATTAGCCCAGAAAAATATCTTTGGATATAAATACTTTAAAAAAGCGATTAGTGAACTGACTCTGAGGGTTGTGTGTACATGCATGACTACTCTTGGTGTCCTGATCGCTCACCAAATCAGTCAGGGGGGGAAATCCCTCTAAAATCCATGGCAGTGTGATAGTACAACCGTGATAGTACAACCAGTGTGCAAGCACTAGAAGACATTTGACACTTAAATAAATGGTTTTGGAGTCAAAATGAGGGAATAGCTTGCTACCAAATCGCCTCTCGCCTCGAATCCGTCCATGAGTGAGCTGTCCGTGAAATGGCAATATTAAAATATTTCATATTAATTTTATTAAACTAATATTTGAATATCGTCACTTCACAAAAGCTATAAAATGAACAGTACAATTGCAAATTTACCATTAGCTGAAGATTGCAAGTATTCAGCTTGCCCAAATATCGCAAATTAATTAAAAATTTTAACGTCTACGGTGTACTTGGTTTCCTTTCAGGTGTGATATATCGTGCGGGAGGTCATCTTACAAACATTTATTATACAATTGTGACGTAAATTTATCAAATAAGGTATCATTTGAGGGCCAATATGGGACTGTAATACCCTCTAGAAATCCGGTTTGCGTATTCGGCCCTGATGACGTCAAGGCTTCAATAAACCGGTTTGACGGTTTCCCGCGCGCGCTGGTTTGCAAAAAAAGGGCTGTTTTGATAATCAAAATACTGTTTAAAAACACAGCGAAAAAGCAATTGTATGATAAATCCTTTATTAGATATTTTCTTGTGTATTCTAACATTTTACTCGCATTTTGCCTCGCCTCAAATACATACGCGACTCGTAAAATATCAACTCGTAATACACAAGAAACTGAAATATCTAATAAGTGGTATATATATGACAGATGCAGCGCTGGTTTTGCCCATTTGTATTGACAGTTTATATTACTAGTCTTAAAGTATGTTTGATTGAGTATTTTCAATAATACGAGTTTGTTCAAATGATTTTTTCCCGATATTGCACACACACACACATTTGCTTTTAATAATACCAAGCAGTCTAATCCTCACTTTAATATCCGTTAACTTTATTTTGTTTACATGTTGGCGTGAAGTTTGTCTAATTGTATAAATTATCTCTGTTTTATCTGTCACATTTTTGGCGTCTAGAAGTAATCGAGTGGTGATAACAGATGACTTTCATGAGAAAAATCACATAAGCGATCTGCTTCACATTAAAACAAGGTTATTGGATTTTTTTTCTTCTTTTTTTCTTTTAAGGTCTTTCGGTTCGCGGTTTCACCTCGCAAAAAAGCTCGAATTTCGTCAGTATCATTGATACGAATTCACGATATAATAACAAATTATATTTCGTCTGAAAGCTGTTAAAACTCATAGAAGATGATGAAACATGTACATTAACCTGCAGGCACGTGCTCGCGGTCCAATATTGCTGGGTTTTTTTTCATAAACTTTTTTCACTGTTCGATTCTTAGGTAAATGATATGTCCCAGCAATATTGGACCGCGAGCACGTGCCTGCAGGTTAATTATCAGCTTAGTTTTCCCAAAATTCAATAACCAGCAATGAAAATGAACATTATTTAGTTCATGTTTTAGTGAACTGATTTGAGGAGATCCCATATTCTTAGACCTGCGAGGTTTTCCAGTTTTAAAACCAAGACATAGGGGAAGAGGTCAAAACAACGGTCCAAAGTAGGGACCCGATTTTTTACATCTGTGGTGGATACGTGACATACCCCCCCCCCCCCCCCTCTCTCCCCTAATGGGTACCTTGAAAATCTCGATACTGACTGCATGTAGTTACAGTTTCTATTTAGAAATATGTTGTTTAGCATGCCTTGGAACATACAGTTCATTAATTACTGCAATTTAAATTTTACTTTTCAATATAATTGATGACAAAGTTCAGTACTTTACTCCTAAAGGTGATGGTTGCCGGTTAATCCCACCCCACCCGTCTAAATTGGGTTCCTTGAGATAGCCATTGTTTTGAGCTCATCCCTAATATACTATGAAATCTATAAAATTTCCGCAGTTCTTACGTATAATGTTACTTAAGGAGGCTCACTTGGGTTTTGTAAATATTCCCTTACCTAACTTTGAACCACTGTAACTGCAATCACACAGTTCTGTTGGGCTAGTCATTTCCCTGAGTGACTCTTTTTTAATGAATTTTTGCTACATAGGCGTTTGAAGGAGATCGGCATTAATGCGACTAAGACCTTATAACGTCATTATATAATTAAATTTGCTTACTACGCATTTTTTCCATATCTTGACTTAGCTTCTCGAAACGAACTACCGTACACAACAACTTATACCTGAAGCTAGAGCCAGACAATCTAAGAAAATCTAAGCAAGAGAGCGTTTTCGAGAAAATAACAGCTGAATATTTTGATGCGAAAATGTGCGTATTGTTTGTGTTGCTTTGTCTTGACCACCCAAATTAAAGCAGTAGCATAAAAGTTAAAATCACGATTTTTTTGAGTTTTACTCAAAGTTTCGACTTAAAATTACTTTCTTGTAAGCTGATAATTTCAAAAATTGCTTCGTTCTGTATTTTTTGAAGTGTTTGTGAGATACTATGGATACAAACTTTATTTGAAATCAGTTAATTATGTAAAACGATTGTTGTGATATTCATGACATGATTTATCAAACTCGTGTCTTGGTTTCATGTGCATTGAAGGTACAAACGCCCCGCATTTAATCAAAAATCATTAAAAGAAGAGTCGCTCACGGCAATGGCTAGTCCATGTAACAGGAGTTACAGCGATTCAAAGTTAGATACGTACAACAATCAAACACGTCTACAATATCACAAGTCCATTTGTTGTTGTTGTTTTGTTGTTGTTGTTTATTTATTAAAGTTAATTTTGTTTTGAGTTAATTTTGAAAGCGTTTAAAGAAAAAGATGGTGCAGAGTCGCAAAGGTTCAGACTACCGTCGCCATATTTCTCAATGGGGGACTTGCATTACCAGGTTAATTACGTGACCCTATTTCCCCTATATCAAGAGTACCATCAAAATGAATGCCAAAAACAGAAAGAGCACCTCGATATTAGTAAAAGTGCAAAGTTTCAGCTTATAAGATATAATACAGGAGAAATGACAGTAAGTTTAAGATTGGATAGTTTCTTAAGATTCATTTGGAGAAACGCATTGGACGGCAAGCTCGTGGCATCCAACGCGTTTATCCAAATGAATCTTAAGAAAAAATCGAATCTTGAATTTGCTGTCATTTTTCCTTTATTCATCTTATAAACTGAAATTTGCACTTTTACTAATATCGAGATGCTCTTTCATTTTGATGGTGCTGCTTGATTTAGGGGAAATAGGTCACATGACCTGTTAGTGCAAGTCCCGCATTAACTAGATTTACTACTACTAATTAGGAGCAAGGATGGCACAGTTGGATAGTGCACGGCCTTCGGTGCGAGAGGTCCCTAGTTCGATCCCGGTCAGTCCTGACCTCGCATCCTCGTTTCGACTTCCTTCCATTCTGTGTAGTTTAGTTAGCTTTAAATACCCTTAAACAGAGCACTGAGGGAGAGAGAGGGGTAAAATGAGCGCACCGTCGACCTCAAGTTTATCAGTCTACAACTGTTATGAGCTACTGACGTTAAATAAGGTTGCTTTACCTTTACCTTTACCTTTGAATTACCCAAAATCGATATCAACTGTTCTAAGCCAGATTGAAAGTTTAATAATAGTTTTCTTTACAAATTTAGAGTACAACTAAAATTTACCGGAACCGAGAATCAGTTTTATCTGTCTTGTTAGGCAATGTTAATGAGTTTTTCAGCAGCTGTTTCCTTCCGTAGGTTAAGTGAATTCAAGCAATATCTTTAATATTAACGTTATATGTCTGACACTATCAGATATCATTCCACTCAAGGTTTTCTTTTTATTATCCTACCACTGTCTCCGGCTATACCTTCCGGACTGGACTTTATCTTATATTCTTATGAATTAAAGTTTGAAAACACATATCACAAGGAATACAATAGACAGGTTTTAGTATCGCATGCAATTCGCACAAAAGGGTTGGCTGATTGCACTGTTCGAGGGAATTTTGAGAATAAAGGTTAGCTTCATCAGTCCACGCACCGTGGGTAACTGTATACATTCGCGGGCTAAGACGATGGGAGCTACAGTTCAGTGCCGTGTGAAACGTATACTAAAGACGGTCTGGATGGGGGCAAACGTCAGTTGTCAAACACCATAATACTGAGAGAGCGAAACTCGGTATTGATGTATGTGCGATGTTCGTGGCTATTTTTTAGTAATTATGCCATCGCGCGCGCGCAAGGCTCTTAAACAATAAAATTCAAATGCCGAAAGCAAACGGTCCCGTCCGTGCGCACGTCAAAAATCAAATTCTGTTTGAGAGCTTTGCGCGCGCGATGGCGAAATTACTAAAAATAGCCTTAGTGGCCGTGAACATCGCACAGACCGATCAATACTGAGTTTCGCTCTCTTAGTATTATGGTCTCTTGTTGTCAGTTAAAGTTCCTGGTACAAATTAATAATTAAGGGTTTTATTCAATTCTAAAAGGCACTATCCTCTGCTGTTTTATGCGAAAAAAGGTGACAACTAATAATATAATTAATTATAAATGAAGCCCTGAAAAATTGAAGCAAAAATAGTTTGGATGATCAGGTAGGACTGAGTTATATAAGATATTTCGCAAGTCCTCTTTACAGTAATATCATATATGAATAAAGAAACGTTTACTGGCAAGTTCTTTCATCATCGATGATCGCAATTCTATTTGCTTAGCTGAAGACAACGAAATTAAACAAGAATTTTGATGAAAACAATATAAAAATCAATAAATGAAAAAGCTATGAAATGTATTTCAATCGAAATAAATGAATGAAATGTTCATCAAGGAAAATACTATTAACGTAATAAAAAACTGACAATTAATGGTTATAAAAACGAATTAAGTCTTAACTGAGGAGTTTTTAGATTTCAGCTGGCCGCATAAACTGAAAGAATTGGAAATGAGCGCCTTTCGACTTTGTTTAAGGTGCCATAGGGATAAATTTGAATGAAACTACAGTCTTTCGCAAGTTTTTTTGTTTGTACAATGATGAGATAACGAGTAAAAATATTTTTGCAAGTACGTACAATATATAGATATAGTACAGTATACAGAAGCAAAGTACGTTTCGTACTATATGAAGTCATATTGTTATTTTAATGAATTCCGTGATAATTAGAATTATTAATGTTAGCATATATATTTATATTTTTAGCATTTTTATATATTTTTTATAAATATTTTAATAGATTACGAATATATTCAGTTATTTGTATTTTTGTATGTGATATATCTTTATCTATATTATTTGCATGTAATTACTTCTGAAAAGCCCATGTAATGGGATGGAGTTAATAAAGTACATAAAAAACAAACAAATGACCACGAAAACGAAAGACGCACTGGAAATTCAAAGAATTTTAATTTCAGCAGGCTCTTCAGAAGTTATTTTATTGCACACTTTCAGAAAGTAAAAACTTTGAGAACTGTACATGTATGGCTATATATCCGATACTAACTTGGTGATAAACAGCGAAGAGTTTGGTTTGAAACCGGCAGAAAGTTTAGAATATAATTCGATTGAAAGAAAATAAGGTACCGAATGTGCGAAAATGCTTTTTTTTTTTTTTTTTTTTTTTTTTTTTTGCAGATTCAAGGAGTCCGCTACTGTTCTTCAAGTTCTTGTGCGCTTCAAAGGCGTCAGAGACCGGGATTTCACTCTTAAATGAAATGCTGTTTTTGCATAGTTATGTCAGTTTTGGGTCATTCCACTTGTATTTGGTCATGTTTACTTGGGTCTCCATGCTCACTGCTATTGGCATGCAAATTAACAGAGCCTTCGTTGTGAGCACTATCAAATGTAGACACCAAATTTTGCATCTTTTTGCAAGTAACTAAAGCCGTCATAGCTCTTCGATATTCTCTTAACCTCCAACAGTACAACACAGGGTTTATTGCTGAAGTTATTGAAAGCAAAAATCCAGCATATAGATGAAAATCGTTGTGCCAACTCAAACCTCCATAGCTGTCACTGATCATATCTAGTATTACGAGAGCAAGCCAAGGCAACTGTGATATCGCTAAAACTAGAGTAATCACGGCAGCGACATAACGAAAGTTCCTCTCTCGTTGTTGGTTCTTAAGGACCCATCTGGGTGTTTGTTGTTCTGAGTACATAGAGCTCTCAATTTTTCTGCGATTTTTGAGAACAAAGAAAATAGATATATGAATCATCACCATTACAACTAGCGGAAAAACAATATGTAGAAAGCTATCTAGGAGATCGTAACTTTCTTCTTTTATTCCTGTAAACTGTAAGGAGCTGAAGAATAGGGCGTAGATCCAGACAGATAGTACAACAATGGAAGTTCTTTGAGATGTAACGTTATTGCGGTAGAATAGTGGACCAGCTATAGCAAACAGACGATCACCCGAAAACAAGACCACCAAAAGAATTGCAGAGTTATCCAAGGTATAATCGAAAACTGTGTAAAAATTCCAACCTTCTTCAAGCCATGTTTTCTTCCCAAATGCACAATGATAATAAATCCATGCTGAGATCGAATCAGCGAAAACTCCTTTCAGAAAGTCTGTTGTTGCCAAACCAATGATCAAGATCGAAAAAGGACGACGAAAAGACTTGAATGGGTTTTTATAAAGTACGATCAGCAATAACCCGTTAGCAACTGCACTAATTGTAGCTACGAGGGACTCACAAATGGCAACAATCAAGCAGTTTACTGACTGTATTCCAGTTGTTGTGTAGTTCATGGCGGTGAAACCTCGATGGAACTGTTGACTGCGCGTATTATAAGCTTATGACAACCAAACAAACGGGATATTAGCGTATGAATAGCCTAAAGAGGAACCGCTAATGCACCGCGAAAGATCCGATTATATTTGAAAAACAAACTATTTATAGAATTTGGGAGCTAACAGTTACTCAGTGGCGCCAATGTTCATTACCGTTTACTGCCTTCACACAAGTTATACCCCGTGCTCGTAAAGTCAACCTTTTTCCTGTTTTTCGTATGTCATATCCGACATCATTAATGAATCTTTAAATCTATAATTTAAATGTACTCCTTTATCAGTGACAAAAAGTCATCCTACTGTCAGTTTATTAAATATTTTAAAACGGAATGTTTGTGTTTAATTGATCTGTTGGACGTATATACTGCACTATGTCAAAACTAACTAAGCAGCTGCATGGTGCTCAGTCATCTTGAATATTTCGATTCAAACGCCAGTGAATTCAAATACAGGAATGACATGGGAAAAGTATATATCTATCGAACTGATTCAAGTTCGGTATTGCGAATATTAAACTGATGTTGGAGGCAATTTAGTTCTTTCCCCTGAGGTCTTGATTGTCTAAACTCTAACTTAAGTGAGACTTCTGGAAGATACTTAAGAAATGTATGTTCTTTCTGTGCTGATCAAATGCCACCTCTCCCAAGTACATGGCATTTTTGTCTGAGACGGATTCACCGAATTTTGGTGGCATGTGATATTTAATTTGCTTTTTTGAAGACTGAAATAGAAAACGCGCGCTCGTGCTGTGTGCAGATTTAGAGCACGCGCGGGGATTGATCATGCAGAGCACGACAGAAGTGTTAAGAGAAGCACGAGGTGTAGCAAATTAGTACTTCTCAACGCTTCTGTAGTGTTCTGATCAATCCTCAAGTGCTCTGAATGTGCACACAGCACAGCGGGCAAGTATTCTATTTCTTTTATAAAATACAACATTGTTTTCGAGCACAAGTATTCATTTACACTGAACAAAAATTCGAAAAGTGCGCGCGCGTACTGTGTGCAGATTTAGATCTAGAGTTCTCAGTATACGCGTCCTTCGGCCAATGAGAGCGCGGGTTATATGGTGGTTATTTTATAATTGATCATAAAGAGACTCGGTATACAAAATATTGAGCTTAGGTTTTCTTATTATATGAGAGGCCATAAAAGGTTTTCACACCCTTTATACTGTGATAAGATAAGGAAAAGAGCGAGTTACTAGTACTGGTAATGGTCCAAACTTCTCAAATACGCTTTTGGACAGACCGTGCGCCAGCCAATCAGAATTCAGGAAATTATCAAGCCATGTAATAATTTGTCATATTGAGGTACAAGCAACAATATAGATATGCAATAACTGACCCAACGTGATGACGCTGGTGTCTGAAGTACCTCCAGAATCCACCAAACAAAGCTAAAAAAAGGCGAAGGCGGTAAAGTAATTGCAGGATACAGCCTAGACTTATCGGTTGTAGATGTGTATACGTGTACACATCATAAGTATGATACGATACGATCGAGACAGGTGGTTTATTTCTCAGCTGAACTCAGTAAAGATTGTTGCTAGGTAACGATCCTAACCCTAAATGAATAGGATTCTTTCTTTCATTCATTCTTTCTTTCCTTCCTTCCTAGCTGCTTTCTTTCTTCTTTCTTTTCTTCTTCTTCTTTTCTTCTTTCTTTTTAATTCCTTTCCTTACTTTAATATGGCTGTTTAATATCTGTTACTTCTACTGACTAAACCCGATGTATTAATAGACTTGACCTCAAAGCTTAAATCTGATTGGTCTATGACTGCTTACAAAAATATTATCAAAAATGATAATGAACCGGACTGTTTTCCTTCCTTCCTTCCTTCCTTCCTTCCTTCCTTCCTTCCTTCCTTCCTTCCTTCCTTCCTTCCTTCCTTCCTTCCTTCCTTCCTTCCTTCCTTCCTTCCTTCTTTCTTTCTTTCTTCCTTTCTTTCTTTCTTCCTTTCTTTCTTTCTTTCTTTCTTTCTTTCTTTCTTTCTTTCTTTCTTTCTTTCTTTCTTTCTTTCTTTCTTTCTTCCTTTCTTTCTTTCTTCCTTTCTTTCTTTCTTTCTTTCTTTCTTTCTTTCTTTCTTTCTACTAGAGTACAAACGCTAAAAGCGTACAATATAAATAGTACTAAATAGTGCTAAAGTATGCTAATTCTATTGTTTTCTGTTGTTTAATTAGTGCTGTTTAGTACTAAATAGTGCAAAGTATTGCACACTTTTAGTGTTTGTACTCTAGTGTTCTTTCATCAATACTAGTGAGGCCCTGGAGGTCATACGTCAGTGACGGACGCCCTGCAAGATACACACACTCTAAAGAAAAGAATAATAAATAATAAATATATACATGGATATTAAAAGTAATAAAAATATCTAAAAATGAATAAAACTATCATACATATTACCAAATAAAAATCAATGTCATGTTAAATCCCGTCTTAGGAATAAATATCTAAAATTCGATTTTAACAAAGTCCCGAAGACCGCATATGGTAAAAAAACTGGAATTGAATTTCCTCCCTCTAGACTTAACGTCTTCTTCCTCCGGTCCAAAACTGAATTTACAAAGAACCTTTCGGCTATTGGCCGGCTTGTCGTTTGACTCTTCATAAACCATTTGTCTAATACTAATTTCTTGAAATATTATCAGAAGTTTTAGTATCTAATTTGTATTTCTAATGAGATTGTAATATATTAATGAAGCAGTTTAATACAGGAAGTAGTTTTGCTTCTATTTACATACGGCTTTCACGTAAAGAGGTTGTAAAACTAAAGGAACTACCGTATTTAAATAAAGGTTAATCTATCAATCGATCTTTCTTTCTTTCTCTCTTCTTTCCTTTCTTTCTTTCATTCTTTCTTTCATTCTTTCTTTCATTCTTTCTTACTTTCTTTCTTTCTTTCTTTTTTCCTTCCTTCCTTTCTTCCTATTCTTTCTTCTTTCCTTATTTGCTTTCTTGCTTGCTTGCCTTCTTTCTTTCTTTCTTTCTTTCTTTCTTTCTTTCTTTCTTTCTTTCTTTCTTTCTTTCTTTCTTTCTTTCTTTCTTTCTTTCTTTCTTTCTTTCTTTCTTTCTTTCTTTCTTTCTTTCTTTCTTTCTTTCTTTCTTTCTTTCTTTCTTTCTTCCTTCCTTTTGTCCGTTTCTCGCGGTGTCAAAATAATCATATTGCTCATTTGCAATTTCAGCGCGAACATCCATATAAGGTTTACATAGACATTGGCTTACGGTTTATACTTTTGAAAAGGAAGAAGAATTAATTAAGCGAAGGAATTAAGAAGGAAGGAAGAAATCTTCAGTAATTTTGCCTTACATTGTTCGTTCTACTTTAAGTTCATATATATATTTACATCCGTTTTGTCTTGACAATAGCATATCATATCATATATCATATAATATCATATCACATCATATCATATCATAGCAATATTAAAATATCAAGAAACATTTTAAACCTTTTTGTCTTTAGTTTATTGAATTTAAATCATTTGTACAAGTGATGGTGTCATGTTGCCATGGCAAGAGACAGTAATTATGAATAATACTTAATTGTTTCGTAATTAGTTTTGCTTCTATTTACATATTCATCATACAACAAGAGACAATAATACGTGTCTTGCGAGCCTTTAAGAGTCTTGCGCGCGCGAGCATCGCACAGACATCAATACTAAGTTGCGCTCTCTTAGTATTATAGTCTCTTGCATATAATCATTTTATTTTTTCGTGTCAACAACACTGGATAATAACCAGTACAGATTCACAGCACAGAACACAGTACGAACGGCTTTGAAGAAAAAGTTGTAAAAAAATTATCTAAAGTGCATGAATATTTTTACACAACTTTTCCTACAGTCAGTTTTTGTAGACAACAAAGGAAAACCTGCAATCAATTTGAATTTGAATCGATCTGGGCGGATTCAGATCGTCTCTGTCGTGAATTTGCATGGCCACTTTCATGGTGGTGTATTACTTGGTCCGTAGCTAGTCATTCATATAAAAAACTGAGTGCAATACTATCCAACACTACAAAAATAACTATTACAGTATCTTAGTACGTACTGTAGACCTAGCCTATATATTATAATTATGAATATCCTCTTAGTTCTTTTTAATCTATATACTATCTATCTCTAGAGAATGACTAGAACATTTGTCCGCCCGAAAGGAATTCTGCATGTCATTAACTGAGGCAAGATTCCAGCAGGTCGTCTTTGCTCGAACCTATCCTTTTTGCACCTGTCTCATCCACGACTCGTTCTCTTTACTCAGTTTCTTTTGGAGGAGAAAGTCGTTGTTCAGCAATGGCGGCTTCCGTTGCTAGGTGATTTCTAATGAAACCGCTGACCGACGAGTGCGGGAACAGTTTAGAGAAGACAAGGGCCTCGATGTCTTCGGCAATGATGCTCTTTAGGTGCATTAACTTAAGAAGGACCTTCCCGTACCTCGAGGGCTCCTCGGGAAATCGAGCTCTGCAGTAACGATCCAAGGCAGAGAGAACCATGTCTTGAAGTGACTCAAAGTCCTGAGCGTAGGGGCCTTCAGACGCATCTAAGAAATGAATAACATTTTCATCAGTTTGTATTTCAATATAGCAAATTTATGTGATATATAAGTTAAGGCCTAGTAAATTTTCTTTAAAAGAATTTCTATGAATTTTTTTTCATCGTCATATGAAATAAATGTATTATTTGTCATATAAAATTTGGTCAAATTTTCTCATCCATACGAGCATATAATATCTGCCAAAGAAAATTTGTCATAAATTGAATTGAGTGAAGGAATTAAAATATTGCGGTAGGCGTCGATGTTGGTCAATTTACTTGGGACGATAATAACAAAATCTCTCTTGAATTTAATTCTTGAATTAATTATTAGTTGGCATGGGTTGTTGATGTGGGAGTATTTCATCGAATTGTATTTATTAAGACCTATTGATACAACAGCTAATAGATGCCTTGTATTGCATTGTGTTTTCCCGCCGCAGAGAACACTACATAATATTTAAGGTCCACCCCAACTTTAATATTACCAGCAAATCCAGCAAATCATATTTCACAAACATTCCGTTATTCATAGCTGCCCTCCCCTTGACTAATTGCAAGTCACTGCCACGTGCTATTTCTGGTAACTAATCCACAGTTTGATGGCCTTTTGTTGACCCGAAGCAATTGTCATGACCCTGCTTGCTTGTTTAACGCTTGTTTACAGGTAGGGGAGGTCACCGATGATGTCTTTGGTCGACAAGGTGAATTAAACATTGAAAGTTAGCACTTGACTTCAATGTTTGCACAAAAATTGGGAGAAAATGTCGGCACTTGACTTTCAATTAGGTCTTTGGGACACTGAATTAAGTGGATAGCGTTGAGCTGAATCGAGAACGTGATGCCTGCTTTACAAAGAGAAAGTTCTAGAACTAGAAACAAAGAATTTCCAAACTAGCAAGCATTAAAATATCGTGCATTTGAAATTATTATTTTTCGCTTTATTCATCATTCTTCACAAAACAATACACAAATTGATAATAAAATCTCAATTCCACTGGTGCCAGTAAACCAAAACAGAAGTAGAAAGCTGTGAATCGGCGAAGATGAAAGACTTCCAAAAACACTTTAGTCCCTTAAAAGTTGGTGATGAAAGAATTGTAATTGGAATAAAACTGGGGTTAAGAAGAACAACAAATTTGTGAGAGAAAATTTCCAGTTTGGTTCCATAAAATTCTAGCTTAATACTACCGAAAAATCACTTTCAACAACAAGAAGCAAAATGGTAAACAAATAAACAATGGAACAACCACAAAACAAAACAAAAACACACTCTTACCTGGAGAAAACAAGACAATCGTTTTTAAACATGCGTACTCGGCTTCCTCCAATCCTTTCAGTTTCCACATACACTCTTGGAAGTTTCTGAGACTTCGTTTTAGCTGCATCTTACGTTCATTACAGTACGCGGGGTTTGAATCGACTTCAAAAGCTATTGGAATCCCTTCAATATGAAGCTTATATTGAGCTGCACTGACAGCCAACATTTCGCACCATTTTGACCGTAACACCAAATACTGCTCACAAACGTCCAAGTTGTTGAACATAGGCACTCGCCTGGACCATTCTAACGTCGAGATAAAGACTGAGCAGATTTGGTGGTAGAAATTTGGTGGAGGTTGAGCTGGGTTGGTGGGTGAGAATGCCGAGATTGGAGGACGAATTGTGCGTTCTAACTGGGTGAGAACTGCGATGAGGTCGTATTGGGACGTGAAAGACTTGGACGATCTTGAGATGTAAGAGTACTTGGTTGGTCTTCCTCGACGTATTGCTGAAGAGAAAAGAAAAGAAAAGATTGAAATAAGGGTTTTTTTTACACTAGTTATGATTGTAATAGCACAATGAACTAAAGGGAACGTCGACTTTTTATCAACCACAAAGTGTTAATTATTGTAATGGGTGCAAAAGGAGAAAAAAAGAAGAGAAATAAAAACGGACTTTCACCAGTTATTGTAAATAAATTGATTAAGTACTGAATGAGAGAATTCTTTAAAAAAGTTGACTATAGCGTAAGAAACGTTTATATAAAACTGAAACTAGTTAAGTTAACATGAATTAAAAAGATGCTTTATTAAGTTCACAGATTTCTTGCCAAAAATTACATCATAAAATAATGATATCGGAAGTGTATATGTTTTACTTCAAAAAAAATAAATATTATTGTTTAACACTAAGGGAACATGTTTTTTTATAAAGAAAAACGCTCATTTGTATTTCTGAAGTCAATCCAAAGAGGTTCTTTCTGAGGGTTTTTTTGTTTTGTTTTTGTTTTTTCCCTCCCTCTTTGGCTTCTGACATTTTTTTGCGCCCTCAGTATTGTATATCGAACATAAAATCTTCCATCAGTTTTACTTATAGCTTCAGAAAAAGGTAGAAAACTGATTTTCAACAAAGAATAACTTGCTATGATAAAAGCTTTGTAAACGGATTACCCTTCTTTAAGCCAAGTTAAAATGCATATTTTACAAAAGTTTAAAGGGCATCATTTTGTCAATTTTACCTTCACGTCTCATCCCAACTGTAACACATTTCTGAAATCGGCAAGCTTGGCAGTGTGTACGGTTTTGACGATCAACACGACAATTTCCGGTAGCTTCACAAGTGTACGTTAGCTTATAACGGACTGTTCTGTTAAAAAAACACTTGCATCCTTCGCAGGTGAAAACACCATAGTGTCTTCCCGACGAAGGAGCACTACATACTGCACAATCGATAGTCTTATCTGGGTTGTCATACCAATAGACCTCGTGCAACTGTGACCAAGAAGACATGACTTACTAAGAAGAACTAGTTCAACTTGCAGAAAACTGAAAACCTTGTTACTTTCACCTCGACCGATTCGAGTGCTCTGGTCTTCTCCTGCTAGGTGACGAGTTATATATATTGCCGGGCCCTTTAGAACTTGTTGAATTAATTATTAAAATGTGATGAATTGCAGAATGGAATGTAATTAGGCCCTGCTGTTCCTTTACAGAAAAGTACCAGCACAAATTGACAAACCGAACAACTGCCAGCTATCACTCAATCTAAATCCTTTTTCGTGTTTTCTTTTATCAACTCGGGCGTGAACCGCATTATTTCAACGAGGGTTCCACTTCTTACCTGGTCACATGAATTTTTCACCCCAGGTCGTGATTATCTCCAAGTCAGATTTGGTCATTTGTCTCATAGATCTTTGTCGGCTCTCGATTGTTGGTGGTAAGTTAATTCTAGATAAAGTAGCGCTGTAATTCAGGCTTTGTTCAGGACACGCGTATTGTTTGATATTGAGTGCAGTGGCATTCATTCATTTCATTCTTAACACAAGTAGACGGCGCGGGTGCCTGGAATTTTTGTCCTACATGTTGTAATCACCTTAGAAACAACAAAGTGCTTTTGAATTGCTGTGCCCAATGGCATTTGACTGCCAACAAGTATTTTAGAGTTTATTTCCATTTCAGAATGAACAAAGCTGTTTTGTCAAATATCTGTTTATCTTACTTTTTTTTACACTGAAATATTTGTTTATCGATGTGGTATTATGTGATTTTTAGATTATTATTCAATAACTATTTGACTCATTGCCAATAAGTATTTTGTGTAAGCCCCGAAACGTTTTCTCCCATTTCACAACAAAGTATTATTATCAAATATTTGTTTGGTTTTCTTCCTTTTTTCAACGAAATATTAATTGTTTAGTATCGACTTCAGTATATGTGATTTTTAGATTACTATTCAATAAATATGTTGATGCGATACTAGTTGAAATAAAAATTGAAATATAAACGAGAAGCACTCTGTTGCTCTCATGACAAATTTTCTATTTGAGTATAGTACTTCGATCATCCTCTGATGATCATCCAAAGCAAATGTAAGTAAATTGAATAGCAATACGACATAATTAAACAAGAAAAATATTCAATAAAAAATTCAAGTCCTGAACAACAGAGTGCTTCTCGTTATTTCATTTTTACTACCCAATAACCAATTGATTTTCAAGAAGTATTTTCGTAAGCCTTAAAGCCGGCCGTTTTAACAACGAAGTGTTTTGATCAAATATGTGTTGGCTAACTATTATCCAACTATTTTGAATATTTGTTTATAGATTCGGTGTTGTGTGTTTTGTATTTGTCTATTTGTTTGACTAACACTTAACTTCACAAACATTTTTACAGATCTCTCTCTCTCTCTCTCTCTCTCTCTCTCTCTCTCTCTCTCTCTCTCTCTCTCTCTCTCTCTAAGATTGTCTTCCTTTAGTATTTTTCAAACGGATCGGTTTTTTATTTTTCTATTTTTTCGTTTATCGATAGACAAGTTTTGCAGTTTCACTACTAACTACCATAATAAAAGTGTACTGAATGGACAATTATATTAAACAGCACGCGCTCAAAAACAACACTCAACAACAGAGAAAAAAAGGAACAAGTTGAAAGGCACAAAGGACTTTATTGGTAAAACTTCCATTTCCCTGTCTCTGTCACTATTGATCGTCATATCATGACAAAAGACCTTCAGAGAAAGGTCGTGGCCAAACTCTGCAAAACCTCGCCGATTCGCCAAACGTCTTCAATTCAATCTAAAGAAGTTATATCAGTATGATCTAAATGCATGGTAACTAGACTTGTTTCTTTGCCTTGCTTAGAAAAATTTCTTTTAGAAGAGACAATGTGCAAGCTACTGATCAGGACTAAATCATATGAATGGAAATAGACTATTGTACTGAGATCGGCCCCATCACACAGTAAAGCCAACACATCCGTTCATCTCCAAGCAAGTTTTCTTGATAGGTTTAATTTCTTTAAAATGTTTCTTTGCTACAGACAGATGAGCAAGTTGTTCTTGTCAAGAAAAACTTGGTTGTCTAGATGAAAAACAAGTTTTCCTTGAAAAATTTCATTGTGCCCGGAAAATAACTGATCTACAAGGCGGAAAACTTGTCAAGTTTTCTTTGTTGTCAGTCCACATGAGCAAATCCTTGCTTTGTCAAGTCTTCCTCAACATCGACGAAAAAACTGGCAAGCCATCTTTTCGATAAGGAAACTCGACAAGAACAAAATAATGGTGCCATTTTAACTCATTTACACGTCGAGCAACTGGTTTTCATTGTCAAGGAAAGCTTGTTCAAGTAGATGCGGATGAAAGATTCCTAATCTTGCCATTGTTCTACTATAAGATAATTCAGTCATATAGTTCTGATGATTAAAAACTTACTGAAAGGCCCTTGCCTCGTGTATTCTTAAGGGGGATATTCATAAACATAAGTTTAGTAGCTTTCGACCCATCGAACACAATAAAATTTATCAGGAATAAATAAGATCAACTACGTTTTTCTTTAATTTTATGCCAAGCTTTCGGACAAATTGTCCATCTTCAGGGCAATGATGGAATGATGTTACATGCGCGAGATATTTGTATGTTACAAAACAACAGAATTAACGGTAAATGCTCGAGCGGTCTAAGTGCACGAGCAACAAGCCTATTGGAAAAGAACAATAAAATTTCTTTCAATTTCAAGTATTGAACAGGTTACGAGTCAAAGAAGCATACTATGCTGCCGCCATACAACCCATGTCTTATGCACAGTTCAGATCGAAACAGTGTGGGTTTTAATAGAGGGAGGAAAAGCGGAGTACCTACACAAAAGCCCTCGTGGCAACTAAGTCAACTCATGCACGTACTGGTCTGAGCTAGGACTCGAACGGTGGACCACAGCGGTGAGAGGTGAACCACTACAACACCCTTGCTACCCAAGTGAGAAAGGTCTTGTACATCGTATTTACTTCGTACGGAACATATGTCATAATGAGTCGAAAGATGAATATTCGTGTGTCGTTATATTTTTGCCTTATTAGTTCGCTTTGTTAGTGATATTGGTCGCCAAACTTCAAAATGGTGAGGCGGGTAACTAAGCCGCCTGTAAAATTCATCTTCCGTTAGCTAATTTTGTAGTTGAATTGAATTTATATACCCTTTGCACGGGTGCTTTGCGTCTTTTTATCACGTGCTTTAAGGCTACTCAATTTCTAGCGACTACTAATTCAGCAATCTCTAAACAAGATTTCAGTAGCGGATAGTTAGTTTAGCTATTTCATTTTTTCATCACGATTTTCAAAAGATAACCAAAGAACTACGAATTTTAATTTAGCAAGTACAAATAATTCAGTGATTCTGAAGAACTAAAATTCACTAAGACCCTGATTATATGAAGGCAAGTTATTCGATCCTTTGTAGCCAGAATAACTCCTTTGCCATTCCAATTTCATTTTCCATGGGACGCTATGAACTTTCTTTCAATAAAACTCCTTTTTTCATAAAATGGTAAATAACATGCTTTGTGTACCACAACACCTCTGGTTCACACCTTAACAACATCTTTGTACTACTATGTGACTTATATGGAACCTTCTAGCCAATTCATTTGTATCTTTTAAGCCCGCCGCACACGTTGAGAAACTGTGTGAGGAAACTGCCACGCGAGGCACTTTTCTAACCATGCGTTCTTTTACCTGCTCTATTTTTGGTCTCACGTAGGCAAAGAAGCAACGTCTGCGGCGAGAAGTTGTCTGAGCTAAAGGCGCTGTTACAGTCGCTGTTAGTACACGCTGAAACTTTTCTCTGAAACTTGCCTCAATCGCCGCTGCGAGACAAGTTTTACAACGAATTGCACCGTGTAACATTGTCATTTAAGCCCGTCGCACACATTGAGAAACCGCATGAGGGAACTGTCACGCGAGGCACTTAGCTCAGCTCAGACAATTTCTCGCCGCAAACGTTGCATCTTTGGCTCAGTACGCGAGGCCAAAAATATCAAACAAGAAAAGAGCACACGGTGAGAAATGTGCCTCGAGTAGCAGTTTCCTCACACAGTTTCTCAACATGTGCGGCGGGCTTTAGCTGAAACTTTCCCCGGTCGGTTTCACGAGACGGTTTCACGAAAAGTAGAACTGCTTTCTACTCTTGCAACAGAAACTTGCGTGTAACACTCCTTATGAAACTCGTCTCGTATCGGCGATTGACACAAGTTTCAGATAAAAGTTGCAGCGTGTAATAGCGCCTTAAGCCCGCCGCACACGTTGAGAAACTGTGTGAGGAAACTGCCACACGAGGCACTATTCTCACCATGTGCTCTTTTACCTGCTCTATTTTTGGCCTCGCGTAGCCAAAGATGCAACGTCTGGGCTAAGTGCCTCGCGCAAAGCCATTTCCTCACGCCATTCTCAACGTTTGCGTCGGGCTTTAACTGAGTGCCTTCGCGTGGCAGTTTCCTCATGCAGTTTCTCAACGTGTACGGCAGGCTTATGTTTGTGTTTACATGGGCGATTCATTCTTGCGAGCTGATTTCCGTTACGGGATGGGTTTTCTGATGATTTTCGTGGAGACGTTCACATTTTCACCCGTTTCAACAAGCGCGTGTTACTTACAAGGACTCGTAAAGTTGTATGTAACAAATATTTGGATTGTAATTAAGCTAAAGAAAATTTGTCCAGAAAAACTTGACAAAAGAGGCAACCATGCATTGCAAAATAAATCATCTTGTTATTAAAACTCAATTTTTGGGATTTACAAGTACTCGTGCCTGACAAGTACAAGCTAGTACGCGGCTTTGTGTTAAACGGTGGTCCTTGAAAAGAATTCTTAAGCGTTTATTACACGTGCACGAATGTCATCTACCATAGGAAAACATTAAGATCATAGAAAATATTAAGATCTTTTCATCCCGGCCGCAGGGTAAACTATCTCCAGTCGTCGCGTGACGTACTTGGCCTAGGACGAAATCACAGTCCATGTTAACGTACCCATGCAAAGTAGTGCCCTCAAAAGATTCACTCTCCAATGCCCACATGCTGGGTTGGTAAGATAATTTATCCACAAAGATTACAAACTAGTTTTGAATACTAGAGTAATTTTCATTGAACTGTCAAATAGTTACTAAGCTAAGTACACACTAATAGATCCCAATTCCATTGTTTCCTTTTGTTGAATTTTGACTGCTATACTCGACTCTAATAGCTAGTAATTATTTCACAGTCCGATGAAAATCACTCTAACATAAAAGTGCGCGCGCGGAAATAGAACAGATTTCGTATGAGTGCTGAAACATACCGTGCTCAGTGTGGCCGTGCAGTGACCGTATCGTTGTCAGTGTTGTCTATAAAAACATTCGAAATTCCTGCCGTAACCGTGCATGCCGTGACTGCGTGGTACCGTTCCATACAAAATCTACTCCTATGCTACTCGTAATTATTTCTACACACAGAGAGAGAGAATTGTTGAGCGTGAGACAAGCAGACTGCTTTAATTCTATTTGATCTGGCCATTGCCGGCTTGGAATATGATGCATACATCTTACACCTGTTAATAAATACTGCATGCCTGTAAAAAGCGTTTTATTTGTTGTGCAAGTCATTCCACCTGTTGCAATTGTGTCTTCAAAAATCGAAGACTAAACTTGAGCTTTGAACTTTGTTTTATTTACACACATACTTTCAAAAATAAATAAACATAAAGAGAAAAAAAAAATTAAATGAACGTATACGTGGGTGTCAATGACAGTAAACCTTCGAGTTGGCAACTACACACAGAAAATAATAACAGTGATGGACAAACTAAACCGAGAGAGCAACATAAAAATGAATTCATTTAATAAACAACCAGGTAGACAATGAGACAATGACATTCGATATAAAGAACGTTAACTGGGAAGTCAACAACAATTTTGAGTTCATAATGAATCACATCGCGCGTTCAAGGGGAAAAACTTTGACTTGAGTTTGCGGTTTTAACGACAAGACCCTAGTTTAACTGGCTTTTATTCGAGAAAATAGTTCAGAATTGTAGTTAAATAGTTTTCTAAAACAGAACAAAAAGACGTGTGCCTAATTCGTCACAAGCGTGTTTTGTTATTCTTTACCGATTTCAGTTCTTAAAAAAGAAAACTAGCTTTCATATTTGTCCTAAAAGTTTAAGAATTTGTGTAAGAGTAAAGGTTGTTAATTATCGTGTTTCACTAGTATACAGGCGCCAACTCGGCACGCACTGGAATTACCAGTACATACCGCTTGTGACTGAATTTATGACTGGTTGTCCAGGTCATATATGGTATCGCCCGAGAGCTAGTATAGACGCGAAAACATGCCTGATATTTCGAACACATCTATCATTCGAGAAATAACCTTCAAAAAAATCAAACACTTTGGGCTCAGTTGGATCCCCGGGAGGGGCCGGGGTTGGATCCCACATTGAAGTGGGTTGAATGCAAAATACCTATTTTAATATGTATATATATTTTCAACAAACAACCGACAACAACAACAAACAACAAAACAAAACGTCCTAGAATATTATGCAACTTTACTAGAGCACGTGCTTGTTGAACAACCTGCACAATTGAGGAAATTGACCACGTAAAATAGATATCACCTTAGTTAGATCCCTTAGTTCAATTAACACGTTATTCTTTAGGTTTTTTTTAACTGTGTCGACAAAGATTTGCTGTTTGTCCACAAGATATGGCCACCAATGGTTTGGTCATTTAGTACTCAAAACTAACCAGCCTTGACCTGGCCCTAGACCTTGGACACTAACCCTGTTCAAGAAATCAGTGTCACTGGTCTTACATGAAATACTGACCAACACAAAGGGTTTACTGGTGGTGTATCAGAGGAAGGGGAGGGGAGAGGGTGGAGAGCTGGAAAGTCCAGAGATTGTTCAATATTAGATCGTAGACTCTAGTACGGCCAAGCTAATCCGAATATTTTTGAGAACGCATCTGTTTTGATCTGTCAGGACAAAAATGGCGTTTTCTTTCTGTCTCACCAAAACTGTGTTTTAGAGTAGATATCGAAAACAAAGCCAAAAATACACATTACGCAATTTTGTGTGCATGGTAGTAAAAAGAAAAAAAAGTTAGATTGAAAACAGAATTGCTGCTTGATATTTGTATACTGATATGCTTATGGTAAATAAATCAACATCATCAGTATGCATAGCTCACTGGAATTGTTATGTCTACCGGATCATAAACTTTCATCTTGTGATAAAAGAAATCAGTGTCACGTGACGTGCACTCACGTTGACTAAAACTAATTTTACAAGTGACTCTAAGTAATCTTTAGTCAATATGTCACGCTTATTTTCTTGAAGTTTTGTATCGTATAAGATCGAAGACACTACGGGGCTTGAACAAGTCTACTGAAGTCTTTTAATTCTGATTTACCACATTTATTGATAATCTTGGTTGCTGAGAGTCATGTCAAGCATCTTGTAAACTCTTTTAGTTTTGTTAATTTTCGATACTTTGCCTGCTAATAATTTATTGTCTTCTATGCTTCTAAAGCATGCATTCTTGCTGTAAAAACAGCAGTCAGTTTGCCACCTGTAGCTGTTCAACTTCATATTACCATTGTTTTTTAAATGCTGGTCTTTTAGTTACTACCTGGCCCGATTGTTCGAAAAGCGATTTGGGCTAATGCAGGATTAAATCTAAAACAAGCATTCATTTGAATCCAGGATTAATACGAATCGCTTTTCGAACAATCGGGCCCAGGTCTCTCTAGATCTTTACAACTGAAATAGACCATTTTAGGAGATCTCGGAAATGGGCTGCAGTGTAGGTGCTAAATGTCTTGACCGTCACTTGCACAACATTCAATAAGCACTGAAAACAATGTCAATTAAATAACGGCATTATAGTTCTTATGTGTCGTAATAGTTTGTAGCCAACAAAGTTAATAGAGTGGAATGGTTAGGCAACCCATTGTTCTATTCAATGGAGCAAACATGGATGTTGAGTAGGGCTTTGAGAGTGCACAATTTTTTGTTTTACCGTCAATTATTATGTTTGATTGAACTGACCCAAACGTTTTCATTGGCTGATTGTCTAATATATGTAGGAATGCTTTTGTTTTGTGCACTTTCATGGTTAGAAAAAGTGAATAAAAAGATAGAACAATGGTTGTCTAACTATTCCACTCTATTAACTTTGTAGCCAATCACGTATGCGCGCTCAGTAGCTAAAGGGATAGGCGTCACTCATGATGGTCAGTTTAAAATGTATTATTTTCATTGTCTGTCACAAAAGCCAGTCTAGGTTGAAAGCCAGTAGCGTCTTAGCTAATTCACAGGTCTGCATTGTAGCTGCTCTGTCTTGACCATCTCTTGAACAACATTGAATAAGCACTTTGAAAATATCAGTCCTCTAGTATATTTGCAAATAACGACATTATCAATGTGTGTCATTATCATTTCTATAGCCAATCACGCATACGCACTCCGTTGCTAAAGGGACAGGCGTCACTAATGATCACCGTGACAATCAAACAGTAAATCGTTACACGCCACTATTACTTCAAACAAAAGTAAAATACACACTGAATACAATAGCAACTAGTTTTCAGTCTTTTAAAGTTGATTAATAATAAATAAACAATTTCTTTAAGAAGTACTCATAGAAATTCTCTATAGAGATTTTGCGGGTGTCGATCGCCAGCTTGAAGTGTGGCTGTTTGGCGCACGTACGAGAAACGTGGCGAAAACGTAGCTTTTGTCAAGGAATTAATCCTGCTAATCCAGGATTAACATTAATGGTCTTAACTGGATTAGCGCTAATAGAGCATTCAGAAACGTAAACCCTTATTACTGTTTAGAAATAAGTTTCAACACTAAAGTGAGTAGCAGAAACATAAATAAATATACTATAAAGCAACGTTTTTCATTATCAGGATAAAAGCAATTTTATTTTCTTGAAACTGGACAAACAGCAATTTAATTTGCTGGGCTGAGTGTTCGAGGAGGAAGGCTTCTCTTGCTATATCAGTTATACTAGTTATTTTATACATTTATAATTATACTAGTATACATTCAAACAAAAAGAAACGAAACAAAACAATTAAACATTAAAACAAACACTTGATATGAAAAACAATGACAAAACCAGCGAGTCGTAACTAAAGTAGCTTTAGTTTTGAAGAAAAGAAAAGGAAAATAATAATATAACTGATGTTTGGTGATGCTAAATTTCGACCTTTTTTTTGATTTCACTAAATAAGATTTACTTTGGCCGCCAAAAAATAACTGCGTTAGCTTCTCTCAAGGCATATGGTCTCTTCTCTTTGGTCGCCACGTTTCTCGTACGCGCGTCAAGCAGCCACACTTCAAGCTGGCAATCGACACCCGAAGAATCTCTAGGGAATCTCTACAAGTACTTCTAGACCTTACAAAAGTTGTTTATTTATTATTAATCAACTTCAAAGGACTAATAACAAGTTGCTATTGTATTCAATATGTATTTTACTTTTGTTTTAAGTAATGGTGGCGTGTAACGATTTACTGTTTGATTGTCACGGTGATCATTAGTGACGCCTGTCCTTTAGCAACGGAGCGCGCATGCGTGATTGGCTAGAAATGATAATGATACACAAGCACTATAATGTCGTTATTTGCAAATATACTAGAGGACTGATATTTTCAAAGTGCTTATTCAATGTTGTTCAAGAGATGGTCAAGACAGAGCAGCTACAATGCAGACCTGTGAATTAGCTAAGACGCTCGTTTGAGTGTTCACAAGGCTACTGGCTTTCAACCTAGACTTTTATGACGGACAATGAATATTAACATATTAAACGATCTACACTTGCGGTTATCAAAAAAGATGGTCATATAAAATCAAAACATTTGCATGGTGCTATTTGAAAATGTCTGGAAATTTGTAATGGACAAATTTTCAAAAGTCACACTTCCTAAGCAAGTATCAAAGCCCGTATCTGGGCGTTTCAACACAACCCTCTATTGCTGGTCGTCTGTATCTGCTGGTGGTTGAAGAGCACACGAGTATAATTTCTTATAACGAGCCAAACAATCAACAAAAAGACTACACGTAAAGGCGTTCCGCGGTAACTCATCTCCTGCTGTTAACTAAGAAATTCCTTTGGGCTTCTAAGGACTAATTAACTAATGCCCCTTCAATTTCCAATTCATTATATATATTCCGGGTATTTTATTTGTCCATCTTTTAACCACATATGAAGATCGTTTTAAGAAAGTACAGTTCTTTTTCATTGTCCGTCATAAAAGGCAACCGAGATCAAAAGCCAGCCTAGTGAACGCTCACAGGTCATTGTAGCTACTGTCTTGACCATCTCTTGAACAACATTGAATAAGCACTACAGTGAAAATATCTGAGTCCTTTAGTATATTTGCAAATAACGACATTATAGTGCTTGTGTGTCATTGTCATTTCTAGCCAATTACGCATGCGCGCTCCGTTGCTAAAAGGACTGGCGTCACTAATGATCACCGTGACAATCAAAGAGCAGATCGATAAACACCACAATTACTTCAGACAAAAGTAAAATATACACTGAATACAATAGCAGCTATGTTATTAGTCTTGTAAAGTTATTTTATTAGTCTTTTAGACAATTTTGGTAAAAAGTACTTGAAGCGTGGCTGTTTGGCGCGCGTACGCGAAACGTGGCGACCAGAAAGAAGAGATCACTGAGAGAAGCCAACGCCAAAAAAGGGGAATATCAAGTTAAGTGAAAAAGATGTATAGTCGAAAGAAAGGTCGAGATTTTAGCATCACAAGACAGTTATATTATCACTGCTTTCCATGTTTTCCAAAACTAAAACTACTTTAGTTACGTCTCTCTGGTTTTGTCATTGTGTTTGTCATTTCAAGTGTTTTGTCATTGTGTTTGTCATTTCAAGTGTTTTGTCATTGTGTTTGTCATTTCAAGTGTTTTGTCATTGTTTTTTCCGTGTTTGTTTGACTGTTTGTTTTGTTTTGTTTCGATTTTTATTTTGAATGTACTGGAAAATCATAAATCCAGAAAACGACTACTATACCGATATAGCAAGAGAATTCTTCCCCTCGAACTCCCAGTCCAGCAAGAAAAATTGCGACAGTTCGTTGTAAGTTGAGTTTCAAAAAAACATTGCTTTTATCCTGATAATCACTAAAGTCGCATTATAGTTTATTCATTTATATGTCTGCTTCTCACTTTATAGTTTTGAAACTCATTTTGAAACATGCAGTAATAAGGCACTGGTGCATGTTTAAGATTCTAAAAACCCTATTATCGACACTAATCCAGGATAAACTTCAAAAGAAAACCATTGGTTTTAATTCTGAATTAGCATTCATTTAATTCCTGGACTAGAGCTAATGAAGTTTTCTGAAACCGGGCCAAGCTGATGAAAAACTATTAGACAACTGAAATAACAAAAGTGAATGATTATATTGTGATATTATCAAAAAAATTACATAGTGCTATTTGAAAATGTTTGGAATTATTATGGACAAATTTGTTATTCAAAAGTCACACTTCCTAAGCAAAGTATCAAAGCCCGTATCTGGGCGTTTCATCACAGCCCACAATTGCAGGTTGGCTTGGAGTTACTGTATTTGCTGGTGGTTAGAAAACACACGAGTATAATTTCATATAACGAGTCAAACAATCAACAAAAAGACTACAGGTATCTTATTTCCTGCCAAATTTTAACTAGCAAATTCCTTTGGGCTTCGAAGGACTAATATTTCGAGTATTTTGTATGCCCATCTTCTTGGACTAATTAAACGCGAGTGAAAATCGTAAAATGCAGTTCATGGTCGGCAGCCGAGGAGAATCAAAAGCCAGGCGATATTGATTGAACGCTTAAACAATCGTCTTGTCTATTTTGGAGCGGATTTTATGTGGTTTTATTTTTCTGTTATATTGGACTGACTCAGTCCATCTCAGTTCTTTATAGGCCTTTTGTCAGTTTTTTTTCCCTTTTCAATAAATTGAGGGACTATGAATTATCTATATCGATATCCTCCAACCTGTTGTTAATTCAAGCATAAAGTTGATATATAAATATCACTTAATTTAACTACAGATAGCACTTCTAAGGATATATAAAAACAATAATAATTTGATTTGACACAATTATATATTGATTTCCACGGGATTTTAGACGCGTTTTGTAACACAACTCATAGATTCTTGGCTTCTATGCAACTCGACCCGAAAAAAACTCGAGACCATCAAAATATCTTAATATTAGTCTACAGAATAATCCATATCACAATTTTCTAAAACATATGATAGAATAAACGTGATGGGATTCGAAATTAAATTTTAGTTTAAATTTTCCACGTGATCTATGACGTAATATGCAAAAGAAGAATAGCCATATCTGGCATATATAGACCTTAAAATCTCCACGGTTCTCAGTACAATTGTCTGTTTCACAAAGGATGGCTAGCGCTATCCGCTGAATAAATCCGCTTATCCTATATATGGATAACGCTATTGGAAAATGCATTCATTTTGTACGCTACATTTCAGTGTCCAACAAGTAGTATACGTGCTATCCTTTTGAGTAACCGAACCCTTATATCTGTAGCTTTTCTTTTACTCAACCTACAAATCCATGTACTAACCCAAGATACCTATAATACTTAGAGCCAAACTCGCGGATTGATGTTTGCGCGATGTGCTTCCTGTTACTAAAAATAACTTTAAGCGCCAAGCACATCGCGCAGACATCAATCCACGAGTTTCCCTGTCTTCCCTGTCCTAGTATTATGGTATCTTGACTAAACTAAGTTTTTGAAGATGTTATATTTTCTATATTTTTTGCGTTTTCTTGAAGAAAATTAAACACTTTATGTGGACAAAATGCCTAATTGTAGTATGATTAATTGCGTGTGTGCATGGAGAAAACGCGTTTCTGGGGATAAACCGGGGGAGCGTGAGGGTAGATCGGTGGAAACCTATGAGAGGCCGTTGCCCAGCCCCACCCCCTACGGGGAAAAAGGGGAAGGAATGTCTGTGTCACGGCGTTCTTAATCATGTTCCAGGTCATAAATTTGCATATGTAACTAGTTATTTACACGAAGAGCAAATGAAGCTTTTTGTGGAAATAATGATTAATAATGGTGGGTTTAAAACACTTCTTTTGAACTTCTCTTAGCTTGATATTGGATGTGGAAGACAGAGGAGAAAGGAAAAAAGAAATAAACCAATTACCTTCCATTCATCTCGAACAGCTCCAGACTTCTATTCATGACATAAAAGAAGGCAAAATATTAAAAACCAAGCTGTCATCAATATGTGATGAATAAAAAAGGCAATAAAGGCCATTAATTATTCTTTATTGGAGGCATATTTTATATCGTGCACAGCCATAGAAATTGATGAAACCAACTAATGAAGATCATAATACTGCGGCAAAATCAAAAAAATAAAATCGATCAAATCAAATATTTTTTGTTAATCCTCGGATTTCAATTCAAGATACTGTATTACAGCTCGAGTCGGGAGCTAAAAAGAGCATTTTACGTTAGTTAGGGATTTATTAGTGTTTGATCTTAACATAGGAACTACGTACTCAAAAAAGTCCACATGTTTAATTTGTAATGGAACACCTACGGTTTTAATAATATTAAACAGTTTCTGGGAGACACAAGTATGAATTATTCTGTCATTAATTAGCAGTGTACTGTATGAATATATCTACAGTACTCTTTAGTTTCTTGAATTTTCCGGACTTTGAGAGAAAACACTTCAACAAGTTATCTTCACAACCATGAATCAGTTTAACGTTACATCTATGATGAACGGTTCTAACATGAATCAGAGCTCCTTCTACTGCAAGGGCTTGCAACTTGATTCGGACATTACAAAAACTGTTAAAGTAGTGGTATTGCTAGTCATTGGAGGAATCGCTATTTTAAACAACGTATTTATCATTATCATTGCAGTGAGATACACGGTGCGTAAGAATCTTCACCATTTGATCGTTAACATGTCCGTGTCAGACACTTTGGTGGTACTGATGACTTGTATTGATGAGACACTATTGACAAGCAGGCGGAACTTTTACGCAGCAATTGGCTGTTTAAAAGTTACTTCTATTTGTGTAACTCTTGTTACTCTCTTGGTAATCAGTATTGAGCGATTCCGAATTACGAGGCCTACAAGAGTAGAGAGATCACAACCATACACCCTTAAACAACGTGTAGCAGTACTTGTTTGTACGTGGCTGGTTGCAATGACTTTGGCATCACCATTAGTATTATCGTCATCATATTTGGAAGCCACAATACTATCTGTAACCCAAAGTATTTTGTGGATTACTTGCTACTTTGTAATTATCGTACTAAGCATTGTTACCTTAAAAAGACTGTCTGATCAACCACGAGCCATTGAAACCAATCTTCCTGAGAGACAAAGAGAACTACGAAAGAAAAGAATGGTCAGCATAGTTAGAATGGTCCTGTGTTCTTTACTACTTTATTCGTGTTGCTATATACTACAATTTACTGTTGGTCTCACAATTAATGTCATACTCTATATGAAAGGTGGCAAGTTCTTAAAATACAGCTTTCTATGCTTAATCGATTACATGACGTTGCATTGAGATTCGTACTAATAATCATTCTTCCCTTACTCAACTCCTGCCTCAGTCCGTGTATCTACATTTTCTTTCTCTCCGATTTTCACGACGCAGCAAAAAGATTACTTTGTAAAAATGCAGTCTTCAACCAACACGTCGAAAGACGAAACTCGTTAGAAATGCATGGACGAAATGGACCATTGGTAACAAACTCACAAACTCACTAACATGTCAAACTCAAGCAGAACCGTTAAAATGAATGCCAAAAATAGAAAGAGCTCCTTGATAGAAGTAAAAGTGCAGTGTGAACTTTCAGTTTAAAAGATGAATAAGAGAAAAATGACAGCAAATTTAAGATTAGATATTTTCTTAAGACATGGGGTCACATGACCTGTTGGTGCAAATTGTCCATTGCGCTTTTCAAGATAGAGAGAAAACAATTGAAAATAATCCTGAATTGTAACTAAAACTCGTGATAAAAAACATCAGAAAATTGTAGTTTCCACTGAACAGTTGATATTCACTTAAAGTGAAAATAGATTTTCTTGGTTGCATGCAGTAAAACATTATAGTTCAAGAAAAATGTTTAAGTTGGAAAAACAAAGTTCAGTTTAGTATCATGATTATTATCAGTACTATATTAAAGGAAAAGTAGAAACTGCATGAATCGGTAATTCAGGAAATTGTAGCTTTTTTACTAACAATAGCTGTTGATTTCTGGATAATTGAGAAAGATGAATATTATTACTTTTATAAATTTACAATTGTAGGACAATAGGTAATTGTTTAATTTGGTAGCATCTAGCTTTAAGACAGAGTGCAATAATAAATTATTTCATCTTGACATTTCTTTTTGAATTGCCATCATCAGTGCATATGGTCCTTCAAATTATGTCAATGTACAGCTTTAAAACGGATGAACATTTGTTTTTATGGCGAAAAGGTAGCTATCAAAGAAACTGCGTGAGCCAACTAAGTTAGCTGTTAAAACTCAACGATGAACTCCTTTTTATGCTTACTGACAGTTCTTTACATCTGTTTTTATTGAAACTGATGGAGCCATAAGACGAAACACGGAACAAGTAAAGAATTTTTATAAGAACTAAAGCTGTGAAGTGAATAGCCTTCATTAATCACACGTTACACTGTCGGACAGTAGTCAAAGCAACTATGTCAGCATGAGGGTAGACCACAACAGTATATATATAGCCGCGGTTTCTTGATACAAGTTGATTGTCAAGTGTTTCGAGTAACTTTTATTTTAGTAGATTTGTAAGATGGAAAGAATAGGAAACATTTTTATAGAAAGAAAAAAATTCCCGACGAATAAAAGAAAAGCACAAATAATATACTAGTTGTTTTTAGAATTAATTCCATAGGAAGCTGATGTTTGAGATGTGTGTATATGTTGATTTACATTCCCTACCCTCTACATAGTTTAAGCCGCGCTTTCTGTCATAACGGACGCGCGCGTCTGCACACCGAATGGCGGGAATTCTGTCAGCTTCTTTGATAAAAAGCAAACTGACTTTTTGCATTGAACTGAGCTGATTTTAAAACGAAGGACAGAAAAAAGGACAGAAAAATAGCTTTTGCTTCAAATTGCTGACTTCAAGCTGTCGTAATTGGGCTGGAAGCAATTTTTTTGGAACTGTAAACAGCATTTTTGCACATTTGTTGAGTTTGGTTGCTCGATCGTCGCCTAAAAGTTTATGGTCTTCACTGAATTTTAAAAGGAAGAAATGTGTTAAAGCTGACACCTAGCTAGCTAGACTCTTTCAAAATGTCTCCAATGACTTTGGTACCATTCTACGTGGGACTTGAAGACCATGGCTGGAGAAAACAAGTCTTTTTGAAGAGAATATGTGAAAGGATAATTGATTTTCCGAGGCGTATTTTGTATGATGTCTCGGTGAGTTTGATTGTAATGTATGACTTGTTATCTGTTGTAAACTTACTTGCTTATACAACTATTTGGATATGCATCTTCATTTCACCAAATTTCTCATCAACTGTTCGATCATGCAAACATGACATGACATTCTAGGAAAATTATAGTAAGCATACTATTTTTTAGCCAGTTTATTGAACACTGTTGAATGTTTGTACTGGATCTGCGTCGTTTTATCTTTACAAAAATGTCCAAAGTCGGTTTATTCTAGAAAGAACTTGCTTTATTATATAACTATGACGTAATTTTACCATATAAGGATGCAAATATGAGGCCGTATTATATGCCGTATTACATAGTTGAAAACTGGTTGGCCATATTTTACATAAAACAATCGGAGAATAGGAAACTAAGAAGCAGTTATATAATAAATCCTATATTAGATATTTTCTTGTGTATTACGGGCTGACATTTTACTCATCGCTCGTAAAATATGAGCCCGTAATACACAAAAAAACATCTAATAAGTGGTATGTATCTTTTACCAATGTCAACTGTAACCTTTTTACTCGAAACAAATCGAGAGAAAACAGCCAAGAAACGTGAAAAAGTGTCAGTGCTGGGCCGGACAACAAAGCCGGTCCAGAATTAACGCCGGTCCGGATCGACTGGAGGATTTCTGACTCACTATCGCTAGTATTTTTGGCGGGAGTTTTTACATTCAAACGGCGCGCGTTGTCAAATTTCCCGCCATTCAAACAAAAGCGATTGTTCAAAGTGAAGTGAAGCTCTGACAAATTTAGTGCAGTAAATTGGAGTTATCTGTGTTTATTACCTCACTGGATTATAAAGAAAGTCTTTTTTCCGATTTGGGAGTCTAACATTTTTCAAGTGAAGAAGCCTAGACTTCACCTTTACAAAGCGGAAAAAGAGCCCAAAGCTACTTTTTGGTACAAATACAGATTCAGCCGCGAGACCAGTTCACGTTCTCGGCCGCCATTTTGAATTGGGACAAACACGCCAGAATTATTAGAAATTCCTATCACTTTGACTTCCTGTAACTCCGCTCTTTTTTGATGGATTTTCGAAATTTCGCATTTTTTGAAAAGATAGCTAGCGTCGATCTTTTTTAGGACTCTTACTGTGATGAAAATTAGAAAGATATTTTTTGAGAAAAAATAAGTTTTGTTTTCCAAATGAAACATTCGGCGCGCAAATTTTCGAAATTATTAGAACCATTCGTGAAAAACAGGGTGTCTCAAAAAACTTAGTTAGAACACTTGCATTGCATGCTTTTATTTTCAGTCCTACAACTGGTATCTATAGCTGCTGTTTATTAAAGTTTAAATTTTGAAAATCCATCAAACCAGAGCGGACTTACAGGGAGTCAAAGTGATGGGAATTTCTAATAATTCTGGTGTGTTTGTCCCAATTCAAAAGGCGGCCATAAATTCACAGTACGAAATGAACAGACTAAGTTTTTCTCTTGGAAAATGCAAGCTGGCGCTTGAAAACCTGGAAATATATACAGTTTTATCCTCATTTGGACAGAAGAGAAAAGATAAATACAGATTTTGCTACAGTAAAGATTTGACTTCAGAAATCGTCCGGTCAGTCTACATGGAACTGGCTCGCGTCAAAACTGTAAGTTTTTAAAATTTTAATCATTTCATTTTTGATGTGATCAACATTCCTTGGGAAAAAAACATTTTTGGTCCTTAAAAATAAGAGAGTTTAGAGTTTTCTTAAGCTGGAAAACATTAGTTGATCGATGTTTGTTCGCCGATTGACCGATCACTTTAGTGTTCAAACTTTAGTCGAGTTCACAGTGTGACAGAATTTTTTCATGTATATTATTACCTATACTAATTATATTAGACAGTTTCTGGGAGACACAAGTATGAATTATTCTGTCATTAATTAGCACTGTCAGTACTGTATAAAATATATCTACAGCAATCTTTGGTCTCTTGAGTTCGTCTTTGAGAGAATTGAAGACACTTCAACAAGCTCTCTTGTCTTCACAACCATGAATCAGTCTAACATTACATCTATGATGAACGATTCTAGCATGAATCAGAACCACTCATTCTACTGCAAGGGCCTGCAACCTGATTCGGACATTACAAAAACTGTTAAAGTAGTGGTATTGCTAGTCATTGGAGGAATCGCTATTTTAAACAACGTATTTATCATTATCATTGCAGTGAGATACACGGTGCGTAAGAATCTTCACCATTTGATCGTTAACATGTCCGTGTCAGACACTTTGGTGGTTCTTATGACTTGTATTGATGAGACACTATTGACAAGCTGGCGGAATATAAACTTTTACGCAGCAATTGGCTGTTTAAAAGTTACTTCTATTTGTGTTACTCTTGTTACTCTCTTGGTAATCAGTATTGAGCGATTCCGAATTACGAGGCCTACAAGAGTACAGAGATCACAACCATACACCCTTAAACAACGTGTAGCAGTACTTGTTTGTACGTGGTTGGTTGCAATGACTTTTGCATCACCAGTACTAGTATTATCGTCATATAGCTTGGAGGCCACAATCGTATATTTAACCCAAGGCATTTTGTGTATAACTTGCTACTTTGTAATTATCGTACTAAGCTTTGCTACCTTAAAAAGGCTGTCTCAACCACAAGCCATTGAAACCAATCTTTCTGAGAGACAAAGAGAACTACGAAAGAAAAGAATGGTCAGCATAGTTAGAATGGTCCTGTGTTCTTTACTACTTTATTCGTGTTGCTATATACTACAGTTTACTGTTGGTCTCACAATTAATGTCATACTCTATATGAAAGGTGGCAAGTTCTTAAAATACAGCTTTCTATGCTTAATCGATTACATGACGTTGAGATTCGTACTAATAATCATTCTCCCCTTAGTCAACTCCTGCCTCAGTCCCTGTATCTACATTTTCTTTCTCTCCGATTTTCATGAGGCTGCGAAAAGATTACTACGTAAAAATACAGTCTCCAGCCAACACGTCGAAAGACGAAACTCGTTAGAAATGCATGGACAAAATTGGCCATTGGCACCAAACTCACAAACATGTCAAACTCCAGGAGCACCGTTAAAATAAATGCCAGAAATAGAAAGAGCTCCTTGATAGTAGCAAAAGTGCAAAGTTTCAGTTTAAAAGATGAATAAGAGAAAAATGACAGCAAATTTAAGATTAGATATTTTCTTAAGACATGGGGTCGCATGACCTGTTGGTGCAAAATGTCCATTGCGCTTTTCAAGAAAACAATTGAAAATAATCCTGAATTGTAACTGAAACTTAAAATAGATTTTCTTGGTTGCATGCAGTAAAACATTATAGTTCAAGAAAAATGTTTAAGTTGGAAAAACAAAGTTTTAGTATCATGATTATTATCATAATATTATGATAATAATCTTTTTACAAAGGTTTCGATAACAGACAAATATATTCTTCACCGACAAGCTCTCTTGATGACAGGTCAATTGACAAGTGATGTCAACAGATAATTAACAGGGATTAAGCCGGAAAAAAGTTTTCACTAAATCATAGCTTATTGTGTATTCTATCAGAAAATGTAAAAAAATAAAAATCGACTCTTTTGAGAAACTTTGGGGTACCCTGATACCTTAAAGGAAATTTTTATACTGCATGAATAGGTAATTCAGGAAATTGTAGTTTTTTATCAGAACTTAACTTGCTGTTGATTATTCACTAAAAGTCACGGCAAAAAAATTCGTTTCTGGATAATTGAGAAAGATGAATATTGTATTACTATTCCTACTCTAAACGAATTAATATATAAAAAACAATCTTTACGTGGCTTTATTTTCATGATATGGCTATGCTACGGGTTCTTTGATTTATTAGTGGAACATATTTCTTGTTGTTAATTTATATTGTATAAATACTAACAAATCTACTGTCGGCATAAGATATATCAAATCTTCGTTTTGCACAGCAATTTTTCGTATTCGAAAGCTTGTGCGCTCTCGACCAATCAGATTCACCCTAAAAATAGCATCAAACGGGGCATATGATTGTCCAAAAACATAGTACGCGGGACTCCTTCTCTTACCTCATCTTCTCTTGAGAACTGTCAGTAAGCATATAAAGGAGTTCTTCTTTGAGTCAGTCAACAGCTAATTTCAGTTGGCTTACGCAGTTTCTTTGATAGCTACCTTTTCGCCATAAAAACAAGGGTTCATCCGTTTTAAAGCTGTACGTACATTGACATAATTTGAAGAACCATATGCACTGGTGATGGCAATTCAAAACGAAATGTCAAGATGAAAGAAAAACGATAAATGTTTTATTTATTTATTATTGCACTCTGTTTTAAAGCAAAATGCTACCAAATGAAACAATTACCTATTGTCCTACATTTGTACATGCAAGAATAATCAGTGAGCCGTTATATAATTAAATACCGTAAATGTACCAAATGATAGTGGTCCAAATATACTGTCAAAGTGACGGAGTTTTTTTCACTCATACAAAAATATATATGCCAAATGAAAGCTTAAACATTAAAGATACATGATCTGGGTAGGGATTTGAACCTTTTAATTTTTTCTTGGGATATCGACGATTCTAAATGACCCAAAAATTCATCTCTTGTACGTATCTTTTAACGTCTTCTAACCTTTTTAACCTTACAGACATGCAATATACTTAGCTATACAATAAGTTGCGGGAGAAGGGCAGCTGGTGATAGAAAAAAAAGAATGAATCAATCAATAAATGAATGATGAATGGATGAATGAATAAATAAAAGAATGAATAAAAGAAAGAAAGAAAGAAAGAAAGAAAGAAAGAAAGAAAGAAAGAAAGAAAGAAAGAAAGAAAGAAAGAAAGGAAGGAAGGAAGGAAGGAAGGAGAAGGAAAGGAAGAAAGCAAAAAAATGAATGAATGAATGAATGAATGAATGAATGAAACATATGAAAGGAGAAGGGAAAAAGACAGGAAGAAAAAACAAGGAAGGAAAGAAAGAAATGTCAAACAATTATTTGTTTGTTTTTCGTTGAAAGAGAAACTCAACAAAATACAAAAATTAAGCATAGAAAAAGGAGAAGTAAATATTCAGAGGCAAACGTCTTTCATTTACGACTGCAAAAATAATTTCATTTCAAATTACTCAACTACTGGTAAGTTTTATTAAAATGTGGTGAGCTGGAAAAATATGTTGTCATCCAATATTGAAGGCGCAATATTCTTCAGATCCCATCTGTCTACCAACTTGTAGGGTGTTAATTATTACTGACTTGAACTTCCTGTCGGTTACTTCTGTCTTTGAAATGTAAGGCTATGTTGTTCACATAAAACATAACATACTAACAGAGTGCACGCACTCAATCCATGAAACATAGATAGCTATAGAATAAGAAATGAATGAATGAATAAATGAATGGATGGATGGATGGATGGATGGATGGATGGATGAATTAATAAAAGAATGAATAAAAGAAAGAAAGAAAGAAAGAATGAATGAATAAAAGAATGAATAAAAGAAAGAATGAATGAATGAATGAATAAATGAAAGAAAGAAGGGGGAAGGAGAGGAAGAAAGAAAAAAATATGAACGAATGAATGAAAGGAGAAGGAAAAAAGAAAGGAAGAAAAAAGGATGGAAGGGACGAAAGAAGGAAATTTCAAACTATTATTTGTTCGTTTTTCGTTAAAAGAGTAACTCGATAAAATACAAAGATTAAGCATAGAAAAAGGAGAAGTAAATATTTAGAGGCAAACGTCTTTCATTTACGACTGCAAAAATAATTTCATTTCAAATTACTCAACTACTGGTAAGTTTTATTAAAATGAGGTGAGCTGGAAAAATATGTTGTCATCCAATATTGAAGGCGCAATATTCTTCAGATCCCATCTGTCTACCAACTTGTTTTTTCACTAAGGGTGCTAATTATTACTGACTTGAACTTCCTGTCGGTTACTTCTGTCTTTGAAATTTAAGGCTATGTTGCTCACATAAAACATAATAAAAAATACTGATACTATAAAATCATTATCCATTTGCGGTGTTTGATATTCTACACACACAATAAATTAAGTTTATGAATTTGGCTTTATGAAGTTTATGAAGGTTGACTTTATACTTCTTTAAGATCATCTTAAAGCCGACTTAAATTGCACCATTACACCGATTAAGCTCCGTCGTAAAGCTATGTCTAAAGGTGTCTTTAAGCAAACGTGCAAAGTAGTTTAATTTCAGTTTTTAATACGTCTTTACGCTAGTATTACTCCAGAGTAAATCAAATATTTTTTCAGGGTGCTAACTATTACTGACTTGAACTCCTGTCGGTTACTTTTGTCATTGAAATATTAATTTAAGGCTATGTTGCTCACATGTAAAAATATTACTTTTTACAAACCGAGAAAAAATTTATATTTCATCGATGGTTATATATTAAAACATAGATAACTGAAAGTCCACTCGCAAACACGTGTATATCTCCAATCTTTCATAACCCATCAATGTTATTTGATCATCAACGCTGCATAACTGGACAAAACGCCAACCAACACATGCAACAAAAAATACCAACAAAACTATACGCAGTACGCTATTATACGCAAAATCAAGTTTTCTGATCTTCATGTTTATATGAATTATGGATTTATCTGAATGAAATGTCATCTTGTAGCGAATTACTCATTCTAAAAAGAATTGATAAAGAAAATAACACTGCTTTTCTTTCTTTGTAATACTTTTCAATGGATTTTTACGACTGTTCTGCTAAATATCACATAATTTTCTTAATTGGAATTAATGGAATGTTAATGAAGTATTTTGCCATTCTCCACTCCGTAGTCCCTACTTCTTGATTCTTGAATTTCCGGGATCAGTTTCACGGCGTCTTGGGAATCATCAGTTTTGCAGCGATGCACTCCCTTTTTCACGCTCGAAGCATAGGAGATCAGATATAGGAGAGGGGAAAAATGTAATTTTATATTTAATTAGATCTTTGGAAGGGCAACCATTTCAGCTGAAAGATAAATAAAATGGGTAAATTCTCTCCGGGTCCAAACTGCGTACTTAAAAATTTAGTGATTATATATAACGTTTAAGACACTGTTAATTAACTCGTGTTTCGCCAAGTTTTGAGCTATTCATATCATTTTTCTTAATCTATCCAGAGTAGCGCCACAAATTTGGCTGTGCTATAGATCAAGACTACTCGAAAAAAGAAAGGAAGGGAAAGAAGGAAGGAAAGAGCGAAGTAAGGACATGTGCATCCGACAAAAGAAAAAAATTAAAAACAAAACTTTAATCCACGCCAAAAAATATCATATTCAAATTACGGTTTCACACAGTGAAATTCAAGACACATGATACAAGATAAAAGATGTTTTTATTCGTGCCACACATAATATAATTTGAACATATAGATTACTGCTTAATCTTAGAGGTAGATATACACTCGATTGCAGAAAGGTTGTAGTCTACATTTACACAAATATCTAATTTATTCAGTATATCTAATGAGATGCAATTTGTAAATAATACGCGATCACAACACCCAAAATATAGTTCTTGAATATCTGCTAGAGTTTAGAAAGACTAAAAATATATTTTGACAATCACTGCATGCAAGCAATGCCGATTTAAGCAGTATTTTGGGTTTTACATCTCATTAGATATTTGTATATTTGTGTATTTTGCAGACTACAACCTTTCTGCAATCGAGTGTATATTATACAAAATACTATTATATATATATCTTAGATATGTGTATATTTCAATGAGTAAACAATTTGAATAGGAGAAAATATAACTAACTTTTTGGTACAGGTTATCTGGAGTAACTTTTCATTAAACGAGCCAGACTGACTAGTGAGCCAGTCGAAAAATGAAATTCGAAATTAGTCATCCAACACGATATTTAGTTTCTGTAGTGTGATATACCATATTCCATAAATGCAAACTTGTGAGCATGAGGGTAGACCACTGACAACTTACAGTATAGCCGCAGTTTCTTGATACAAGTTGATTGTCAAGGGTTTCGAGTAACTTTTATTTTAGTAGATTTGTAAGATGAAAAAAATAAGAAACATTTATAGAAAGAAAAAATTTCCCGAGGAATGAAAGAAAAACACAAATATAGTTCTTTTTAGAATTAATTCCATAGGAAGCGATGTGTGAGATGTGCTTGTACTATATACGTTGATTCCTTCAGTTCAGTTCGGAAGGAACTTATACCAAATCGAACTTCCAGTACGACATAACTAGGAGGCAAAATATCAATTAACAAGCTTTTACTTCTTCAAAATAGTATTCAAATTACACATCTACTGGTAATTATTTTCCTCAGATTATGGCGCAAAAGTGTATATATATCTTTAGACATATATTTAGACACTGACTGTTCTTTATTGGTGAAGTAGTATGTTTTATATTATGCACATATAAAAATATATGCAACCTGTTTGACAGCTTGAACCAGGAATTGACTAATAAGACAATTGTACGTTGATATGTCGGTGTTTGAACTGAACACAGAAACAATTAAATTACAGTTTTAATAATATTAGACAGTTTCTGGGAGACACAAGTATGAATTATTCTCGATCATTAATTATAGCAGTGTACTGCATGTATAAATATATCTACAGTACTCTTTATTTTCTTGAGTTTTCCGGTCTTTGAAAGAAAACACTTCAACAAGTTGCCTCAGTTCACAACCATGAATCAGTCTAGCAGTACATCTATGATGAACGGTTCTAACATGAATCAGAGCTCCTTCTACTGCAAGGGCTGGCAACCTGATTCGGACATTACAAAAACTGTTAAAGTAGTGGTATATCTAGTCATTGGAGGAATCGCTATTTTAAACAACGTGTTTGTCATTATTATTGCAGTGAGATACACGATGCGTAAGAATCTTCACTATTTGATCGTTAACATGAACGTGTCAGACACTTTGGTGGTACTGATGACTTGTATTGATGACATTCCGAAACTATTGACAAACGTTTATGTGGGAGAAATCAACACAGCAATGTACTTTTTAAAAGTTACTTCCATTTTTGTAACTCTTGTTACTCTCTTGATAATCAGTATTGAGCGATTTCGAATTACAAGGCCTACAAGAGTACAGAGATCACAACGGCCGTATACCCTTAAACAGCGTGTAGCAGTACTTGTTTGTACGTGGCTGGTTGCAATGACGTTTGCATCACCGCTATGTATGTGGAAGGCCAAAATTCCTTTCCAAACAGTGATTGCTTTATTTATGACCCAAAGTATTTTGTGGATAACTTGCTACTGTGTAATTATCGCACTAAGCCTGGTTACCTTAAAAAGACTGTCTCAACCACAAGCCATTGAAACCAATCTTCCTGAGAGACAAAGAGAACTACGAAAGAAAAGAATGGTCAGCATAGTTAGAATGGTCCTGTGTTCGTTACTTCTTTATTCGTGTTGCTATCTACCAGAATTTACCAGGATTCTGACTGCTACTATCATAGTCTATGTGAAAGCAATCAGAATTATGTGCTCAATCGATTACATGACGTTGATGTTCATGCTATATCTAGTGAACATTCTCCCCTTAGTCAACTCATGCCTCAGTCCCTGTATCTACATTTTCTTTCTCTCCGATTTTCGCGCGGCTGCGAAAGGATTACTTTGTAAAAGCGCAGTCTCCAACCAACCCGCGCTGAAAGACGAAACTCATTAGAAATGGACGCTAGTCAACATGGGTGTGGAAACAATTGAGCTGAGTAATCCTGAAGTGATCCTTTGACGGATCCTAGCTGAAAAACTGTAAACTGCCTGAAAAAATCTCAGAAAATTTAGCACAATAATCAAGGGAATCGAAAATATTAACTGCATGAATCGGTAACTATAGTTCAGGAAATTGTCGGTAGTTTATTTATCAGAACTTAACTTGCTGTTGCCAGTTATTCACTAAAGTCGCAAAAAGAACATTTCTCGATAATTTCATTGAAATGTTTGGAGAAAGATGACGAAATATTGTATTATTATTATTATTTTAAAATTATAATGTGCCAATTTAGGGCAATAAGTAATTGTTTCATTTGGTAGCATAATAAACAAATAAATAATATAGTTATCGTTTTTCTTTCATCTTTGGCAATCACCTGTACATAGTTCTTCAAATTATGTCATCAGTACAGCTTTAAAATCGATAAACCTCTGTTTTTATGGCGAAAAGGTAGCTATCAAAGAAACTGCGTAGAATGTAGGTGGCACGATGAACAGCGCCTAACGTGTGTTCAATAAAGACTATTTTGGGATGCCATATCTTTATCTTGTCTTATAAATACACCTATTGTTAGATGAGGGGCGCAAAGCCCACGCAACTAGACCGAAATTCGACTGTTGATGGGTAGTTTCAAAACCTCGCGATTTTCGGTTTTGGACTTGACTTTTAACACCAACAATGCAAGTTCTTTGTTGTACGTATAAGGTAGAAGCAAGATATCGTGAATTGTTGTGTTGATATTTATATGCCTTTTCTGTGTTTAGTAATTTCGACCCATACTCCCCTTTGGGCGAGTCGCGTAGGCCCTTTCGCGACGTTATTGAAATAGGTGTATTCAAGATGCCTGTGCTTATGTCCCTCGATCATATACACCTATTTCATAAAAGGTTGACGAACGAGAGGTTTCAAGTCTACGCGACTAGACCGAAAGGGAGCATGGGTAGATGCAAAACTTAACTCAGTTTTGGGGTTTGGTCTTGTTTTTTTTAAAGATTGAAATTAAACGATCTCACATACAAATGTTCTTTATCAACAATGTGGTCGTACCTTTTAGGGTATAAAATCGGCATCTCCGATAATTTATGCGTACCTTTTAGGATCATTTTCAAAAACCCCCGTCGAGTACCCCTACCACTTTTGTAAGGGAGTACCCCCCCGTACCCCCCCCCCCCAACACACACACACAAACACATCGGCTTCCGGCAACCGGCTTCCCCGGTTTTCCCCCTCAGCAATGCAAAAATCAACATGCGAGTTAACAAATGTTTACAAAATAGTTTAATGTAGAGGTTTACATGAGAAAAAAGTTCAGTTTCCCAAGGGGAAAAGATTCTATTGTCAAACCTCCTGCCATGGCTGCCATCACGTGATGGTGCAAAGCTTCTATTAGCCTGTGTACAGTCGTCTTCCCACCCCTCTCCCTCCTACGGGGAAAGTCGTTAACTCCCCGATTTTTCCCCGTAGGGGGGAGGGGTGGGAAAACAGCTGTACACAGGCTAAGCCTCTATTTGTCTAATTAAACTAAAATTTTAGCCTTCTTCCATTCACAAATTTCCTATGTCCGCATCTTTACAGTAACGTAGTTGAAAAGATTATATATAAAACAGCTAAATATAGCCCTATAATTTCAGATAAAAGCAGATCAGCTACTCTCTCTTTTTCTACGCTTTGCTTTATCGTCTCTATCACGTCTTCGTGAACGTTTTTTAGACTTTTCTTTGGATTTTTCTTTTCTTTTCGATGAGAGTGACTCGTCGTCAGAACTGTTGCTATATTTTCCTTTCTTTTTAACTCTTTTTCTGGATTTTCTGTCTTTGTCATCTTTATTAGATTTGCGTTTTGAGTCGGAATGAGTTTTTCTTTTTGTAGATCTCTTCTTTTTCTTGTCTCTGCAAGGGAAATAAAGTACAAATTTATTCTCAACTTCAAAGTATTGTGTGATCTAGAACTATACAAATTGGTGTAATGTGGAGTGATGTGTGGTTTGATGTGGTGTGGTGTGTTATGGTGGTATGATATGGTATCGTGTGATGTGATGTGTTGTGGTGTGGTGTGGTGTGTGTGTGGTGTTGGTGGTGTGTTGTGTTGTGTTGTGTTGGTTGTGTTGTGTTGTGTGGTTGTGGTGTGGTGTGGTGTGGTGTGGTGTGGTGTGGTGTGGTGTGGTGTGGTGTGGTGTGGTGTGGTGTGGTGTGGTGGTGTGGTGTGGTGTGGTGTGGTGTGGTGTGGTGTGGTGTGGTGTGGTGTGGTGTGGTGTGGTGTGGTGTGGTGTGGTGTGGTGTGGTGTGGTGTGGTGTGGTGTGGTGTGGTGTTGTGTGGTGTGGTGTGGTGTGGTGTGGTGTGGTGTGGTGTGGTGTGGTGTGGAGTGGAGGTGGAGTGGTGTGGTGTGGTGTGGTGTGGAGTGGAGTGGAGTGGAGTGGTGTGGTGTGGTGTGGTGTGGTGTGGTGTGGTGTGGTGTGGTGTGGTGTGGAGTGGTGTGGTGTGGTGTGGTGTGGTGTGGTGTGGTGTGGTGTGGTGTGGAGTGGAGTGGTATGATATGGTATCGTGTGGTGTGGTGTAGTGTGGTGTGGTGTGGTGTGGTGTAATGTATTGTGATGTGGTGTGGTGTGATATATTGTTATGTGGTGTGGTGTGGTGTGGTGTGATGTGGTGTGGTGTGGTGTGTGAGTGATGTGATGTGATGTGAGTGATGTCATGTCATGTGATGCGATGCAGTGTGATGTGGTATGGTGTGGTGTGATGTGGTATGGTGTGGTGTGGTGTGGTGTGGTGTGGTGTGATGTAGAGTGATGTGATGTGATGTGGTCTGGCATGGTGTGGTGTCATGTGGTGTGTTTTGACATGGTGTGGTATTATGGTGATATTGCAGCCTAGTGGCCAGGTGTCCTGTGTAAGCTTGGAGCATGAGCGAGTCCTGGGGCAAGTGAGAAGTGCTTAGAAACAGGAAGGGAAAGCCTGGGGACTAGGCTGGGGATACTGGGTTGGTCTCAACAGGATCTTTCTTATAAAAAAATGGATATCCTTTGTGCTTTTATAAATAAAGATATGTAAAGTTGAAGATTGGTTGAAGATACTTCTCATCTAGATAACCTTTTTTCAAAAAAAACCAACAACAAACAAACAAACATGAATTATTTGAATGACTTTCATGCAAGCACCTAATAATGTATATCACTTGGCCAATCATATTTCTGTGAATTTAAAAAAATTGGGGGAAGCAATTACTTACATGTCATCTGATTTTCTTTTCTTTTCTTCCTCACTACTACTGTCATCACTGTCTTCAAATTCTTCAGGATAAAGTTCTTTGTAGCCATTATGTCCCCATCTTAAATATAAAAAAAAGCATGTCGGTACACAATTTTACCTGCAACAGTGAAATATTGTGCATGTCTACATAAAGTTATGCAGTTTTGCTATCAATGTTGCTTGTTTGATTGGAGCAGTTTTGGTGATTGTGAAACAGACCACTTCGTGCCATGACATACCAGTGCTGTGATGTCTATAAAACATCCAAAAACCCTGCTGCAGCTGTGCTTTACATTGTATGTGACTATGCCATTTTTACAGTTTATTTACGCCAAAATACATTAAAAGGCCAGGGTATCTTTTCGTCTAGGTATACAAAAGGGGTACCTTTCTTGGCAGCATTTGATATATTAAAGGGTAAGGGGTTGAAAACCCAGATGGAGCATCCCAATACAAAAGTTCCTCCTCCCCACCCCCCCTTCCTGGCCCCATTCATACCCTGTTACTAAGGTGTGGTGCTAAAAACAAACCCAACTATTTTTAGATTAAGTGCCCTGGGACCTATACATTTAGCCTTAGAGTTAATATATATAATTGTCCCTACCGATCAGCCAGTGAGTCTGTATAGCTGGTAAGTTGTTTCATCCAATATGTATCTCCCTTCTTTTTTGGTGATGAATCTTTTCTTGATGTTTTTTCACTTGACCTTCTACAAAATTAAGATAAATAATTTTTAAGTTAAGTATAATAAGTTATGTCTATTCAGATTTCCTCCCCTCCTCAGCCCCAAAATTAAGATAAATAATTTTTAAGTTAATTATAATAAGTTATGTCTATTCAGATTTATCTAATATTTGGTATATTACGCATGCCCTGATTGGTTGAGAACCATGTGTAATTACAGTACACATGTATAGGCGGTGTCATTAAATCTTTAAGGTGCACTCTAATTGATTGAAATGTTTCATGAATATTATTGCTGTGAGCGCAGCGAGCAGCGACACTAATCTTGACGGAGTTCCTGTTTCGATTTCGCCGAGAGGGTCTGGGCACAATATTATGTGGTTTCAAAGTGGATCTTTTCAGGTATGTAGGTAGAGTGAACGATGATTTGTGACGTCATCAAAATATGCTTGGAATTATCGCTGACCACGCGATTGGAGTCTTTGTTTTCTAGCTAAGTTGTCGTTGTTATTCAGATTTATCATACCCCGGGAATCCACTGAATCCTGCTTTGTATTTGTGGAAGTGTTCAGCAAGGCCATGAACTGTTTAGTGATATTTCTCAGGAAAGACAATGTCCTTTTATGAGTTTTTCATCCCCGTTGTACGCTCGATTGAAAGCAAGACGATATAAAGTTCCATTCCAATGTTCTCCTCTTCAAAGAGGTAAAATCTCTTTAGAAAGCCACACGATATCGCTAAAATTTCTGGTGAATCGAAATTTTGCTTTCTTTACGCAGGCTATTCTCAGTAGTTCAGTTAAATCCACATATATTTATGCATTCTCTATACAATGTCATTTAATACAAGGCAAATTATGTGTCAGATATTTATCAAGCACTCTTTTAGCTGCCAGGGAGCAATTCACATCCTTTCCTAAACAAACTTTAATCAGTTAGTAGTTTTATAATCATTGCTAACACTGTTTGTGATTATTTAAAAAGCAATATATTTGAATAAAATGTACTTGTACATTTCTAAAACTTGTGTTGTCGTAGTCAGTTAGTTTTATTAAATCATTGCCAACGCTAGCCGTTTGTGATTGCTTGAAAAATTGCTTTACTCAAGGTGCTAAATATTTTCAACTGTGTGTGTCCGACACTGATCCTGGAGAATTATGTTCTGTAGTTCAATATTGAAGGTCAACTAGCAGTGTTCGTCACACAACGCACAGGAGATAAACAAGAAACATTTGATATATCAGACAAAGTGGTGTACTTTCGTGAGTTTTAGGGGAACAGTTCTGCTAACTTGGATACACCAGCTGTTTTCTGCTCGCAGCATTTCACTTTCTATTAGAAACGGCTAGACGTATAAAACAAATAGATTCCACTTTGCTGTGCTTGTCTACTCTAATTGATGCATACATAGCTGCCAACCCTCCCGGATAATCCGGGAGTCTCCAGATTTTGGGCCTCGTCTCCCGGTCTCCCGGATAAAGACCTAAATCTCCCGGATAATCGCTCGAACCCTAAAATCGCGGCCATTTTAACTGAAATATCGTCTATCGTTCTTGAAAAATCGTCTTTCCAACCCCCCCCCCCCCCCCCCCCCCCACTGAGCGTGAAAATCGACCCAATTCTAAGGAAAAAATGTTGATCTCCAGATACGAAAGCCTTGGGGGTTGGCAGCTATGTGCATAGAAGACGTCAAAATGCGGTGAGAACAACAGTCACGCCACTCGACTTCTTCTCGTGACGTTTTGACGCCATCTATGCATCGCTTACAGTACATACACACCGCAAAATGGAATCTGTTTGTTAAATTCTAAGTGGTTGAATTTAATAACGTTAACTTTAAAGTTATATTCGTTAGGGATATAGCTTCACATACTTTCGTTTCCTTCGCTCTGAAGGGGATTTTTCATATTTACGATCTTTGCTAATTTTATGGAGTCTCCACATTTCTTTTTCTTCTTGAATCTTCAAGAATATAAAACAAAATAGAATGTTTAGATTGATGATTTTACGAAAATTTTCAATCTACAAGACATATTTTTCTACGTTCCTCTCAAATCTAGTAAGATAACCTTTAATTTTTTTATCCACACGAAAATTATACATAATAAGATTATTCGATCTTTAAAATCTACCTTGTTATGAGCATCTGTATTTCGTATTACATTGTGAAGGCAGTTTCTTGTCGATAAACTTACGTGCAACCGCCATCTTGGATTCTCAATAACACGGTGCATTCTGGGTGTCTGATCTGACTGAAATATTAAATGTTTGATATTTTTTAAAAAGCAAAAATATGGATTCAAAAACTACTTTTAGGAGGCATAGGGTATAATCATAGTAATTCAAGCATTTTTACGATTTATTTGGTTCATTCTTTGACATGATCGATTCATTTACCTGAGTCTACTGGGTACCCTTCTACCCTCCCCTCCCTATTTAATATTTTGAGCAGGAAGGAACGCCTGGTACAAACCGCTACAGCACACCTTGTGACAAACATGTGAGAAACAATATAAGATTCGATGATGTTTAGTGAAAGACGAGAACAGCATCCACATCGATGGGACAAATCGCTAGGGGACTACACAAGCATGAAGAATTCAGTAGAGTTTTCATTTGCAAAGAAGGAAAACCCTAAATCCAAATATTTAGTCTTTGCTTTTCTGTTCTTCCTTGCCTGCGTGATTATAACAGTGGTAGCTTTGCATACCTACATAACCACGAGAGCAAAGACTTTACACAGAGAAGATAACCTGTGGAATTCAAAGGCCTGTAAAGATTCTTGTAGCATAGGAATAGTCGAGAGTATTCCCGAAAACTTGACCTTCCCAAGCTACGAAGTTGTCCACCCAACAATTTTTAGCGGGCTGCTGAGCATTTTACGCTCTGCTGATACGTCCCTGGAAATAGCATCATCTTATTGGACCTTGAGAGGGATTGATACACAGACGAAAGATCCTTCTACAGCGTGGGGAGAGACCCTTTTTAATGAGCTTATCTTGGCAGGCAAAAGAGGTAAATTTGATGGAGTTTCCTCATAGTGAAAGGAAACGTTGCAGATAAGATATGCACCTATTTCAATAAACGTTGTCGGCAAAAGCCTACGCGACTCACCCGAAAGAGAGTATGGGTAGAAACTACTAGAGCTATAAAACCATACCATAATTCAACTTCAGCTTGCCATGACCTAATACACCATAAAGCTTCATTTGCTGATGCTAAAATCAAGACCACAATTTAAAAAGATTAAAATTTTGCAACTACCCATACTCCTTTTCAGTCTAGTCACATAGACTTGAGACCGCTCATACAACAACCTTTTTTGAAATAGGTGTATACAGGGACTCCAAACATTGCCAAGGCCTGCCAAGGGCATGAACGAATACTAGAGGTGAACTTTGTCAAAAGGTTCTCACTATTTTTTTCTTTTCTTTATTATCCAGGAGTTAAGATTAGAATAGTGGAGACATATGACTCTAACCCTAAAAAGAATCAAGACACAAAGCTGTTAGCAAAACTTGGTCTTGCAGAAGTCCGTAGTCTAAATCTAGGAAGACTTCTCCATGGTGGGATTTTGCACACTAAAATGTGGGTCGTTGATGGTAAACATTTTTATCTTGGAAGTGCCAACCTAGATTGGAGATCACTTACACAGGTAATTATTGGGCTTCCTGTGGTACACCAAAGTGGGAGTACACTAAAAAATAGGTGTGCATGTAGCTCTGTAGCTATAAGATAATAAATTGAAAAGGACTGAAATTATAACTTGATCACTAGCTTACTTCCTTTTGTACACAGTGGTCCAAATATACTTATTGTTGCAACAGCTTTTCAAGCATTCATCTCAGCTGTTGCAACAGAGGGGCCTTACTGTCAGCTTATATATTCTATTCTATTATCCTATTAGTGTATGAAAACACTTGTTGTTATGCAAGAGATACCAACAAATTTCGATTTTTGAAAATTCATATCTCCTTGATCTTTTAACTTATATCCTTCAAACATCACAACAGTTTTACTGATTTTGATGTGCTCTTTCCAGCTATGGTCATTGTTTTTGAGTTTGTGAACTTTTGGAATTACATGAAAAAGCTGTTAGTATGAAATGACAGTAGTAATTCACAAATCATGTCATTTACATTGTATAAGATTACAGAAATATACATCTTGGTAACTGTCATATTCGGATTCAGCATGAAAAATTAGTTTAGAATAGTTATGTTACCAGCTTCTACCCTAAAATGCCTTCTGCACTTTTTGCGATCGACTTTTTCAGTTTTGCGCCTAGTCTATGACAGCTTCAGTGAAACATTCAACCTTTTCATCATTTGAATCAGGTTAAAGAACTTGGTTTCATGACATACAACTGCTCTTGTCTTGTAAATGACATATCCAAGATATTTGAAGCATATTGGATGCTAGCAACACCTAAGTCAAGCATACCCAACCCTTGGCCAAGCAAGTATAATACTAGCATCAATATAGGTGAGTGAAAATCAAGTAGACTTATCAATACGGTAGTCACTGCCTAATAAAAGACTGAGATAATTGGAGGTTGAGGAGAATGATGGGGGTAGGGAAAGGCTGAAAGTGGAAGGAAATGAAAAAGGAAGAAATAATGTGACCATGACTTCCACATATGCAGAAAGGAAATAAAAGATATGGTGTGTTTCTTGCTTCATTTTTTTCTTCTCTTCCCCTCCATCTCCCTCTGTCTTCTATCTGTCACCTATCCTTCTCTTCCTTCCTCCCTTCCTTTCTCCCTCCCTTCTCTCCTTCCTTCTTTCTTCCTCCTTTCCTTCCTTCCTTCCTCCCTTCTTTCCTTCCTCCCTCCCTTCCTGCCAACCTTCCTTCTCTCATTCCTCTCTCCCTTCCTTCCATCCCCTCTCTATTATCAGCAGTCAATATTATTAATGCAGTGATTCATTGACAGCCACCCCAGCCAACATTACCATTAATGGTTCATACAGTAGCAATATCTACTTATCGTCATCTCCAAAGGAGCTTTGCCCATCGGGCAGAACAGTTGATATTGATGCTATCTTAGACATCATAAACAATGCACAAAAATTTGTGTATGTTGAAGTCATGGATTATTTCCCGACTACGCTTTATGAGGAAAATAACACGTAAGTCAATTGTATTCCTGTTATATTTGTCATTCATGTGTAAAGCGACTTCCAGGTCTTATTTAAAACCATAGCCCAGTGGTGTAAAGAGCAGGGCGATGGTGCTAATTTTGGACTTGACTCTTGATGTGAAGGATGATGCCAATGATATCACTATAAAGTTTTACTTTTAATTTAATTCACAATGTTCAAATGTTATCTCAAGTATACTCCGCACTTGGATAAAGTTTGTTTTTGTTTGTTGATGATGGACAAATTCCCACGTACTTTTGTCCCAAAACATTCTTTTGGTGGGAACTGGACCTTGAAATTTAACCTTTACATTGACTGCCCGCTCCCCCCTTTTACTCAGGCCTTGCTACACCCCTGCCATAGCTGTTAGAATTTTTCTGACTTCTTCTTCATCTCATCAAGTGCATGAAGAAATCATGCGCGATATTGACAATAACTTACTGAAATTTCCAAAATCATGCGAACTCAGACAGCCCAACAGTCAACTGTCTTTTCCCGATTTAGCTTCCATCAATCAAAATCAAAAACCAAAATAATGAAGAAATACAGAAGAGAAATATGGTCTGAGCTATAATATATTATCTAAAGAGTATTTTGAATTATTTGTAAAGTACAGTATTAAGAGTGCTTAAGATCATTGTTTATCATTTTGGTCATAATTAAAGGAAGTGAAAATGGCAAAAACCAGTTGAGTGCTTGGATGTCTGAGTTCTCATGGTTTTGAAAATTGCAGTAAAATCCATTGCTTTGGGTTTATTTTTTAGATATTGGCCAGTTATTGATGATGCACTACGCAAAGCTGCCTTTGACCGTGGTGTTGTTGTAAGGCTTTTAGCAGGTCTGTGGAAACATACTCGATCAGATCTAAAGAACTTCCTGAAATCGTTGTCAGCCATTAATGGTTCCAAAGGCTCCATTGTTGAAACGGTAAGATTGAAAAATTAGTTCATTAAAGCGTTTACTTAGCTTTGCGCTGCACTCTTTTCTGTGTATTGTTCAAAAATAACAGAATTACTACTTTGTGAGCATTTTCATTCAAACTATGTGTAAGAACACAATTCGGGACATTTGTCTAAACTTTGAGCGATATGTATTGATTTTTGCCAAACCTGCTCCAGTTCACTTTGAAGTGCCGTTTTTTGCCTGAGAATGATGATGCTTTTCAAAATTACTTGAAAGCCAGCGTAGTGACCCATTTCGTATTTCAAAATTCCGGTTTCCTTTTACTCTTTTACATCATTTTAGTTACATCAAAATGAAAAAAAGTTCATAAGAAGAAGGTAACAATTGACACCTTTTTTGGCGAAATTTTTTTGAGCTGATAGGCATAAAAGTGCGCGCCCTCTGGTCATTTGATTTTTTTTAATCTATCCAGAGGATCAAAATACCCTGGATACCAGAGTTCTATTTTGCCCCCTCTCCACCCCCCCCCCCCACCCCACCCCCAGAGTCGAATGCAAGGTGGGCGTCACACTAAAAAACGTATACGTGTAATAGTCTTCTCCTCGGAAAGGAGAAGGTATCCAAGCTGCACGGTGTCATTGCAGTAAACCCTTTTCACATTTAAGGTGATTCCTCTATTATTGATCGTACCAATAAAAATCGCTATAAATTGGATATTTTGTAGATTTGAGTTATTCATCTCGTAGCTAAGAAAAACGAGTGGGTCACCGTGCTTGTTTTGAAAATATTGTACATCATACACAAAGTTATTTTATCGATTTCGCACGAACATTCGATGCATTCCAGCTAATTCGATGATAAGTCTGTCGGGTCTCGGAAATAAATCCACCGACTCAGAGTAAGCAAGCATTTTAGTAGAAGATAATAGTCGTGATTTGAATGAAAATGCTGACAAAGTCGTAATTCTGTGCCGTTTTTGAACCATGCGCGGTAGACATGCGCGGTGGCAAAACAGAGGAATCACCTTAACAATTCCTTGTTATTTTAAACAGCGATTCTTCAAAGTTCCAATTTATACCAAAGCCCAAGCAGAAATCCCGTTTTCGCGCGTTAACCATGACAAGTTCATGGTGACAGACAAGTCAGCGTATATTGGCACGTCTAACTGGGCAGCTGACTACTTCCTCTTCACGGGGGGTATTGGTTACGTCATAGAGGACCAATCAGAAGGCAAGACTAGTATACGACGGCAGTTGAAAGCGGTGTTTGAGAGGGACTGGAACTCTAAATACATCGTTCCTGTTGAGTAAATGGAAAAGCTTATTGCATTTTGACTAGCACTCAAGTCATACTAATCAATTAGCTTTAAAAATTATATTAATTTTTGCTATGAACTCTTGAGCTACTACAGCCGCGACACACGGTGCAATATTTTCTGCAACACGGCACGCAACACAGTTGCACCATGTTTTCACCCCTGCAATGTGGCGCGCAACGTTGCCGAAAATGTTGGAGAAATAGAACTCCATCCTAAACCCATGCAACTGTTGCGCACGATGTTTTAGAAAATATTGCAGCAAAAGGTTGGATCGTTCGTCCGGTCCTTAAATGAAACATAATTTAAATAGAAAGAATCATGCAGTATTTTTGACGGTATCGTGTCTAATGGATGTCGCAAGGGTGTAGGATCTATAATGGCTTTGTTATTTCGCGAATCTGTCCTTATAGAGAGGAAACGTGTCTTTGTTCAGTTTCTTGTAAAATGTCATTTGTTTTGGCTGTTCAGCTATCCATTTTTAGCCTATGTACAACCGTTACGTACCCCTCCACTCCGCGGGAAAAAATAAAGGGGTGGGTATTCTTTAGTTGGTATCAGTTGAGGGAGGGGACCCTAGTGCACATCGTATGCACCTGAGAGATTTTTCAGGAAAAATAAATTTAATTATAGTATAAACGATTTTTCAGGAAAAATAAATTTAATTATAGTACAAACGATAGAAAAGGGTACACAATATGGTCAAAACTAGTACTACTGTATACTAGTCATTTGTTCGTCTTCCATGGCCATGCAAGGAGGAGATGTCAGTCGAAGTTCGCTTTAGAGGCACTTATTCGTCCTTTTATATTGTGTCAATTATCGATACTATAAATAATACTATAAATAATAACTATGTCGTAAGTTTTATAGTGTAAGTGAATAGGCCAGTCTGTTTACCTGGGCCTTATTTTCTTGAAAAGAAAATTCCAACCAAATTGTATTTATTATTAGTTCCATTTTAAAATAGAAAGATTAGTGAAAATGAAATCAATTTTTCTATCAACTATTTTTAAAGGAATTAAAAGTTTTAAATTTCAACAATATGGCTGCGTGTTTTGGTGTATTACTTATCACTACTTTCCAGCAGGATTTTGATTTTGTTTCTTAGCTTTGTGTGTTTGTTTGTTTGTTTTTGTTTGTTTGTTTGTTTGTTTGTTTGTTTGTTTGTTTTTGTTTGTTTGTTTGTTTTTGTCACTCTTTCATCTTTCATTTACTGCAGTTTTCGGTATTCTGCGACCGGCTCTGACTTTCAAACGTCAACCGCTAATTTGCATTTTTGCTTCTGTCAATCAAAAGTAAATCAGATCACTAATACGAAGAACGTTTAATACCAAAATGATAATATAGCTAATATCAGAAACTCATGAGTTTCTGCTAATATATACTCTCTAAATATCAAATTTGGTCATTTGGTAGGATTTTAGGAACTTTTAGTATTGATTTTTCGATGTTTTGTTGAGGTGGGCGGAAGCGAATAACCAAATTCCAACGCACTGTTTGAAGGTCATAGTTCGCAGAATATCGAAAACCGCAGTAAAAGCTTTGCTTTATTTTCGAGTTTATTATTCCCTGCGCTTTCCAAAGAGCGAAAATCTGAACAACCTTTTGCCTTATTTGTTGGGTTTCCTGTGTTATTGATTGAGCCTGGTCACCAAGCGATTCTCTAGTTTTCCCAAAACTCAATACCAGTGAAGGGGTTCATCGAGTGGTAAAATTGTGATATTTTACGTGTTGATATGTCCAAACAAAACCGTATACACGTCGGTGAGTTTGATGGGGAACACATAATTGAAAGGACAGCGTCTTTTGGTGGAAAAGGGGCCTTGATTGGTAAGTAAATGGTTAAATTAATGAACTGTTGCTAGATGCTTGTACATGTACTGCATGTTGAAAATGCGTGCATAAAAGACACTCGCTAAAAGTACCGTACATTTAGTTTTACAGTAGTAAAATAGAAGCTAAGGAAAATTTAATGTAAACGTTATTTTCCTGCGTCATAATTTTGACGGTGAAATGATTTAATTTTCAAAAGGTGTGATCTGTTGTAGTATAGAATCATTGCACTCAAGCAGTAAGTTATAATCATTTATGTTGTACAAATCCTGGTTCTAATGTAACTTGATTATTGTAAGGTATTTTGAGTGTCAACGTAGTTCACTGAAGGATCATTGAAGCGTATTATATTTACATGTAGGTCATTCCTTGTTTTTATATAAGCTTAAACACCCTCAGGACCGAAATTGGTGTCCACTCCTGACAAGAGGTGTCTGCTTATTGGAGGTTAAAAAATGTAGATTTTGTTAGGAGAAGGGACTGAAGTTTGCTGTCTGCTTGGTCCACTTATGGGAGGTTAAAAATGTAGATTTTGTTAGGAGAAGGGACTGAAGTTTGCTGTCTGCTTGGTCCACTTATGGGAGGTTAAAAATGTAGAGTTTGTTAGGAGAAGGGACCAAGGGTTGCTGTCTGCTTATGGGAGGTACCTGTTAGTGGAGGTTCGAGTGTATGCAATAAAGTGGATGGTTGTTATACAGTGCATAACAGTCTATAACTGCATGCATATATGTAGATAAGAGTCTATCCATCTCCAAATACACTTACCATATGTGTGGAATGCTGGAGGACTAAAAGGAGTCCACAAGATAACATTCTATGCCCAGTCCCTGTTGGCCTGGGGATAACACAGGAAGCCCAATGCTATTATTCTCTATATGCATGTGAGTTGAGATATATTATCATTGATTGCTTGTTATTGGTTTGTAGGTGCATTTTATGGTGCCTGTGTAGCAGCTGTAACACCCCCTCAACCAGCACCAACACCTCTTATCCTACAAGCCCTTAACATTATGAAGAATACAACTATATTATTAGGTAAGATTTTCAACAACTTGGCATGTCTCTGAAAAAGCAAACTATAGCAATAGTTCATGTTTACTAACAAATGAATTGTAATGCTAATGTGCTAACCATTTGCACAAGAGCTTCTCACAAGTTGCTTTGAAAAACATAGCGAAATGCTCTCTGGTTTGCACATGAATGATAAAGGCTTATGTCACACGAAGTATCACTATACAGTACATATACATAATTTATATAGTATGCAGTACTTTTGGTGTTTCGTTGTATGCAGTGTACAATAAAATGATGAACAAAAGAAATTAAAATAATTACATGTACAATAATTTAAATAAAAACTTCAAAAAAAAAAAAAAACAAATGAAAGAAATTAAGTAATGATTCACATAAGAACTGGAGCAAGAGCAATAGGCTCTGCAGCCAAAGTTAATATTTTTTCACAACTCAAATTAAATGACTATACTTGTGATTATTGGATAGAATTACCAAGAGTGCAAAATTTGAAAGTTTTTAATTTATGCATCAAGAAGAAGAAGAATTGCATTCTAAATAAAGCAATAAACACTAACTAGTCAAGCCTGAATCATTGCTTTTACTGGAAAATTATCAAGTATGTACAAAGGAAAAATTCCCAGTGAAGATTGCTGTCAATCATTCAGAAACAAAGGAGCATTATCTATACTTCCATGGAAATATTTGCATGTCGATTTACACATATTCTTTGTGGCATTTTAGCACTTTCATTTCAACCAATCTGAACCTTAGGATTGTATTGTTTAGTTAAAGTAAACCTATGTAGTAAAGTGCATGCATGGCCATTGATCTCTCCATGATCCAATTTTTACTTGGTTTGATACTTAAATGTGAAATTTCTGATCATCAGGAGGTGCAGCTGCAGTATTTGCAGGAACAACTTCATCAATGGCTGCTATTAGAGGAAAAGATGACTATAAAAACTGGGCAGCTGGTGGAGCTGCTAGTGGTGCAATATTTGGTTTAAGCAGTAAGTCTAAAAAATAGGGTTAACAGATACGTTTCATTCAGTGGGGATCACTTGTGGGGGGGGGGGGGGCAGTGAATTGCTTCTTGAAAGTAGTTTTCTTGTCAAATTTTGAGGTCAAGTCACAAAATAACAGTAAGAGGGTATTTTATTTGCATTCAACTTGTGGATAAATTTTTGTGTAAAACAAATGTTATTTTTCAATAAAATTATAACTTTTACAAAATTTTGTACTGTAGCTCAATGAGAGTTAAGGGATAAGCATTTCTTGTTTTTGAATGTTTTTGCAAAGTTCCTCTTCAGCACTATATAATGTAGAAATAGTGGACACTGCAAAATGATGAAATTCCACTTTTTATACTAAGTATTTTTTGTTGTTTTAGGGCGCAGCTGGGGTGTTGGTGTAGGAGCAATGGCTGCATTAGGTGTTGCCGCAGGTGTGGCTAAATTTACTGGTGTCTACAAACATCCATTTAGAGAGGACAGAGTCTACGTTTAGCACTTGATTAGACTTTCTTAATTGTAATATATTTTTGTCCAATAATGAGCTGCTTTTTGACATGCAAATATTACTGTGTTGTATGAAAAAGATGATAAATAAAATGTGTTTCATAACGAAGTGATTTAACAGGGATGTATTTGCTTTTTCTACCATAAAGCCAACTTGTAAATTTAAATTACCCATGAATTAGAACAATGCAGCTTTGTGAATTATCCCAAAGATGTTATTGCGATAATAGAGGGTGAGAGTGCATTCAATAGTAAGAGGGATTTCACAGCAGCCATGCTTGTGATCAAAATAATAAAGCTTTTTTCCCAAGAGAAGTGAAATCTCAGTTGTTATTCAAAAACTTTCTATTGTACTTGCCCACAAACATGGCTGCCATGAAATCCCCCTATATAAGCATGAAATTGTACTACAATAAAATGATTGAAGTGCACTATTAAAATAGTACAAAATCTTTTGTTTTCTTTTGTTTAATTAATGCTTTTTGCACTATTTTAGTTAGTGCTGTTTCATGCTTACACTGAATACACTCTATCATGTCTCATAACTTGACAGTGCCTTCAAGAAATGAGTTCCTCGGCAAATACCAAATAATCCACCAAACATAAGAGGTGGGGAGAAAGTACCTAAACCCGAATGAAATCGTCTGAAACTCAGTCAGGGGGTTATTTAGAGCAACAAGAAGACACTGTGAGTATTTCATTAAATTTTATGAAATTTTAGGGCAAAAAATTGACTGTTTAAAAGTCCCCCTACATTCTATAGTAAATCAACACAAACCAAAAGCTTGGGCTACCTGTGTTTTAACGATCAGTTAGATAATGTTGGTCGATTGGGGCTCCTGTGTAAAACCACAGGTAGCCCGGCTACATTCCGTGACATGTTTTCCATATGAATTTCGAGGATTATAAAAGTAAGTCATGATAACAGCCGTAAAACAAAATGAAGACGACAGCTACAATTACTTTAATACGAATTTAAAACTTCTTTAATCCAGTGTTGCCCTTGACAGTCGGGTCAATTATTAGCCAAACAAAACAACGGGATACGCTCGATGACACACTACATTCCAGCGTTGCGTCCCACCACAGTCAACACTGGAAATTATTGCTCTCTACTATTATGCTTGTATTTTAAATCTTTAATACTAAATTATGACACTGGAAGTGTAAAAATAATGGGAGTAGTAGTATCCAAGAAAGATGGACAAGACAAAACTAAAAAAGTTCAACAAACTGCTGCTGTCGTCAAGGCTTTCAAGGCCAGTCCCAAACCAAGTCCCAAGTTTCTCGATGGAAACAAGAATTCACCCTACAATAGAACTGGATATCAAACAAGCCATGATTCTAGCCTTGGAAATTTCTCTCTGACGGGTAGAAACCCTGATAAAGGATCGCTTTCTTATGGTTTGCCTGAATTGGAAGATTTAGACGCTGGAAGTCGTACGGCAGGGACTACGGGATATTGGAATACGTCTGGGGAGACATCGAATGGTATTCCTTACTTTGGCGCCTGGAATAAGCGGGTTTGTAGATAAGTATTTTGTGTTATGAAAAGAAAAGTTTGCTGACTACCTCAGTTGCTCATGTATTACAGTGACATAGTGTACAGTATTACAGTGTATTGTCAGTGACGTCATCGACTCAACTCATGGATTTGCTCCATACATTTCTTTGTATATTATGACTTGAATTATTCTATTCATTTCTGCTCTAATAATTTTGCTTAAAAGAGTTTTCTTGCAGTTGTGTCAAGGATCAGTAACTGCGTGGTCAAATTACAAGGAGATATTTTGATTGTAAAATACAAAGAAATGTATGGAGTAAATCCATGAGTTGAGTCGATGACGTCACTGACACCTAAAAAGAATGCTAAAAATCTAGTACTTCCCTTTTGAATACCAAAAAGATATTTTAACTGGTGATCAATAGACCCTTGAAGATTTATTTTACGAAGTTTCTGTTAAATAAAATTTCACCGATTTTTGATCAAAGTAGCACACACGGAGCCCTCCTTCGCCGCTGTTCTTTTTCATTTGAGCTTCCTGTGTTTCTGCGACACAGGAAGTCCAAATGAAAAATAGGAGCGGCGAAAGAGGGCCTAGGCATACGACCTACTTTATATATTCTAAAGTTTATGAGTTATTTTAAGGTTGAAAATGATGAGCTTTGCCACGTGTGTGGGGTATATACCGCTGAACCAGTGTTCCCATGCAAAGTCTGTTGCCATGTATATCATCAGACGTGTATGAAGAGAAAAGGCAAACTTAACGATCCATGGGAAATGGAAATGTTTCAAAATGCTAATTCTAAAACTGGCTGGAGCTGTCACAATTGTGTAAGTATTATGATAGCTAGCGGGCGAGCTGTGCTCTTGTTCTTTTACCAAATTGAAAGGAAGAGATTGGCCTTTGACAGATTCCACTTGAAGACATATCGCAAAATTAATTACACTATAGTAAACGCGGAAATTGTCTGTCGACTGAATTTTCCAAAACTAGACTAAAACAATTTCCAGCTTGCAAGCCGGATCTGGTTGCGCCGCACACCCACATCCATCTAGTCCAGTGCAGTCTGCCCGCCCCCGTCCTTTAGGCATGCGCAGCGAAAATTTAAGTCTCGGCACAGCCGTTAGTTACAACTCACTTGTGTTTATCCTGACTTGTTTGCAGGAAAGTTTGACTGCGTTGTTAACAGACGAAGAAATGCAGGAACTTATTGAAAATTTCGACAGACTGGACGTTAATCAAGGTTTGTGTATGAATCCTTAAGATATTAAGATATCTTATCTTATCCTTAAGATATTGCTAGAAACGTCAGTTACACATTTTCAAAAGTTTACGTTACGTTGCGTTTTCGACCGTTCTAAGCTCACAAAGACGACATACGTAGTTACGTTTTCAAGCGTTTTCGTTCGACTGTCCAAACGAAGACGACAAAGCCGCGTTTTTCCTTAACGTTTTCAGGGAGAAAAAGTCAACGTTTGCAAGCGAATCTCCCTTCATTGATATTACCATACAACTTCTAATGTTGGGTGTTTGATTCGTAAACTGAGGAAGAGGTCAAAACAACGGTCCAAAATAACCGGGACATACCCCCCCCCCCCCTCTCCCCTAATGGGTATCTTGAAAATCTCGATACTGACTGCATGTAGTTACAGTTTCTATTTAGAAATACGTTGTTTAGCATGCCTTGGAACATAGAGTCCATTAATTACTGCAATTTAAAATTTACTTTTCGAGATATTTGATGACCAAGTTCAGTACTTTACTCTTAAAGGTGGTGGGTACCGGTTAATACCACCCCACCCGTCTAAATTGGGTACCTTCAGATGACCATTGTTTTGACCTCATCCCTAAACTGACCGTGAAGAATTATGTTGCAGATACTCAGATAACTCAAGAAGAATATGTTCGTTACAAAAAAGCGCAATACAAAGACATCCACAAGACTGATTTACCGCGTGTCCAAGTTGATGAGGCTCGACGCGAGGTAATTATAGATTGTTATTCACTTCTCTGAGAATGTGTTTTTCTTCGGCAAATGTACCATCAAAAAGTCTCACAACCATTTTCGTATCTTACGCGTCCTTTGATAAGTCATTTATCATTCAAGTTCGATACCTTTTTATGGCATAGCACCTTAATTCTGGGCACACGGGCCAGTCACGGAACCCGTAATTATTATCGTGTGAACAGAAAAATTGTTGGCCTGATAGGGTACCGTACCCAAAATAATATTAGGTCATCGTGGCAAGATTCAGGGATGCAATACCATGAAAAGATTGTTGTGTAAATCAGGCTTCAGTTGTACCCGTTTTGCCTTTAAATGAAGTATTGCTTAAGCTACTTAAATTAATCGTCTTTAAGTCTTTGTAAGATTATATATATTTTGTGTGATCCTTCCGACTCTGAATATGAGCTTGTGATACGTTGGGGATTAAAAGGAATATGGTCAAAGTATAACGTTTTTTGCAGTTTACAATGATGGACAAGAACAAGACTGGCACAATAGACTGGTGGGAGTTTTTAAATCACGAATCGTTGAAAACACTTGGAGTTAAACGAACAAAGGTAAACTGTCCGCCGCACGTACATACTTGTTTACAACTTGTTTACATACTTGTTTACAACTTGTTTACATACTTGTTTACAACTTGTTTACATACTTGTTTACAACTTGTTTACAACTTGTTTACAATTTGTTTACATACTTGTTTACATACTTGTTTACAACTTGTTTACATACTTATTTACATACTTGTTTACAACTTGTTTACAGCTATTGCTAAAAAACCCTGTCGTACAAGATGTCTAAAGCCCACGCGACTAGACCGAAAAGGACTAGTATACGTGGGTAATTGTTCACAAATGAAAGCTGAGATTTGGTGCAATCTAGATTAATTATCGTGTTTGCTTTTAGAGTTTTTAATGTCTCACTCAAACTCGATCGTCCTGTTCGGGTGAGTTGCATTCTTGTAACACTGAGAGTTGCAACAGTTGCAACACTGAGAAAGAAGGACTCAAAGTCGTCCCAGTAGGGGGTGCGCACCCCCTGCACCCCTTCCCTAAATCCGCCCCTGTTTATATAACCTTGACCTATTTCCTAAACATATCACTCCCAGCCTGACAGACAGCATAAAAACACGCTCATCTGAGTAATTCAAATGGAGCAGGGGGGCTAACTATAACTTATATCTAGTTTCTGGGCGTATCTAGTTTCAGTTAGTAAAAATGCTGTCGCCTCGTGAGATTGAGGTTGCTCGTGATATATTCCACGCCTTCGACACTGATGAAGATGGCTACATTAACTCCTATGAAGTTTCTAAAGGTTTTGGTCGATGGTTTGGCAACCTTAGAGTATCCGCAGATGATGCAGGGTAACGGCAATTAAATCCTTAGTCGATAAATGTTTTATTACGGGATTGAAAGGGAAATTCGCGCGTAGAGCATAAAAAAAGAAAGGGAGGAAGGAAGGAGGAAAGAAAGGAAGGAAGGAAGGAAGGAAGGAAGGAAGGAAGGAAGGAAGGAAGGAAGGAAGGAAGGAAGGAAGGAAGGAAGGAAGGAAGGAAGGAAGGAAGGAAAAGAAAATACTTAAAATATGCCCGCCCCCAAAAATACAACAACAACAACATCAACAACAACAACAACAACTTGGTATACCTGTTGTATCTGGAGTAATAAAATGATCCCCACCCCCCGTCTGATCCTTCCATTAGATCCCTTTAAAATCAAGTGAAATCTCCCTCCTTAAGGAGAAAGAAGCTAGTGAGCAAGTAATTTATAGGCACTTTTACAATTTGGCGATCATATTGTGTTTCAGGCAGAGTACGTCATCATTTGGAAGACCGCTAGACGCAAAGACCGTGTCAGGTCACGTGGACAGGCATACAGAGATTTTTATGCATGCTGATACTGATGCCAACAGGTTAGTAATAAAATAGTCATAAAAGAGGAATTAAGAAAAGAAAAAAAAAGAGAAAAGAAAAAAAGAGAAGAAAAATTGCTCCGGTTCGGGTTCGAACCTGCAACCAAAATACAAATTCCCGGACAATGCATCCAGACACCAGTGGAACTGAATTATCGCATTAACCTACGATTCGGCTGAAGATTTCTGCCCCCAAGTTACAACGCTTAGCCGGCAAGCCGGGCCCGTGAGGGAGAAATTAGCCGGATCCTAGTCCATTTGTAGCTAATTCCATGCGTTGCGCCACTGCGTCCTACGGATGACGTAGCAGCAAATTTTGGTACTTATAGTAGTCTGAACAATAGCCATTGTTGTGTAGATTTATGTTAAATTTCCTTTGGGAATTACTAAAGCGCGGTCGAACAAAGAAAAGTGCGTCAACAAACCTACAGGTTGCTATCAATTTGAATCTCATTATCTGCGTTTGACTGGAGGGCAAAAACCGGTTTGACAGGGGGTCAAAAGCTTTCAATTATTTTGAAAACTTACAATTCAGCTGGTAAAAATTCCGAACAGGACGGGATATGACGTCTATTGATAGCAACCTATTGTTGATTGGTTTTCCTTCTTGCTGCTACAAATAGAAATGACGAAAGCTTATAATAACTAAACGGACCGGCTCGAGACTTTTTTCCGATAAATATGAGTAAAAATTAAAACAAACAGAATTGTTGCGCCGATAAAAAGTTGATGTTTTTGAACATGGACAAGTTGAGCAGGAGAAAAGGACATCCACAGGCATTTGTTTATGAATGCGTTTATTTAGGGACGGAATGCATGTTGATCGAAGGGTCACTACTTCATGTATGACCCCATGAAATGGCACTATGCAAGTTATACTGTCATCATACAATTAATTGTGTAACTTGAATAGGCGCTACTAGCTGTAAACTATTTATCAGGCCTTTTTCTTAACATGAAAACTTTTAATCTTACTAGACTTGTTTCTTGGGACGAATATCTTCGAGAGCAAGCGTTATTCATCTTAGCTGATCGACCAAACTACCAGACAAAGTAAACAAGAAACCATCAAGTATCCTAATACCCAGATATCTTTGCGCGCGTTCCTACCCTAATGTCATGCGCAATAAAGAGGGAAAAAACTGAACCATATCGTCATAAAAAGTATCCATATTACCCAGATGACTTTGCGCGCTTTCCTAAATGGCTGTCATGTGCACTAAAGTCAAGAAGAAACCGTATCGTAGCAACCATCCATATATACCCAGATATCTTTGCGCTCCCTCCTACCTGGTTGTCATGCGCTTTAGCATAAACCACTTGACTTGAATGAAGAAACATTCCATCGCGATGAACGTCAAAATAATGGTATAAAAAGGCTGTTGGCCGATAATGATTTGAAAAATCGCCAAGTTGAAGACTACCCCGCGAAGAAGTTTTCGCGAAAATCAGCAATGCTGTGTCAAATATAATAACCTGGAAAACCTTTTAATTTACCGAGGAAAAACTGTTATTAATGAGAAATTGGGTGATGATGCCGTTCAATTTTTAAGTGTATAAAATCTGTATGTTTTTTTGTAACTGAACATGTCCGAATTAAATTTTTTGTGTACTTATTAAAAAATTTAACAACCGGTTTGCTTTTAGTGATTATGGAAAATTTTCGTAAAATTTAGTTCCATATACAACATTTTTCTGTTAAATCGCTGAACATTAAGTCTCGTGAAATATGCATGTCGACTTTTCAGTTTTGAGGAATCATGTTTAGGCAAAAACCAGCAAAAACCTTAATTATAAGAAGCAAACGGCAAATTGGTGTAATGTTGTCCTTTCGATGTCTATGTTTTCGATATCCATATCAAAGAATGTTTTGTTTCTTGGGTACTCGACTGCTACCCTCTCCTTTAGTTGTATGACAGTTTGAAACGATCTCAGGAGCGTAGTCAGGTTTTTTCAGAGGTAGCCACAATTCTTAATTGAATTGGATTCGACAACAATAGTTGCCCGTCTACTGGTGAATGGAAAAACGCGGGAAATAATGCGCGCGTGCTGCTCAACACAGGAAACCCGTGGCTTGTGAAACGGATATTAATTCATGTTACGGCCATGCCAAATGAATTACGTTAAAACAAACTTATATGCTGTATTTCGACTGTGTTAGTTGTCGTTTTCAAAGAAAAGACAGGGATTCATTTGACGTGATCTAACATGAATAAGCCACTTCACGCTTTCGTCCGCCATTTTGAATTGGGGCAAACGCGGAGAAATATATAGAATCATTCTGGATCACTTTGACTTGCCGTAACTCCGCTCAATTTTGTTGAATTTTCAAAATTATTGCTAGCCTAAGTCCATTGTTCGATAGGATCGATTTTGATTTCCGTGTAGAATACCAAAAATCAAATTTATTTATGTTTTATTTACATATCAAACACGCTCACAATGACCTTTTCGAATTTTTCGTAAATTTGTGCGCCGTTCTTATTTTATAAAAGAAGAAGTAAAAAAACTGTTTTTCCATGTTTCATAGCCTGATCAAAACAGTTGTGATGTTGAGAGAACACGAGAGAGCGTGGTGGAAGCACGAGCCGCCCGTACAGGCGAGTGCTTTCACAGTTCTCTTAAAAGCTCAGCTCACCGAAAACAATTTTTTTATTGCTTAACCCTTAATTCATTTCCCTCGACATTTTTCGTATTTTTAACATCGTTTTCAATCGTCAAGATCGTGCGTTTTTAAAGCTATGCTCCTGGATTTTCAGATTGTGTATTTGGTCAGTACTAAAGTGTTGGGTAATGTCTGACATCCTTCCTTATCAAAGCCATTGAACTCCCCATATATCAGTGATTTCATTTAAGACTCAATTAATCTGAAATCGAGATCGACAAATTTCCTTGAATCCGCCTCGTTACAGCACACTGAAAACAATATGAAGAATTAAAGAATTTCAAAAAAGAATATCATCGCCCTGATTAAGGAAGAAAAATCTAATTCTTCAAAAACCATAAGCTCATCTTTTAAACTGAAAAAGCTTAAGGAAGCTTTTAAAGCACAATTGTCAATGTAGTCCACTGTATTTGGGGGATTTCTCTTGAGAATGTCAAGAGAAAAGACTAACCAATTGACTAAGTATATTTAATTCGGGTGGGCCTTTATTATTTTTATTTATTTTTTTATTTATTTTTGTCTTGCGTTGACAAAATGTTATTATGTGGGCCATTTCCTTAATGCACTGTAATTGCTTTAGCTGTAGAAATCTAATAGTATTAATTGTAGCCGGTTTGTGAGTGAATTATCATACTCTATACTACCTGTTATACATATTTGTAGCAGCAAACAATTTTATTTTATTACTATTTCATTTGGTCCAACATAACCTATACAATTTGTACTAAATTGTTTCAGCTACTGAATGCTCTAATGGTACTAAATTAGCCACTCACTTCTCTAATGATAACTGTAATTTATTGAAAGAATTTTTTTATCGTTAGCTACCATTTTATTTTATTAATACTATTTGATTTGTTCCAACATGACCAATATAGTTTGTACATAGTTTCAGCCACTGAATACTCTAATAGTATTGAATTAGCCACTTGGTTCTCTAAGATAACTCGGTAATTTCTTACAAGAAAATTAATTCTTTTATCACTCCTTCAATTTTCTAACATGAGTAATACACGGTACGTAGGCAATTCAATACATTTTTACTGAAAGCACTTAAGTTATCAATCACTGCGTTGGAGTGTGTCTGTTCATTTCGTCACAAATTCCGTGAAGTATCGTCAGTAATACGTTATCGACTAAATCGAAAAACGTCCACGAGATTTGCCGGTAAACATTTTGGGATTTCCTTCAAAAATGTTCATCAGCGTACACGTAAACTGTGATTATGAAATATAATTAAGTCTGTTATCTTTGCTTTAGGCTTAAATCTAAATTTCTGTTTTGTACTTAGTAGTAATAAGCCTATAGAAAGTGTTTTCAACCTTTACAGTGAATTTCAAAAAGGTTCATCGAGAGAATAAAAGAGGTCATTACTTTTAGAGCTTAAGGCTTTACCTGTGTGGCATTTTGGGGAGGTTTTAGTGGATTTTTTGTCTTTAAAGGATAAGCGTGAATTTGATGGTTTGAGGCAATTTTCTCTGAGGTGGTCTTGAGGTCTTTATAAACAGCATACAGCTGTAAAATGAGGACTCGAACACAGGACTCGGATCGAGGTAGACAGTGAGCAGTCCCGTGTTTTCCTCCAGATTTTTAGTCTAGGTATTCTAAGAACTCGTCTTATTGAACCTGGAAGTGAAAATAAGCTGTTCACAGCCTAGATCCTTCAGAGTATTTCCGGGGAAGGTCAACCAGGTTTTTTTAATTCCCTCTAAATAACCTGGGAAATAACTCGATTAGGACTACTGAAATCAGCACACGGTCCAGGTGTAGACTGTGAACAGTCGCACTTTTCCCTCTTGTTCATTTAAGACGAATTTACGAATTAATATACACGAAAAATCTGGAGGAAAAAATGGAACTCAGAAAGTCTATCCAGATACGAGCGAGAATGATATAAATATTTTCAAAATGCCAGCAGCAGCCATTATAGCTAAAGGCGCCATCACTCTCAGAATCAATTGTTGGTGAATTATTACGTCCAAGCCGTTCCGGATCGTTGTTCTGCGTTACAAAAGCCTTATGGCCACGAGCGTGCTTACAAATGAAAATATTTTCCCCCAAATAGAACAGGTGTTAGGACCACAGACAAGGAAATGTCAGTAAACGAACTGATTTAATTAGTGCTCAAATTGTCGATATCGTGGAGCCTTGCCCTTTGCGTTGAGGTCTAGTCTCGATAAGATAAAGTGTCTAAAGTACAGAAGTTGTCCAAGTCCACTAAAGAGGTACACTTTGTTTTAAACCTTTATAAAGCGACTGCTTTTAAATGGGTGGGCGGTCAATAGAGTTCGATTATACTTACATACTTACATCGTTTCAATTTCGTAGAACTTTTTCTACGACGCTCACTTTTTCACAGAAATTATACATACATATATATACACATATACTATCATACATATTTTTAGCTTCATAGCCCGTGCCATTTGTGCCCTTTTGTCTTACATCCCCTATATATAGCCCATTCCAAATTCATTCATTACATTTTTATCATTTTGTATTTAGTTTTCTATATATTTTTATTCTGAAGAAGACCGAAGGGTCGAAACGTTATTAAAAAGTTTTATCTACATGGATTGCTAGAAGTTGCTTGGTTCACCTTCATCCTCTATTCAATTTATAAAGTTCTTGGTGGCCACTTCGAATCCTCGTTTGGATCCTTCTGCTGGGAGTCCTTCGTTGAAACACACGCCCCACTTCAATTCTACATACATATACTATCATACATATACACATATAACTATACATATACTTACATGCTTACATCGTTCCAATTTCGTAGAAACTATAGTTTCTATAAACCTTTTCTACATTCACTTTTCACAGAAATTACATACATATATATGCACATATACATATCATACATATATTGAGCGTACTAGCTAGCATGCAGAATTCAGTCTTATCCAGATATCATGGCATCATAAAGCTCCATAAACAGCAATTTTCCCTATACAAAATGAATGACCTTGTCGGCTCGGTAAAGTTTCACTCATGGCTTGGTTGCTCTTTTTTCACAGGTCCAAGAATAATGGTTACTTTTCATCCATTTTACGACTTTTCAATTAAAGAAAGTCCTCGTTGTTGTCTCAGAACTCTTACAAATAATGGGGAGTTATTTTGTCCTTAGAAAGTGGCGCTTTTCTTTCTTTTTTGCCAAAGTTTCTCCTATATTTTTGAGCTCGAGGATCGACTGTAAAATGACAACGCTGATTGGACAGTTTTTCTCTTTGGCAACGTAGGGAGAATTCCTTGAGTGATGTCCAACAAAAACGAGATTTTTCACATTTTTCGCCTACGGCTCGGTTTTATACAATCGCTCTCGAGTTCTCCCAAACGTTCCCGCGAGTTTACATCAGGCTATGTAAACACGGAAAACGTTTCATATTTGTTAAATATAACTACATATACTTACATACTTAGGTCGTTTCAATTTCGTAGAAACTATACTTAAATTTTGGTCTTATCTTGAAAATAAATCAGAGGAAAATATAGCTTATCAGTGCTTGGTTATGTCCAAAGAATTAAATTCTAATGGTAAACATGGCTTGCTGGGAAAGGTAAATTCTATAATTAAGCATTATGACCTCGATGCTTCTCAAATAATGAGGAACAAGCAAAATTTAAAGGTGATGTCGTCTGAAATAAAAACAAATATAAGAAAAAAACTCGAAGAACATCAAATAACATTGATACAAACAAATAGAAAACTAGCTTTTTATTCCGCAATATTCAAAAAAGACACGAAACCAGCCGAAAGTCTAAATTTTATTAAAATTAGTGATCATAAAAGGCATTTAGTGAAATTAAGACTGGGCAACCATACATTAAGGATAGAAACTGGGCGGCATACAATACCAAGAACGCCTGAACACCAAAGACTGTGTAAATATTGTGAACAAAACAAAATTGAAAACGAACAACATTTCGTGTTAGATTGTGATCTCTATGAAAATGAACGTAAAAAACTATTTGAGAAAATTAACAACAAATTCCCACACTTTACACAATTAAATGACACTCTCAAAATTATGTTTCTTTTTAACAGTATCGACCCAACAGTTTCAAAATCAACTGCAGCTTTTATAAATCATGCTATTAATACCAGAAAAACAAACTATATTAGTAATCATATACAAAATAGCAATTGCCAGTAGATTTAGATCATTTTTATAGATTCAATATCTTTTTATTGATCATTGATTGTATTTTTAATACAAATATATATATAATTTTATATATTTAGCTAATAGTTATTGTTATTGTTACTTTAGAGTAGGTAATACCATGTTTGTAATTTATGGGAATACTGAAATTTATAAATAAATAAATAAATAAATAAATAGTTTCCAAAAACCTTTGCAACAATCCCTTTTCCACAGAAATTACATACAGATATATGTGCACATATACCTATCATACATATATACATATAACTACGTACTTATCAAACTCATTAATATAAATTTATTAGAAAACACAATGGAAATCGCTACAGTAACGTAGATCTTTATATCGGATAAATATTTTTGTTCATTTGCATAAACTTTAACTTGGATTTTCTAAGCCAAAAATAGTCCAACTTGGAAAATTCTGGTCAAATATGACAACTAGACGTTTGATAAGTAATATAAAGAACTCGAGAGCGTGTTATATCATCTAAAGATCCTCGCCTTTATCCACCGATATAGCACGCTCTTTCGTTTTTTATACATTATATACACTTGCATACTTACATCGTTTCAATTTCGTCAGAAACACATAAGGGAGTTGAAACGTGTAACACGGGTTCCATGCTCCGGAATATTCAAATTATGCAAATGAGGCAAAGGCGCTTTTTGACCATATTTGGAAAATGAAAACTTGGCCAAAAATATATTTTGTAGCTTTTATTTGTAATTTTTCGGTCATTATTAAAGTATATTTTGCATTTTTGATGACTTTGGACATCCTAAAGTGCAACTTCGTACTCTGAAAAGAAAGTTTACGATCAGCTCCAAATGTTGAGTTCTCAAGGCAAACAGTAATTAAATGGATTTACAAAGCATTTTATCGCTCTTTCAGCTACTTTAAACACATTCAGAACAAACAAATAAACAACGTATTTAGTGTCTACCTAAGCGCTTCTATTTATTTGAATTTTTTTAAATAATGACTGTCTGTTTACAAGTATAAAATCTCTGTAAAATTTCTTCATATTCGAGGTTACGATTCAAGCGTTCCTTACCAGAAAATTGCCCTGGCTTGGCCTCCGAGTCTTCACAATTTAGTCAGTTACCTTGAAATAAAATTCTGTTTCGTTTTGAACATGATTTGATCACTATAAGCTGCTGGAAAGTGAGCAACATGTAGATGGGAAATTGTTCCGCCATTTTTTGAAGGTCATATCATTACCAAATATGGTCATAAAACGCTTGTTTTGCTCATTTGAATATTCCGGAGCATGGAACCAAAGAAATGTACTGTTGTTACACGTTTCAACCCCTTATGTGTTTCTGATTTCGTAGAAACTATAGTTTCTAGCCCCTTTCCACGTTCACTTTTTCGCAGAAATTACGTACATACATACATATATAGACACATATACAGCATATCATACATATATACATATAACTACATACATCGTTTCAATTTCGTATAAATTATAGTTTCTATATTCTATAATTTCTACATTCACTTTTTCACAGAAATTAAAGGCCCTTTCACGGCACTAGTAAATTCTCTATGACAAAGGAATTCCCACGTCTGTAGGAACAAATTTCATACGGGAAATGCATTTGTGACGACATGAAATTTTGGTCAAATTCTTCTCGTCTACAAGCCCAAGGCGAGGATTTTTAGACCCGATATAACACGCTCTCGAGTTTATTACTTATCAAACGTCTAGTTATCATATTTGACCAGAATTTTCCAAGTTGGACTATTTTTAGCTTAGAAAATCCAAGTTAAAGTTTATGCAAATGAACAAAAATATTTATCCGATATAGAGATCAACGTTTGTCAAAGAAATTTTACCACAAAATTTGCTGGTGTGGAAGTTAAGGGCCTTAATAACATATAGGCCATATTTGCACTAATCGTAAAAGATTTGAAACGTGATTGGAAAGACCTGACCGTATTACAGAGGTGTCTGTATTATAGAGGTGTCTCAGGTATTATAGAGGTGTCTGGATTATAGAGGTGTCTGGATTATAGAGGTGTCTGGATTATAGAGGTGTCCGTATTATAGAGGTGTCTGGATTATAGAGGTGTCTGTATTATAGTGGTGTCTGTATTATAGAGGTGTCTGTATTATAGAGGTGTCTGCATGTATTATAGAGGTGTGTGTATTATAGAGGTATCTGTATTACAGAGGTGTCTGTATTATAGAGGTGTCTGTATTATAGAGATGTCTGTATTATAGAGGTGTCTGTATTACAGAGGTGTCTGTATTTTTTTTTTTTTTTTTTTTTTAATTAGATTCATTGAGTATAACCCAAAGGGGTGAGTACGAACGGGACTAATGTCCCATGCGAGGTACCACCCTAAAAAAAGAATAATAATAAATAAATCAATAGATCAAAGGAATTATAATCATAGAGTCTACAGACATGAATCAATAATTAATTAATGGCACGGGCAATTACGTGCTAAAGTCCACGTGCATGCAAAATCTATATCATAAGTTTGCTTTGTCAGATTTAAAAAGGTTTCTTTCAAAAATTTCTTAAATGCAGATACAGTTTTTAAACTACTTGAAGGTTTGATAGCAATTATGTTATTCCAAAGTTTCACTATTCGATTAAAAAAAGATGCCTGAAATGTGGTGGTCTTACAAGCAGGCATAGTTAAGTTCAGAGAGCACGTGCTCAATCTAGTCCGACTTTGAGTCACAAATCGTACAAATTGACGGACATCTAAATCTGTATGTCCATGCAGGGACTTATAGAAGAAAACCAGATCTTTCAGTTCTCTATCATAACACAAGGGAAGAAGCTCGAGCTTGATAAGTCTATCCTTGTAGGACATCTCTCCCACTTTGACGCGAAGGATCCACCTCGTTGCTCGTCTTTGAACTTGTTCCACCATCTTCTTAAGTGAGTTTTGGCAAGGGGACCATACCTCAGTGGCATAGCACAGGTGTGGCTTGACGAGCGTAGTTATAGTGGTGTCTGTATTATAGAGGTGTCTGTATTATAGAGGTGTCTGTATTATAGAGGTGTCTGTATTATAGAGGTGTCTGTATTATAGAGGTGTCTGCATGTATTATAGAGGTGTGTGTATTATAGAGGTATCTGTATTATAGAGGTGTCTGTATTATAGAGGTGTCTGTATTATAGAGATGTCTGTATTATAGAGGTGTCTGTATTATAGAGGTGTCTGTATTATAGTGGTGTCTGTATTATAGAGGTGTCTGTATTATAGAGATGTCTGTATTATAGAGGTGTCTGTATTACAGAGGTGTCTGTATTATAGTGGTGTCTGGATTATAGAGGTGTCTGTATTATAGAGGTGTCTGTATTATAGAGGTGTCTGTATTATAGAGGTGTCTGCATGTATTATAGAGGTGTCTGTATTACAGAGGTGTCTGTATTATAGTGGTGTCTGTATTATAGAGGTATCTGTATTATAGAGGTGTCTGAATTATAGAGGTATCTGTATTATAGAGGTGTCTGTATTACAGAGGTGTCTGTATTATAGTGGTGTCTGTATTATAGAGGTATCTGTATTATAGAGGTGTCTGTATTATAGAGGTGTCTGTATTATCAGAAAATGAGCAATAGTTCAAACTTACATTAGCCGTATAGTTTATATATAATCTTTTTATATTGGCATATAAACAATTTTCTTTCACATATATCTATGAGGAATTGATTTTGTAAATTTTATAAATTTTATAATTATAGTAATGTATAATTGCTATTGTATCAATTATAGAAATCAATGATTGTAAATTAATCTTTTTATCCATATGTTGCTGTTATGATTGTAAATGCTTTAGCAATACCTGTATGTAAGGTCATGCCAATAAAGCTTGTTACTACCTGTATTATAGAGGTATCTGTATTACAAAGGTGTCTGTATTATAGAGGTGTCTGTATTATAGAGGTGTCTGTATTATAGAGGTGTCTGTATTATAGAGGTGTCTGTATTACAGAGGTGTCTGGATTATAGAGGTATCTGTATTATAGAGGTGTCTGTATTATAGAGGTGTCTGTATTATAGAGGTATCTGTATTATAGAGGTGTCTGGATTATAGAGGTGTCTATATGATCGAATTATTCGCGTTGGCTGTTTACAGGAAATAAACTTCTTTTTAAGTATTATTCAATACCATCAAACACTACAAAAACAATGTTAAACATTACCAAAAATACCCTCGATCAATAGACTTAACGTCAGCGATTGTAAACAACAAGACGACGATCAATAGACTTAACGTCAGCGATTGTAAGCAACTGATTACATCATAATGCTAATCGATTTGAAAATGAAGGACTACAAAAGTATTTGGTGTTTTGTACATTGTAAAGCATCACTAATATATCATTGTTTGACTGACGCACCAACCATATCTCTCCTACGATACTACAACTTTTATAATAAAAATATTTTGGTCAAATGTTCTTTCAGGGCTCATCCTCAAAAACCCTTGAGATTATTCTCCTTAAATAAAGTGCACACCAGACAAAGCTCAAACAAAATCAATCGTCATTCAGCACCCAAGGGCACTCTACTTATGTGTTGTACGTCAGTTTACTGATAGTATGAAATTATGCTTTGCGAAGAAATTTGGGGGGACAACACTTTGTGTTATGAATTCTAAGATAAGAGGATCCGACGTTTTGACGTTATATTTCTATATGTAAACCGTCTTTTTATTATCGAAAGTACTCTGTGAGTGGCCGGAAACGCCTGACGGCCTAATCTGAAAGTTGCAAAAGGAAGAGAATGTGTTGGAGGAGGGAAAGAGAGAGAGAAATTTTGTTGAGCGCAAAGTTGTATTCTTGTTAGTAAATGATTGTATTCTGCAAGGTTTTGAATTAATTTTTCAGAAGGATTTGATAGCTACGATGAGAAACGAATTATAGAGGTGAGATGAAAGAGTGAGAGAGAGTGAAAATTAAAGAGAGGGAAATTTTATTGCCCACAAAAGTGGTTCCCTGTTCAGTCAATGATTAGTGTATTTTTAGAGTTTTGAGTTAATTATCTACGGGAGGATTTGGTTGTTGTGATAGCCAGGAATGGAAGGACAATTGCAACGAGAGTAAATAAGGAGGGAAATTTTATTGAGCGCAAAAATGTTACTCTGTTTATATTAGTACAAAGTGATATTCAAATGTTTTGAGCTTGTTGCGCTAGAAAATTTTGTTGTAGTTGTTGTTTTTTGGTCGTGGTTCTGGTTTTAGCGCAATGGCTAGCAAATGTGTTAATAACTTACCAGGCTTCATTAGATGGAATGAGAATGTAAACATGACGGTCAGGCAAGTGGAAAAAGGGGGGAATTTATCGAGGCATTTGCCTTTGTTGCCAATATGCTGACCGGTAATCAGACTTATTTCTTACTTTTCCAAAGACACGAGAAGAACAAAGCAAATATATATGCCGATTCCTTTCATCATGTAATTCTAATGAGATATAAAGATTGAAGAAAAACAGACAAGGAAAACATAGGAAAACAACAAGAATCGACAAAAAAGAACGCCAGGCGTGCAAAATGATCAACAAAATTAGAGATTGGTATTGATGATTCCCTTTCAAAGTTCATGTATTATTATTTTATAGTGCACCTGCAAGGTGCTGTTATAGTCTTGTAATGCGCAATGAAGCCTGACCAAGACACAAGCCTTTTGGGCAATAGCTGAAGTAAATGAACTAGTCTCCTTGATATAGAAATCGTTAATATACCGACGAAATTCCACTTTTGTTCTATTTCCCTTGTGCTTATGGAGGGACGAGGAAATTAATCGCAGAACGAGAAGGGAAACATGAGAATAACAAACAGCGGTAAAAGATTAAAGTAATTAGTTGTAATACGTCGATTGATGACATTTAATTTTATTAAACTGGTATTTGTGGACATAGGATTTTATTATACTTGTATTTGTGTGAGAGATAGCCTCGGGAGAAAAACGAAATAGTAATAGGAAACAGCGAGAGAATCAAAATGGCATCAATGAGAACCACGTTGTTGACTACATTCAAAATAATTGTAATCTTGTAATTCGTTGGTTACAAGTAAGGCGGAGAAGACGTGATGTTCTTATTCCTTGACGTGGAAATGAATTCTCGTGTATCTATAGATTAAAAGGCTTTCTTTCAGATATCATTTGAGCTCTCTTAAACTCGATCTCAGGTCCTTAGAATAATGTATTTAAATCAGCCAATGACAACGTATTGGGTGCCAATAAAGTACCGTCGTCAACTCTAGTGTCAGTCATTTGGGCTTTGCTTCCACGACCGTTTGCCCTCTCTCTAAAGGATTTATCCTAATCCACTACAAATCGATTCATGCGAATCGGCACAAAACAAACTATCATGACTTTCTCTAATAGTTCAAATTCATCATTTTCGACTGGAAGTAGTTGTCGAGAAGTGCCGAATTCAGAATGGGGTCGTGTACTCGCGGTGGTTGCCAACTCTGTTGTAATGGTGGTTGCTCTAACGGGAAACTCAATGATATTGTTTGTTTTCAAGACGGCGAAGACTATGAAGAACACTACGGATATCTTCATCGCTAACATGGCCTTCTCTGACCTGTTTATCCCAGTTCTGGCAATACCAAGGCTTATCGGCCACATGTACATTGGCGAAGGACGTTGGCTCGTCAGAGGGTCGCTGGGGCTGGGATTGTGTAAGAGTGTTTATTTCTTACAAGACTTGTCTACAGCTGTATCTATCTTGACCATTCTACTCATTACTATAGACAGATTCAACGCTATCGTTCTTCCTCTGCGAGGCTTTGTCATAAAAGAACGAACATGTAAATTTTTGGCTCTATTGACCTGGTTGGTTGGTACTTGTATCCATGGGGTATATTTTGATGCATTCGCCTTAATATACGATACCCAAAGTGTGTACCCTCTCTGTGTCTCCAACTTGCCGGCCAAAATTAGACATGATTACTACATGGCCTTATTTGTCTGTTTTGCGTTGGTTCCACTGTTGTTCATAATGACCTTTTACACCGTTATATTCATCAACCTCAGACGCCAGCAACGCCGCATTGGAATCTCCCTCTCCGATCCTCAAAAAGCTCAAAGGTCCTTTAGGCAACGTCGGATCCTTTATCTTTGTTTTGCGATCGTGATCTCGTTTGTAATTTGCTGGGCGCCATTGAATGTCTACGCGTTTCTTTCTATCTTTGTTTTGCCGAAAGCAAGTTGCTTCCTTAAAATATTTTTTTTCGTTGGATGCTTCTTAGCGTATGCAAGCTCGGCGATCAACCCTGTAATTACGTTCTTGTTCAGCTCGAAATTCCGCGGAGCATTGAAAGAGCTGGTGCGTTATCGCTTGGAACAGCAACGGGTGTTTCTCCGTAGTCAGAAGAATACAAATATCACTAGCCTGGAAATGCAGTGAAGTTTGGCTGCACCGTTTATAAAGAGACTTCCGATGTTTCGAGTCCAACCATTTAACTTGAAAGAGGCGTTCTGGCACCAGTTTTCCACCTAAATGTGCCACGCCCTTATCTCAAACTGAACTTGGAGCACAACAACTGCCAAAACTGAAGTCAAGAGGGGTTTGTGCATCCGAAACCACAACTAAACTAAAAAGGGGTTTGCCACACCCTTATCCCTAGATGCTACTCGAATCGTATGGATTACACACGTTCCTATATATATCGTGAACAGAAAAATATGCAGCAAAATTATAATATTGATCGTAACCCAAGCTGCTAAATTTACGCTTGCAGGCGCGCTGCGTACATAGCGGTCAGTAAAGCATGGACTTAAAGTACTTTTCTGAATTGTTTTTATTTTTTTTAGTGGTCGGACGTACATAACAAACTTTTTTATCAAAACCTTTTTCCTCGGGTATTTTTTTTTTTTTTTTTTTTTTTCAACCCAAAAGAGTACCTTACGTTTGCCTAAAATGTCAGTTCCCAAACAATCGCCTCCGATTTGTTACTTTAATCATCTTTGAAAAAACCCGCGAAATTAATTACTGAGACCCGCGAAAAAAAGTTATCGTGATATTTAAGGACGTAATATTAACTACCTCAGTTTACACGACCAAAATATGTCAGATTTTAGGACGTCGATTCATCATTATATATATGAACAAATATTGACCTGTGTATCGTAGTTGTGTTTGGTTGTCCCAATCGAACCGCTGTCAGGGTGTTTCACGGTTTGTTTTGTAATAGTTCTGTTAGATATCATTATAAAATATGAATATGTACAATTAAAACCTTGTATCAGTTTGCTATTGCAGATGAGAACAGCAATTTGTAAATGAAATTTCGCGAAATTTATTTCTTTTAGTTGAAAGTAATAAAGGTAATTGATCAAAGACTCTGATTATACACCGTTTTCGTATACCAGCGTTCGGGCGATCTGTAGCCATTTTATCAAAATTTGTAGGTAAATCAGATTTAAACTGCTAAATTTTATAAAACAAAAAATCAAATACAACAAATGAAATGAAGGAATTACCTAGAGTATACATTGTTTTGTTGAGTTCATTAAAGAAGAGACACGAGCGAACACTACTCATGCACAAGTACTTTACACTCATCTTGACGAAGACCCACAGACGGGGTCGAATATTCGTTTTCATATAGTTGTACTTTAATTATATATTTTTTAAATGTTGTTTTACAATACCCCATTGATAAAAGTGTCTTATACACTGAAGGGTTTTTCCATCCCGTCAAAAATTTGTCTTTTATTGTGATTATTAGTCGGTACCTAGGCCATACTCGTAGACAGGCCTAGTAGATAGCGGTATTGTATTTGTGTCAGTTTCTCAACTTGGCTAAGACCAATTCATTTCGATTTTTCGCGATAATAAATCAAATTCATAATATGGCGTTGCGAGAGAAACTTGTTCGTAAGATTGACGAGTTTTTTAGTAAACTGAAAGGATAGCGAAAAGGAAACTATTGCTTCTATATCAGAATCTGCCCACTCAATAGAGTAGAGTTCGTATGACTGTGTTACTACGGCAAGAATTTCGATTTTTTTAAATTAATTTACTTTTTTAATAGACATCACGGCACTGTTCTGTTATATAAATCATGTTCTTCAACACTTGTCGATCGGTCGCGGGCGTAAAGCTAAAAATGGTCCATGAACACGCCTCCTTTGTCAAACTAAAATCCAGAAGAAATTGTTGACTCCAAATTTGAGATAAATATGAGCAAAATTGAACACTCTCGTTATTCTCCCTCAAGCGTTGTAAAGCTTTTCTTTTATATTAGAGAAGCAAACTTTTAATTATTTTATCGAGTAAAATACTCATTACTTCTACTTTTACTTAATTTTTTTATTAAAATAGTTTTACACAGCAATAAATTATACATAAAAAGCTATGGGGAAAAAACCAGAAATGGAAAAAACCTCCCTTACAAAACAGGCTTACCTGTTTCACGCAAAAATAGCAATAAAGAGGAAACTTGGAGAGAAAAAAGAAAATTAAAAAATATAAAAATATGCATATATGAACACACAAAAATTGTAGTAGATAAAATTTAAAATTTGATAGCAGTCACTATTTAATTTAACATATCGATGTCAGAATCTAATCTCATTTTAGCGCTAGCTAAAACTGATGTATCCCCATTTCATTACGTGAAGATATGGCCATCTTTGAAAACTGTAACATTTAAAATTTTAAAAAAATTTGATAGCAGTCACTATTTAATTTAACATATCGATGTCAAAATCTAATCTCATTTTAGCGCTAGCTTAATTGTATCCCCATTTCATTACGTGAAGATATGGCCATCTTTGAAAACTGTAACATTTAAAATTTTAAAAAAATTTGATAGCAGTCACTATTTAATTTAACATATCGATGTCAGAATCTAATCTCATTTCAGCGCTAGCTAAAACTGATGTATCCCCATTTCATTATGTGAAGATATGGCCATCTTTGAAAACTGTAACATTTAAAATTTTAAGAAAAATTTGATAGCAGTCACTATTTAATTTTACATATCGATGTCAGAATCTAATCTCATTTTAGCGCTAGCTAAAACTGATGTATCCCCATTTCATTATGTGAAGATATGGCCATCTTTGAAAACTGTAACATTTAAATTTTTTTAGAAAAATTTGATAGCAGTCACTATTTAATTTAACATATCGATGTCAAAATCTAATCTCATTTTAGCGCTAGCTTAATTGTATCCCCATCTCATTACGTGAAGATATGGCCATCTTTGAAAACTGTAACATTTAAAATTTTAAAAAAATTTGATAGCAGTCACTATTTAATTTAACATATCGATGTCAGAATCTAATCTCATTTTAGCGCTAGCTAAAACTGATGTATCCCCATATATGGCCATCTTTGAAAACTGTAACATTTAAAATTCAAAAAAAAATTATAATTTGATAGCAGTACTCACTATTTAATTTAACATATCGATGTCAAAATCTGATCTCATGTTAGCGCTAGCTTAATTGTATATATCCTCATTTCATTACGTGAAGATATGGCCATCTTTGAAAACTGTAACATTTTCTCTTGGGAGAATTAAGCTCTCTCAATTTGACCTTGTACAGGTGACCGCCACGAAATCACTCAAATTAAAACAAAATTGTTGCAATCGATCTGCAATTGAGCTATCAAGTAACTGTCTAAATTGATAGAGAAAAATTAAAGAATAGAGTCTTAATCACAAGACCTAATGACTAAAGTATAGACAGGGAAATACTACCTAAAGGCAGGGTTTATACACCTCCTGGAAATCCTGGAAAATCCTGGATTTTTATTTTCTTCCTGGAAAGTTCTTGAAAGTGCTGGATTTTTTAACAAATTCCTGGAGAATTCCTGGAAAACAGAAACGAATAAGTGTACGTTTACTGTGCATATATGTTCACATAAAAGCTCCGTTTTCATTCCTTAACTCAGCCAGTAAAAAACGTTATGCAAATATATTTTGCTTGAGTGAACTAGTGAAAAACTCCTAGAAAACTCCTGGAAATAATCCGAAAATCCTCCTTGAAACTCCTGGATTTATTGAATTTTCTGGGCGTACAAACCCTGTAAAGGTATTATAAAATAGTTTCCTTGTTAGTTTCCGTTTGTAAATATATAAAAACAACTTGTAATTGGAAATAAAATTCATGGCAACATGCATGATATATCAGAAATCAAAGTAACTCCTAGTTCCCGTCTCCCCTCCCCCTCCTTCCACCCCACTTTACCGCTCCCCCTGGAACCCATCCGATTATTCTTCCAACGGAGTTGCCTAATCCAATTGTAACCCGTGCTGCAAACATCGCGTCTCTTTCTACGATCAGTAAAATAATCTATAGCTTACAGATCGGTTTACAATCACGGAGTCAGGGGGAGGGGAGGGGTGGAGTAGCCCCTGTAATAGATTACATTAAGTGGCACCGGCCGAAAGGGTATCTCCTTTCGCAAGCTGCAGGAATACAAGACTGGGGATTTTGAGGAGATAAACTGAAGAGATTACACGGTCGAGCTGAATTATAGACTTAGAAGGTAGGAACCGGAAGACTTACCATTTGAGTCTTTGCAGGAGTACCATTTTCGTTCATAAGGTATTTAAAAGAGATAACCTTTTTGTTTGTTTGTTTGTTTTGTTTTTATGTTTATAAAATGGATACCTTTTCTTTAAAATGTTGTATAAATGGATAAAGAGTAACCTCACAGAGACGGCTGTCTTTCGGCATAAAGCTACGAAGAGGCAGGGGAGGGGAGGGTATTGTCACCGTTTTACCTTGTTTTCTGTTTTATCTTTCCTTGCTTTCTTTCCATTTGGGTTTGTTTTCCATTTTCATTCTATGCCCTTTCCTTCCTGCATCTCACTGAGTCACACTTCTCATTTGTAATAAAAAAATCAACTTGAGTATTTGTGATTTTTTTATTTCGAATCACGAATCTTTAAAAACATTTTTAATAATTTTATTCATTACATTGCTTTTTCGCAATGGAGAGAATCAATCAACGAAGCCTTTTAGACGTTGTTTTCCAAATTGACGAATACATAGCCTGCAAAACATTATACTACAACAAGACTTTGACGTTTGAAAATAAGTCTAAATGCCTCTTCGAATGATAATCTTCCTGGGGCGGCTTTGAACTCAAAACCGTACTTAAGATTTAATCCTTTAATTGCTATGAAATCTAAAAGCGTAAAATGCTCTTGTTCTCTTACTTTTATTTTTTAGTCCCATTACCTACGTGAACGCTGGCTTTAGATCTCATGGTATCGGTCAAACCGACTCCTATAAAAACGCTCTGTATCGACCTTTCGTGTTAAATTAACTGCACTAGCTAATGAAACAAAATCCATCTAGCGGAAGGAATAAAATGAACCCATAGAACTAGTCGTCTAATAAGTACTTCAGAACCTTTGTGCAAGCGTATTTACGTGTGTTAGAGCATGAAATTAATTCTACAGAATTGGACGTGATGACTGGCTTGCTTTTTGATATAATTCGCTTCTAGATATTTACACTATTTTGGCTTCGAGTCTTATCCCCATTCATAGCACTAAGTTTTTGAAAAGACGATTAAATAAATGTTGTGGGACAATGTTTCAATTTTGAAATTAAGAGTTTACCCTTAAGGAGAAATGTATAAGTCAAAAATAGGACTATAAAGTACACGCTGATTATTGATTTAATGAACACTTGATCACACTCTATAAATGGTCTCCAAAGTGTCGTCATAGAAACGGCTTTTAAAAATACTTGATTACGTCAGCAGGGATGAATTATACTAGACTGTCAAGAGGCAGAGTCAAACATTGCCGTCATAGGCGATGGATGTTTGTGTGTGTGTGTGTGTGTGTGTGTGGTCATTGCAAAGAGATGGTCATTGTAGAGAGGTGGTCATTTTAGAGAGGTGGTCGTTGTTGTGAGGTCATCATTGTAGATAGGTGGTCAAGAGAGGTGGTCATTGTACGGAAAGGTGGTTATTGTACAGATGTGTAGTCGTTGTACACAGGTGGTCATTGTACAGAGGTGGTCATTTTAGAGAGGTGGTCGTTGTTGTGAGGTCATCATTGTAGATAGGTGGTCAAGAGAGGTGGTCATTGTACGGAAAGGTGGTTATTGTACAGATGTGTAGTTGTTGTACACAGGTGGTCATTGTAGAGAGGTGGTCATTTTAGAGAGGTGGTCGTTGTTGTGAGGTCATCATTGTAGATAGGTGGTCAAGAGAGGTGGTCATTGTACGGAAAGGTGGTTATTGTACAGAGGTGTAGTCGTTGTACACAGGTGGTCATTGTAGAGAGGTGGTCATTTTAGAGAGGTGGTCGTTGTTGTGAGGTCATCATTGTAGATAGGTGGTCAAGAGAGGTGGTCATTGTACGGAAAGGTGGTTATTGTACAGAGGTGTAGTTGTTGTACACAGGTGGTCATTGTACAGAGGTGGTCATTTTAGAGAGGTGGTCGTTGTTGTGAGGTCATCATTGTAGATAGGTGGTCAAGAGAGGTGGTCATTGTACGGAAAGGTGGTTATTGTACAGATGTGTAGTTGTTGTACACAGGTGGTCATTGTACAGAGCTAGGTGGTCATTGTTGTTGTTGCTTTATTGCTTTATTTGCATGACTCATCAGTTTGATTATACGAAGTATTGCAAAAGCATAATTTTACAAGGTTACAGAAGATAATAAAGAACTTTACAATATTTATCTAATGAGTATAAAGAATATAATTGTAGAGGTGGTCATTGTAGTAGTAATCATTTGTTTTATTGGCATGACCTATTTAATTACAGGTATTGCTAAAGCATATATAGAGAGAGAATACTTCATGGAAAGTGCGCGCGTACGGTTTTTATTCACGAGTTGTGAAGTATCATAGAACGAACGAGCGAGGAACGAGCGAGTGAGTTTTTATGATACAAAACAACGAGTGAATAAAAAACGTACAAAGAAAGTACTTTCCATGGTGTTTTCTGTTTATCATATGCATATCGAGATTTCTATAAATTCTAGTCATTTTTCTTTGAAAATAGTTTGCTTTTCCATGTTCAAGATTTTCAAAAAGGACAAAAACCCTACAAAACAAATTTATATTACAAACAGACGTCAAAACAAAACAATAATAATATTCATTTGTATCTAAAGTGAATAATAGTGCAAAATTAGAATTCTTTTCTGTGTAACTTGGACTTGTTCTCATTGACAGACGTTTTTGTTGTCAAATTCACGCCTGTTAAACATGCTCGGCGTTTCAAATGTCCCTCTAAGCTTGAAAAAATTACCTTGAACTTGATTTATCAGTGTTTTTTTCCAAGCTTTTGTATAAAAGGGCTCAGTTAGACTAAATTTCCATTCGGTGACTCCCAATCTGCCGCGGCCGTGAATCCTCCATCGCTTTTTGCAGCACAGCGTGGTTTTGAAAATCTTTTTCCTAGGCCTATAGAGCTCTTCCGTTCTGCATGACATCGATGACTTGTGGTAAATAAGCTAATCTACTTGAATTTTTACTGGATAAAGATTAAAAATTGAACAGCCAAGACTGAAAATCCTTCAATAAAAAGTAAAGCCAGTTTGAAGAAAAATTTTCATAAGAAATGAAGTCACTTCTGATTGGATCGACGTATCGTTTTCCTCACAAGTGAAGAAAACTATACGCGCATTCTGATTGGCTGAGAGCAATGAACGAACGAACATTTACTAAATGGAATTTTAGTGAGTAAATCTCCGGATATGTATATATAATAAATATTTTTATATAACATAAACAAATTGTAATAAGATAAACTATGTAACGTAACATTGTAGAGAAAAGGGTCTCAATGGGGTAGTGGCTTTTACGGTTAACGGTTAAATTCGCCCGTTACGGCTAAGTATAAGGTTAATAATTAATTTTCATTATTATTTTTTAATGTTAAAAATTAATTTTAATCGATGAATAACACACACTTGACGTTTTAGGACTCTTCTGATTTACGGCACAAGGCCCCCAGCTCTATTCTCCAGTACTAGATGACGAAACAAGACTCATACAAACCCCCTACATATTTGCGTTTCGTCAAACGAAAAATCCTTGTCAGAAAAACGTTTGACGACTGACATTTTTACGGCTAACGGTTAATTTTTTTTCTATTTCTACGTCTAACAGCTAAATTTTTGGCCCTTTTACGGCTAACGGTTAACCCCATTGAGACCCTCTAGCGAGGTGGTCATTATAGAGAGCTGGTCATATTGCACAGAGCTGGTCATTGTACAGAGGTGGTTATTGTACAGAGCTGGTTATTGTACAGAGCTGGTACAGAGCTGGTCAGTGTACAGAGATGGTCATTGTACAGAGCTGGTCATTTTAGAGGTTGTCACTAAATCGATAATCATACATGGCCAAGGCCCAAGAAAAACAGGACATATGACGTCATAGGTTGTATATGAAGTCTTGGGATTCCTGTGTCAGACAGCACCTCAATTTATGTTCGTTCATTATGCCCTAGTGTTCTATCAGATTACCTGTATTTGTCACACAAGTATTCAGTGCGTAAGGATATTGGAATGTACTATGTTAGTTATGAAGATTTTCTAGTGGTGAGGCTTTCGAACGTGTGATCATGAATCAAATGGAACGTTTAATCAAATGTAATCAAGACGTTAAGTGAAGCCTTCCAATATTTTAACTAATGTAAATGTGACCTCTGGCTGTTTATAAACACGTAATGCTAGCTGTAAAGATGGTTAGAACGAGACCAAGATGACTTCTGCGATGAAGAAACCTGCTCGTGACTTAACGCTAAGGATTGAACCACAGATGAACGAGACGCTATCTGGATCAACCACTCACTTAGAACATAGCCTTCATGAATGCTGCTTAAGTGATTTTCGAGAGGGGGATGATATATGTAACGGTTCAGGCAACAGAGATAAGGTGGAAATTGGCAACCTTACTCAACAAAAAATTCATGGATCAAACCAGCTTCCAAACACCGAACCAAGGCCCAAATATCCACCGCCTTACGCAATGAGCGCACGACGTCGTCCTAAGCTTCAAAAGCAAAGTCACTCTGATCTGACTGATTATAAAGAATTTCACATGAAGATTTTAGTTGAAGGGAAAGAAGTACTGGATACGTGTATACAGGGAAAGTACTGCCCTCGCGGGTCATTGAGTGCGTCTCCGCAGCAGGAAACGTCAAACGATGGTAATCAAGTCATGGAATCACTTCAGCTCGAACAAAATGATACAAAGAAGGCCACTAAGTTCTTCCCGGCATGGTTCACCAAAAAAATTCAATCAAAATCGCAGTGTGAAAAAAACGTGGAACCTCCGATCGGTTTTCGCTCTCTACGAAGAAGTCGATCATTCAGCGGCAGAATTAAAGATAAAATCAAAAGTATTACCCCTAGTAATTCCAACCATACAACGGCCGGCTCCCCAGAACAACAAAGATCTAAGTATTTACAGCCACCCGTGTTTTATAAGATTATCGACCTTAAAAACATTAATCGCGATGATCACGCTTTCCGCACGAACTATCAACGCAGATATAGCGATCAAACTGACTTCAATGCTACGAAAGCCTTTAGGTGCAAAGCAAGAACTCAGGTCTTCTAAGTTTTCCACCTTAAGCTTAGAGCGTGGATTGAAACAGCGTGCAGTCTCCGACAAAAAGTTGCTCGAGCGAAAAAACAGCAACTCATTCGAGTTTCCATTTTGGTCTCAGATCACCGACGAGGACCGAAGTCGATCGTGTAGCGCTCGGATTAGGGTTCAGTCGGAAACCCATCGTGATACGAATGGAATGTTGGAAACTAATTTGTGCTCTACAGAACTTTAATAGGAGAATATATCATGTATTTTTGCTGCCGAGTTGTCGATAGAGTTCATTTGAATTATGTAATAATCAGAAGCACCTCGGTGCGTCAGTGCATGTCACTGGCATGACTTCACGTATTCAAACTTGTCTGAATATTGTTCAAAATCATGCTTTTTGATGAGCGCTGTGGGACACCAACAACATGAATAATAATATGTCAAGACAAATGAAAATTGACACGCAGTACGACTGTGTGTCTAATCCATGGAAAAATTACAAACATTCACTACTGAAATGAAGATTTAAAAGTTGTTCAAGTTCACTAAAATCAGTATGTATATAAACTTTTGTGGATATTCTGTTTCCTCAATTGAGATATCAATGACCGGAATAATTACTAGATGGGCATATATTTTTGAAAAAGGAGTAAGCATTTCATTTAATAAAGGAGACATGACCCTAAACAGCCTATAAGGTCCTATAATCTACATGGTATGCTACGTTGTACACGTACTAGCTCTTAAGCTTGTTCAACACCGATACCAAATCTATTTTTAGTTCTTTTTTGTAACATGGAAAAGTCTAGACTTGTAGAATCTCTAATGCATGATTGAGGCTAACAAATAGCAAACCCCTGAGGTAAACCATTTGGTCGTGACCTTTCTGATGATGATAGAAATAATTTAAATCCTGGGATTCTTGCGCCATGTTAGATAGAAGATTGTAATGTGTTATCTAGTATTTTGATGAGTAAAAGTACCAAGATGGCTAGGTTTTGGAGAGTGCTTTTTTATATGCCATCAGTTGGCTAAGGTCAAGTATTCATGAGTAGTTACTTGGGCTGGCTGGCATTATTGTCTGACGTACTGACTAACCCTATATATAGTAGATAACTATCGAAAGTCGTTTTTATCACACTGAATCAAAATCCTAAGCTCAATCCCCTTAAAACATTTTTAATCTTAAGCCCTCTAAATATATCTTTTTTCGTTCTTTATGTGTCAATTTTTGATTCACTGGCCAAAACAGATTGGAACTGCCTAACTGGTAGATTCTCGCCATGTTATTTTAAATCATTGAAGTTCAATTAACCCGTCTACTGCTGTTATCGTTGATAATCATTGCTAAGATATATTGATGATAAAACAGGTTAAGACTAATCGAACAAAGCAATTAATAATCTATCTTTTATTAAACTTGTCTGATGTGGGCTGAACATGAAGTGGGTGTGGCAAAACGTGCTTGTGCTAGTCCTTCTCATAGATATTTTACTTTTTATCCGGTTAGCAGTAACCACAGTAACCAACTTCCCAGACATGCTTCACTTACTACATACACGTAACCAAGACAAGGCTACGAGCGTAAAGCTCAGTCATTCTTAGCTAGACGAAAGTCCATAAGTACGAGCTCTTTCCACTTAGCCTCGTTCAAATTCCTTTGTATATGTACTAGGTGAAGCATCTCTCGAAAGAGGACTATTCATTTCTTTTTTAGAGTGAAGTGGGTGTGTCAAAACGTGCTTGTACTAGTCCTCCTCAAGATAGATATTTTTGCGTTTCATCTTGCAATTTCATCAGTTGCATTCTTTGGTAGCGTCTTCGTGGTCCCCGTCACGAGTGGTCGGTAATTTTCCACAGTAAGAAAAACGTCATCATAAAATAATTATACAAGTATGACGCCAAAAGAACTAAAGAGCAAAGCATAGCCCTTGGCAATCAAACTTTGAACCATAACAAGATTAAAAACTATATTAAAAACTATATACATGGAGCCAACTGTAGGTCAAAAGTACTAGAGAGCCAAGTATGTCCTTGGGCGATCAAGTTTGAAACATCACAAGATGAGAACTACAGAGCCAACTGTCTCACGTTTGTGAATCAAAAATACAACAAAGCCATGTATAGTCCGCGGCAACCAAACATTGCTGATTGAACTGCTCTCTTAATTAAGCCTGGTTCACAATAGCGGCATAAGTATAATTAGCAACAGACTCAGTAATGTACTGCTCGTCTTTTCACTAGTGACATAAGCATAAGCAACATACACAGACTCAGTAATGTACTGCTCATTTGCAGTGCTTGTCTTTTTCACACTTATTTGATAAACGTAATATGAATATGTTGCTTGTATGTTTGTGTCGCTAGTGTAAACAAGGCTTTACAAACGAGTGTAAACCAGGCTTTACAATACGAACAGCTTTGACTGAAGTAAATGACTTAGTTTGTTTCGATTCGTCGCGATCACCAACACCATCTCCCTCAGTGCATTCAATGATACCCACACTTCGTTATCATTGAATTGAATTGTTACATGACATTAGGGCAAAAGTCAATGTATATTAATGCATGCAGTGATATTATGCAGGTTTAACCGTGACGTAATTATAGACCTGGTGTGATGACAAGACCGAAATGAGCTGATCATGTTCTTCGATGTCTATCTTTTTGAACCCAAGACCTTGAATATCCCACTCAGTTTGATCTTTGGTTCCAAGACAGTTAAATCTTTACCGACTGGTTCAGGATGAAGATCACTGTGTACTTGTTTTGTTGAATAGTGGCTGTCTTTCATAAGCGCGTACACTTTTATTCACTAGTTTTTTCCCTTGAATAGAGGCAGAGGATAGTTCCCCTGGCCACCATATAACGCAACAAATCAGAATAATGATGTAACACGTAATAACGCATCTTCTGAAATTACAACTCCATAGTACTCCCCCCTCGTCTTCTACGTTGTCTCTTCCTTTCCCGTCTTACTTCCGCGTTACCTACTCACCATTTTAAAGTAGCGCACAGAAAACAAGGTGTTTTTACCCCTGATTTTGTATTATCTTATTTCGGCTATATGGAAAAGCATTTTCCGGACATTTTATAAACAATCTTGCAGTTGATGTTCTTAGTTTTAATTAATTCATCCGCATTTAAATCTCAAAACGGGCTCTTTTCATGTCTGTGCGTTTTCGGTGCCACCATTTCAATTGTTCACAGTTAGCAGTTTTGAGTTTCTCAAACTTCCTGTTCATTCATTTTCAAAATATAACGAAAACAAATCACATTAATTACAAGCTCAAAGATCTGCAGTGCGAATTTCTGGAATGTCAGCCAAAGAAAATTCAAAAACACTTGAAAAAAGTGAAATTTTCATCAAGCAAAGCATACAACAAGATGTCATTTTTCATCACTCCAAGAGTTATCACATTTGATATCGCGATTATTAAATAATGTGATAAAACCAAAGGAGGCCATGGCCATGCACGTGCGCTGCTGAAATTCCTCACATAAATAGTAGACACAGCATAGAAGAACACCCTAGAATTGAGGTAGTCCAGGGCCAGTTAATAAAAAACTATTTCAGTTAAAAAACAGGGGCACAAACTTTTGAGACACCTTGTCTTGTCAATTTCCAGTGCGCGCGCATCTTTGTGCAGTAGCCACGATATCTAACTACAATAACAACAGTATTATTGCACTATTAGAATGCAGTTATAGTGTGTGCGAACGTACAGTGTCTCCAGTTAGCGCGTAAAACATATCACATTTAAAAACGGTTATTATCTAAATACAATATGCCAAAGCCAAAACCAGATGATTTCTTATCCATTCATTTCTTATCTGTGGGCTTGTCTCCTGATATACTTCATTAATATTTTCTAGTTCTTATCAGAGCGTTCTATCTATATTCTCTAATATTATTAACTGCATGAACAAATTTGTGTTCATCTCCTACATTATTGTCTTAGTTCACACTAAGCCATGTAAGCAAAACGGCAACAAAGTACCATCTTCTGCAATACTGTTTAGTAATCACATGAAACCTTACCAGCTAGCAACTGATCTCTCGAAATCTTGTAGCATATCGCGCCAAGCCAGTGAAGAGAAAAAAGATTCATCTATTTATAATTCCGTGGAACATAACGAAGTTGTGAGAAGCCCATCTTCCAACATTGTGTCGAATTCATCTTTGTACGAACGGCCACTGTATGAATTACGTCTCAAATCGCGAATAAACTCCGGCTCTTTTAGAAAGAACTCGCTTTTAACATCATTAGCACTTCTTTTGCTCATTGCTCCAGAGCTCCGTCTACGTACCAGCAGACTACTGGGACAGTCCGCGTTGGCGTCGACTGCTGCGTTAATCCTTGAGTCGTTTTCATTATGTTTCAAGTCAAGTACCTTCGACGCATCGATTGATTGCGCTTGATCGCTGTCGAATGAGGTGAAGATTTTTGGGACTGTTAATTCTAATTTCACATTTTTGGAGGTGTCTTCTTTCTCTTCACCCGTCGTATCCATGATTGTACAGTATGCAAAAAGATCTTGTGGCTTGTTTCAAAGAGAAAGCAAAGAACAATAGACTGACTGGCTATGCTGTAGATCTTTGAGATGAGCTAGATTCTATTGCAGCATTTTTGGCCTTCATCAGATCGTCCGATACAGTCATTATGAATTGGATATCATTATTCAGGGTCGGAGTTCATTTCATTGATTCGGGTTTTATGACCGTCAAATACCGTCAGGGTTCTCAAGACACAAATGCTCTTGAAAACAATTTTCGTTATTCAAAGGAAACAATCAAGCATGAAGAACTATAAATATAAAATATGCAACTCAATTTTGATATCATTACAAATCACATACCAAATTTGACAATATTTACAAAATGATTGGCTGACATTAGACATAATATTTACAAAATTGGTTGTCATAGCAACGCGCGCAAACAACTTTAGTTCAAAACTACATAGCATTATGTTGGGATTTGACAAACTGTCTAAGTTTATTTATAGCCTTTATCACGGATTTGTGCGCTTGACATCACTTCACTTTGTCTGCTATTCGACTCATCACATATTGTTTTTCAATTAAATTGTAATTAACTTTCTATTAGGCTTTGGTGAAGGACAGTAGCTCGCGATTTGATCTAACTGCATACAAACACTATCTATTGCACTAACTATAACCATCATTAATTAGTGAGCATGGTATCCATGGTAGCAGACGACGTATCATGACCACAGGTAATCCAAGGCCTATGGTGTGGTTTGAGTACCTTAGCAAGCCTGGTCCGATCGACACAAGTTACAAAAATTTAAGCTGATGACAAAATGGACTACATTCTCAAACAGCACCTTTATTCTAGGGCTTTTTCTGTGTTTGAGGATTTATTCATATACCAGAAAAAGAATAATGAATTTTTGGAATTCCAATTTTTTACAAGCCATGCCGACCAGCAAAACCATTCTTTCTGGAATCAAGTTTTCAAAACTTCCAGTCTTGAACTATTAGATCTAGAATCAAAAACTGTAAAACTCCTGAAAGTGCTCTTTAATTCTGTCCATTTTGTGATCAGAGCTGATATTGACTTGTGTCACATGACCAGATCCTGCAAAATGCCTGTTGTCCATTTTTTCTACCTTACAACTATATTAGGTTATTTATAAAATATTTGAGATATAACGCGCGCGCTGATTGGCTGGCTACCATGTTTATATCGGAGGACAGAGACATGGCTCGCTCAAAAAACGTCGAAAATATTTTATAAAAGCAATATAAAACGATCGCTTATGTCTCTGTACTGTGATATAAACACTCTGGAAGATGTAGAGCACTCGAAAAGCAAGAGAAACACTCGGCTACGCCTCGTGTTCCTAAGCTTGCTTTTCTCTTGCTCTACAACTTCCATCGTGTTTATATCACAGTAACAGAGACATGCGCGCGCGTTTTATATTCCTTAAATATAAACTAAATACACAAAGCATGTCAGCAAGCATAAACATTTAAACCTATCTACATATATATACATACAAATTATATCCACTGAAGACATCCCAAAAACTTGCAGTCTGTTCCTGGCCGAGAAAATGTCTCAAATCAAATCAAGGTCAATCAATGTAATTCCTTCTTGGGATCATGAACTATAGTTCAGTGACAACTAAAGATATCCTTTCAAATCATCCAGGCATTATCAATTTTCTTGAAAAGTAAGAAAAACGGCAGCAATGCACTTTCTTCTTGGGATCAAGAACTGAACTAAAGATGTCCCTCAAAGTCATCCAGGCATTGTCAATTTGCCTGCAAAGTAAGAAAGATAGCAGCTGCAATGCCCGTGCTTCTTTCCTGGGATCAAGTAATAAAGCTCAGTGGACTAAAGATATCCTATCAATTGTCCAGGCATTGTCAATTTTTCTGAAAAGTAACAAAAACAGCATCAATGTATTTCCTTCTTGGGATCAAGAGCTAAAGTTCAGTGGAACACAAAGATGTTGTCAACAATCCATCCGTGTCGTCCACATGAGTCTCCGTACCATCCGGCGAAAAGTCAAAAGAGTGATATCGACGAATTTTGGACCGAGAATCCTCCAATTTCAATAAACTTATAGCTTTGTCTAGTTCTGATAATGAACTGCTTTTTCTTCGGTGAAGCCGTGGTTTTGCGTGTAGTATTCTTTTAGGTTGTACCATCTCAGTTTTACTAGTACAGTCGACGTCTGTTAGATTATTTTGTTTTTGATCGTCATGAATCTTGAGTTCTTCATTAGAGATGGTATGTTCATTCATATGTGATTCTTGGAGTAAAGATTTGTCGTGAGCTTGAGGACTCATACTCAAAATTTCGTCACAACTGGACTCGTTCGCTTGTTCTACTTGCATGCCCATCGCTTTTCTCTCTCACTGGATTCCTTAAATGTTGTTTTAGTTAACCATTCTCGAGTATTTAATCACCGATAATTTGATAGAGAAAAGATATCCTTAGAAACTCCTTGAAGGATTGTCCATGAACAGGAGTACTGGATTGTCAAGTATGATAAAGGTACCGAAACAACTATGAATATATTTTGACAAAGCCAATGTAAACTAGCTTGCAAATCCAATTTGATCACTCATCCATGACAGTGGCCTCGATCCTGCATGCAAGATTTTCAGTGTCGCTTTAAAGACATAACTATTAGGCAAAAACGACTTACGTATATCACTCTGCCAAGTTTTATCATCGTAGTTATGTTATACGACATGTTTTAAGAATTCGACCAAGTGAAAACGTCAATTAATTGCATATACAAAAAGCACAACAAACAAATATCAAGTATTTAAATAAGCCACAAAGACAAAAGCACTTACCGAAGTTGATATTGTGTTTAACACTGAATGGCATCACCACGTGATCTGTTCTCTGCTGTCACAGTGACGTCACTCGTCGGAATTCTGTCCACTTTATTGCACAATTATCGGATAACGTAACTTTAAAAATACTACATTGGGATGGTTTGGTGTTATCATAGGATTTTTTCTTAATGTGAGGATTTAAATATTGCGAAATGATAAGTTATTCTGATAGTAATCACCTTTTGACTAAAAATTCCTTAAACCCGTTGATTATGATCCATAACCCGCCTTCATGGCCTATTCGACTTCCAAGGTACAAAGCAGACTAAGGATCTGTTTATATGGAGGCGAGCCAGCCCGGTAAACAGACCGACTTCTTTTGTTTTCTTTTCCCTTGGGGCCAGCCGGGGGGGCCCAGAGAACAAAAGAAGTCAGCCCGGACATACCGGGCTGGCTCGCCTCCATATAAACAGATCCTTAGTCTGCTTTGACCTTGGAGGTCGAATAGGCCACGAAGGTGGGTTATGGATCATAATCAACGGGATTAAGGACGTTTTTGTCAAATGAGGTGATTACTATCAGAATAACTTATCATTTTGCAATATTTAAATCCTCACATTAAAATAAAGTCCTATAATGACACCAAACCATCCCAATGTAAATCTTTTTAGAGTTACGTTATCCGATAATTGTGCAATAAAATGGACAAAATTCCGACGCCGAGTGACGTCACTGTGACATCAGAGAACAGATAATAATAATAATAGTAATAATGATATTTTTTTAAATATATTTAATTATTATTATTATTATTATAATTATTATTATCATCATTATTAATACCAAGTCGTTTCTTCTTATTCGCGAAGTGATTGTTGTAAGGATTTAGCGAGCTCGCGTTGCATCACTTTTTCTCCCTCCTTCCCAAGCGCCTTTGCGCGCCCCAATCATTCCCAAATATAATTCCTTTGCGGATAGAAAAAATAAGTGGCGACTGGGTACGAGTCTGGGTACAAAATTCTCACAGAGTTATAGAAGCGCGGATCTCTAAAATCTTTCATATACTAGGGTTGGGGTTAGTTCAAACCTGGGGTTAGTTCAAACCTACTGAAATTTGTAGGGCTGGGCGAATTCACCTTGGCCTAGGTAAGGTTAGGGCCTAGGTTTAAGGCTAGCCAGATCACGTGATAAGCAACTGTACCAAACTTGGTCACCCTAGACGAACTGACCTTCAGCCACTTAGTACCACTAGCTGTTCTAACTCCACTTCTCTATCCTAGTTTTCAAGATCACCGCCCCTCAAATTGGCCATAGTGCAACTTTCCCTTTTTGACTAAATATTGACCACCAAACTAGTACCCTTCCCCTAAATCTTGATACAGTTCCTTGATTTCAAATAAAACAGTGAGGATATGTTGATAGTCTTAAATTGCTACTTTGATCAAAAATCGGTGAAACTTTATTAGTTGCAGAAACTTCGTTGAATGAATCTTCAAGGGTCTATTGATCACCAGTTAAAATATCTATTTGATATTCAAAAGGGAAGTACTAGATTTTTAGCGTTCTTTTTAGGTGCCAGTGACGTCATCGACTCAACTCATGGATTTACTCCATACATTTCTTTGTATTTTATGACTTGAATTATTTTATTCATTTCTGCTCTAATAATTTTGCTGAAAAGAGTTTTCTTGCAGTTGTGTCAAGGATTAACTGCATTGCCAGTGATCTTCAATTCGAAAAAAATTACACGGAGATATTTTGATTGCAAAATACAAAGAAATGTATGGATTGAATCCATGAGTTGAGTCGATGACGTCACTGACACCTAAAAAGAACGCTAAAAATCTAGTACTTAATTCCCCTTTTGAATACCAAAAAGATATTTTAACTGGTGATCAATAGACTCTTGAAGATTTTTTTCACGAAGTTTCTGCAAAATAAAATTTCACCGATTTTTGATCAAAGTAGCAAAAATACGTTTTTGGGTGAATACATTAAGGGTCAAAAACATCAACAGTAAGAAAAAAGGATCGATTTTTTGCTTAATTCTGATACATTCTTAATAGTGTCCACGTACGTCAACAATACTCATCAGGGGGATGAGTATCGCGGGCGCACGAATCCCTGACGGCTGAAATCTGAGCCTGCTGAATTAAGGGACCGGTCATTATTTATCCCCTGGAGGAGGGGGGAGGAGTCGGAGGATTTTTGTTGAGACCGTAAAATTCACATGATCCCCCCATAAAGCACTGTAGCATTTAATGATCCCCCCTCATTGGGTGTAATTTTCATGATCCCCACCCCCTCAAAAAGTGGTTATTATCAATACCAATGTAAGTACATAGCCTTCGTTTTGACGGTAGTCAAACCATGTTCTTGTTCAAATCCTACTCATAACCTGATCGTCCCACCGTAACTAAAGTCGTTGTAGGTCCGTTCGTTCACTTTCCTTTTTCCAGGGACCGCGGAGCAAACTTAAAAGTGGTGCGGCTAAATAAATTCGGATTTATCGCTCATAATAATAAAAAGGCTCATTAGGGACGGACCATTTGATTTTTGATGGAATGTGTCCTAACAACGTGTCATTGGGTATCCCTGTGTTACAAGTAATTTTCTTAAGCTTTTATTTTGGCCTGTATCTTGACCAGATCATGAAATATCGAAAAACTTGAATTGCGACAGTAATTTGTAGCAGCCGATATGTTTATTTAATTCGCTTATGGGAAATATGATGAATCTATACTTAGAGAATTTTCTTTAGAAGCGTCTTTTGGGATATGTCTAACGATTCTACACAGGAAGCCCAACGGTGCTCCCCTTAACTGGCCCCTTTGATATATCTCATAACTCAATAACATTAGCATGTTTTGAAAATGTTTTTATTCTATTCCCAACTAACTTATAACGTACAAGCGCCCAGAATTAGCTTCGATAATTATTATGCCTAGATTTTTCAACGGTGCTCCATCAAAATATAGTTATTTTTGCTATAAGTTCTAGTCTATGATACATACACGTGGAACACCGGCCCTCGCTAAAAAATCTTTACGTGGCTTGATGTGGAATTTTTTGTCATGGACGATATGGAATGATATTTCTCTTTCTATTTTCTTTGCTTATTTCTCTTTGCGCATTCACTCAAGTTTTCGATTTATGAGAGAAGCACGACGATTTATGAGAAAGCACGACGGAACCATGGAGGACTTGTGGAGGACGTGGAGCATCGTCGCTTTCTGAGGCTCACTGCTACAGATCATATTACTTGTTACTATGCCAAAGTTATCGGTTAAGTAAGAGGTCCTCTTGCTACTGCTTGTAAAGCCTGAAGTGCTTATAAGTGATAAAAATGTTCATTTTATTCTTAAGTCAAATGACATACATGCAGGTATTCAAATTCTCAAAACGACATTTCTTCGTATACTGGCAAAGCTGACCCTATCAACTGTTTTGTATCAGTCGGGAAGCATACGTTTTCTACAAAATATTTTCAAAACGTTTGAGTGAAGCATGAATTCCTACCAATCAAATCTCACTTCTGCATGTGAAGATATGAAAAATTATGCATGGAATCCACTATAGGCTTTTATGGACAAAATTATTGCCAGAATTGTTGACACGATTTTGTCTCGATGCGCGTGCATAGTAGATGGTCATGAGATTTGCTCTCCCCACGCCCCCTGTACAATGTTGCTGTGACAACCCCCGACACCTACTACTCGGCAATCAGTCCATGCAACATACCTTTTAGCTACCAGCAACATTGTACAGGGGGAGGGGGGTCTAATAATATAGCCACAAAGTATATAATGTACAAAAAATCCGTATATTTTACATCGTGCCAACTAATTCTGGCAAGGATTGTAGATCATTCGAGCACAAAGCGTTAGCCGCTTGGTAAAAATAATGTAACAATTATGCAAATGGCTCGCAATGGCTATTTCCTTTTCTTATATATTTATTTATGTTTGGTTACTGTAATTTGGGAAATGAAAAATGTGATAATGAGCCGTCAAGAATTCGCTTGTTTTCGAATAGCAATGCAGATATTGTGTTTAAATTTTCTTGTGAAAAAGTAATACTAATGTGGAACAATACTTGCAAGCATTATATCTCATATATTTTAAGTAAAGTAACTCACTGAATGGCTGTTTTCTGGTTATTTTGGAAACTGAAAAGATGTATGTTTTAGTTACACCTCAAGGTTTTCATACGAGAGCCCACGCCACTAGACCCGAAGAGGAGTACGTATATGGGTAGTTGCAAAAGTTTACTCTCTTTTTCATTTTTTGTCTTGGTCTTTAACATAAATCAGTGTAATATAGCTCAATTATAACACACATTCTGATTGGCTGAGAGACCACCAAAATCTATGCTCTATTTCACCGGTAAAGACATGGTTTTCTGATGAATGATTATACCAAAAAGTCTATCCACAAATTTTACCTTAGTAAGGTAACCCAAACTTTACCCTGCGTTGCTAGCGATCTGTGTTTTTTTGGGAGGACGAAGAAATGAAAGGCCTACGGCTCATGATTTTCAAACTTTTCTCGTGTTTCTCCCAACATCACGCGTGCTCTATTTCACCGATGAATCATAGAAAACTATCTTCTATTGCTTAACTATGGTGAAGAGTTCTTGTTCATCAGCTGTGACCCCCCCTCCCCCTCTCAAAGTGATAAAAGCCGAATGATCCCCTCTTTTGCTTCGACTAAAATCATGCAATCCTCCCATCCTCCCCCTAAAAATTCTCCTCCCCCTCCTTCCCCCAGGTGATAAATAATGACCTGGAATAAAAACTTTTGTAAATGTATTGAACATGCGCACAAAACTATCAAGGGCGCAAACGGCGTTAAACCGATTCTGTGGAATCACCGCGGCTCTAGCTTGAATTTTACAAATTTAGAAATAACTGTTGTAATTATATAATCATAATTCCCAATGTTAAATCGTTACCAGACAATCAAGTTAAATCAGTAAGTGCTACTATTATGAAAAAACGCCAAAATCAAAAGCTGAAAGAACACTGAAATAACTCCTAAGGATCTAATAATCACTAGGTAAAATCTTTTCTCGGTATTCCAAAGGGAAGTATTATATTTTTATGAATCTTTAGAGGTGACAGTGACGTCATTTACTCAACTCACCGCTTCGCTCCATACTTTCCATACATTCTTTGTATTTTGTTCATCGAAATATCCGTCAATGTAAATGCTCTACATTGAATACAATTGGCCAGAAAATCAATTCTAGACGCAAACAATGCAATAAAACCCTTTCACACAAACTATTAGTGTAAAAGAAATAAAATAAATCACTGGCCAACGTTAACTAAATACAAAGAAATCGGTATGAAGCGAAGCTGTGAGTTGAGTAAATGACGTCACTGACACCTCTAAAGATTCATAAAAATATAGTACTTCCCTTTGGAATACCGAGAAAAGATTTTACCTAGTGATTATTAGATCCTTAAAGAGTTATTTAGTGTCGTTTCAGCTAAATTTGATTTCGGCGTTTTTTCATAATAGTAGCACTTTAACGTATACGAAAGGTCTTTCGAATTTTATCTAGAAACAGTTAAAACAGTGGGAGTCTACCTTATGAAATATTCTGAAAATTATTGACTTAACAATCACACTTTTTTCTGTGTGTGCTGATGTCTAAGAAAATACGCGACTGCTTGCGAGACGTAGCAACTGCAGTAACTAAGGAGTCACACCGGAAACATGAATCCAATAAGGGGCAAACTGTCAGATACGAGATTAGTTATACTCGAGGGGAAAAGATAATACGATCCCGACACAAGTACCAGGTCACCGGTAATAATGTCTATACCCTCCTTAAAATAAAGATTTTTTTTTTTGCAGGATTGACGTCCTGCCAGCCAACAAGTTTGTTAACGTTATCAATGAGGTTATGTACCCATTTGTAAGCCAAGCACGATTTCCCAATTTCTATCTCTTGAATAAACATTGCTAGTCACGTTTTAAGGTCGTTGCGCGGAATTTTGGAAGGACTTGTTAATTAGTCCCAAGTTAGAATCGTGAGTACACGTGGTGTTCGAGAGAAGAGAACGTGAGCTTTCTAGTGTATTATTAGGGTACGCCACAGTAATATCCCCGCGATAAATTCAAAAACGCCCCTTTTTACTACGGTAACGCCTTCTGTCTTCCGTCTTCGGCCGTCGTCACGTTTTCCATTCGTCAAATAATTGCTGTTTCACTGTGAAGAGCGATTACGGAGTTAAAAAATGAGTTTTAAATTCATCAGGATCAATAAGAGTGGGTGTATTAGACAAACAAACAACAACAACGAACAGAATGAATGTAGAGTGATTTTACTTAACCCGAGCAAGAACCCGTGAAAAAATAATACGTATAATAGTTAAGGCGCTGTTACACTGTGCAATTTTCCCAGCCCCAGCAACTTGTCTCGCAACGGCGTTGCAGAACAAGTTGCAGAGAAACTTATGGCGCTGTTACACTGTGCAATTTTCCCCAGCAACTGACCAAAAATATTGCAAGTTGCTAGGGAAAATTGCACAGTGTAACAGCGCCATAATTGTCTCTGCAACTTGTTTTGAAACGCCGTTGCGAGACAAGTTGCTGGGAGAATTGCACAGTGTAACAGCGCCTTTAGTAGTAGACTCATTGTTTTCGTTTTTTCTTTATTATCAACTAGTACAAACTAAATAGCCATTTTTCTTTTTAAATCAAATCACTCTACTGGTTCATGCCATCATCATCATTATCATCACCATCATGTACCATATCTGTTCAATGTATCAAGTGTTGGTCCGTCAATAGAGAGCTGAAGCCGTATTTTATTTTAATGTTTATAGCTATACATTTGACGCGTAGTTGCTTTGCTTACACGCTAATATACAGAAGCATGTATGTCTGCATTGTTGCGCGGATTCTCGAGTAAACAAAGCTAATTGGTCTCATATAATTTGTCATCAAATTTTGAATAGAGGGCGACAATACACGTGCGTGTTGAATAGCGCAGATTTTGTATAAGTGGTGAAGCGTCCGCGTCGTAATGTCGCCATGCCAGTGCCATGATGTCTATAAAAACATTCCAAATTCCTGGCTGTGCTTGGCTGTAACGTTTTCACAGTCATACGCCGAAACTGTGACCACCATTTAGTGGATACCAAGACTGTTCTACGGGAGAATATGTGGCATTCTTGGACTTCCCCTCCCAAAAAAGATTTCTTTTAATTTGTTTAATTTTTGAAACCGTTTCATCATCATCTTCATTATCATTATCATTATCATTTTAGGCAGGCATTGGGTAGGCTTCTTGAGACTTATCTTAATTGTAAGCCATGCATGGCAAGGATGGCACTCAAGTTGCCTGTATATTTTGTTTTAAGATATATCAATTTTGATTTGGGATTTTTCATAGTATCTTTTAATATATTAGTTGGTGGTTAAAATTATATATCAAAATGGTATTGCATTGATGGAGTTCATGATCGAAGATTGTATAGAAGTGTTTATGAATGGTTTAAGTGGTTGAGATTACGAGTAAGTAATTTAAAAAGGCAATTATAATGTTTAGTAAGAGTAGACACCCTACTACCTATATCAATTTTGAAGTGATTTGGGATTTTTTAGAGTATCTTTAAAATTGGTAGTTAAAATTGGGTATCAAAATGGTATTGCTCTGATGGAGTTCATGATCGAAGATCGTATAGTAATGTTTGTAAGTGGTTTAAGTGTTTGAGACTGCGAATAAATGCATGGATCAACTAGAGGCAATTAACGTTCAGTGAGGGTGGACACCCTACTTGATTAACCAGTGATCCTTGTCAACTTCCTATGATAGATATACAAACCTTATTAATAACTTAGACTAACAATATCGTTAAGGAACAATAACATGTTTGGCCCAAAATATGTGAGTTAAGCCCTCTTGAATGAGCGTCTTTACATCTTTTGTTCAACAATTTGACGTTTAATGAGGACCTTAAAGAATTAAAAGTAAACAACTGGAGGGCATATGAGGGAAGACATGCGAGAGAGAGTGATGGGTTTTAAAATAGTAAGACTCTGACAAACTTCTGTGAGTCTAGCAATATTGCCTGCTCGCCAAAATGTTGTCAGTTATAGACACGGAGAACGACAATTTCGATTATAAAAAAGACTGCCAACAGACTTTACCCGAAAACTTGGCTTCTTTGGCACAAAGATTCAGCAAGAAAGTTGTACAATTGTACACACTTTCAAGAAGACATTCTTTACAAGAAAATCCCGCACCTTTTTCCAAAAGTATTCCTCCACCTCAGCATACTAGAAGGGAAGACGCTAAGAATGACAGAGAAGACGTAGCAATAAAACCAATGCACCTAAAGCAATGGAAAAAACTCCGACATTCTTTACAAGAAAATTCCGCCGTAACTTCTGCCAAAAGTGTTCCTCCACTTCAGCATGCTATAATGGAAGAAGCTAAGAGTGACAAAGAAGACGTAGCAATAAAACCAATGCACCTAAAGCAATGGAAAAAATTCCAGCGTAGAAAAACCGAGCCTCAATTCTACGATTCCATACCAAGACCAATTCCTTCAAAAATTCGCTCAAAGAGCTTTTCTGGGAAAGACAGCAAAAAGGTGGTTATTATAAACAATACTGTTTACTACGAGGAAGAAGACACGGTAATGGTGGATGGGTTTTTGACAACGACTTTTTGCTCCACCGAACTTTGAAAACTGACAATGTGTCCACATTGAGCTATAGCTTTCTCATTATCATGCGGAAAAAATCATACTTGAAACGTGCAGAGACAACTTGTCAGAGTTGCTAATTCGATAAGTATAAGCTAAAGGGTGGAATGTGGCCTGAATGCTCAAAGGGAGCAACACTTGTGCTTCAACTTGCCCAGAAAAAACGACCAATGGCCTTTTTTCGACTGAAGATGACCCAGTATATCACCGGCCCGAAAACGTTTTTAGAAACTTCATTTTATGCTTTCGAAGCCTTTTATACTGATAATGAACTTAATTAAGTGCAAGACAGAAATGACATTTGATTTTTACTCAGCTCGTAGCGAAATTTTGAACAATAGATTTTATTCCCAACGGGTACTCGTTAGCTCGCTGCGAGTGCTTTCAGAGAGGTCTGGAGAATGGCCTTAAGGCTATGTCACTAATCCATAAATTTGAAAACGCATCTTATTTTCTCCGCTCTCCGTTCTCGCTCTCTATACTGTATCGAAACGGCCTTTTCGCAGATAACAAGGAAACTAGATTTTTTTCTGAACGGAAGAAGATACATTTTCAAATTTATCATGATTGCTTTGGACGAAGTCTAAATGTACGTACCGTATTTTCTTGATGAAACGTCGAGACACGAATAAACGCCGAGTTCAACTAAACACCGGGTTTACCAGGCCGGCTTAGTTTAAAACAAATTAATATCCCCAGCGTTTATTCGGGGTCCCGCTCAACTACCAGAACTACTAGCCAAATTCGCTGAGATATGACAGCTTAGTGACATTTTTCAAGTTTAGTTATTCTATCGAAATAAGCCGTCATGGTAAAAATTTCACTTGATAACGCCAGGTCTACAAATTAAACAAGGTCGAGTTTTACATATATAAACGCCCCCGGCGTCTAAGTCGAGAATATACGGTATACATTGTTCAAAAAATGAAATAACAACCAAGATTGTAGTATAGATTATGTAAACATTCTTTGCTTGAATTACCCTGGAAACCAGATAGAAATAAACCTCTGGTTCAATTCCAGGGTATACTTGACTGTTTTATAAAATATTATCAAGAAAGCCAAGGAGGGCATTTTTAGAAAGGGTTGTAACAATCGTTAAAATTAGTACCATTGCTGAGATTGGTGCAACTTTATAATAATTATAATATAATTGATTGGATTAAACATATCGCACAAGTTGTACAAATTTTTTAGTAATTATTGTCATTCCAAACTATCGGTTACGTTATTTGTTTATTTTGTAAAATTAGTTGCCTTGGTGATAAAATCTCAATTTGAATTACGCGCGGGTGCGACCCGCGGGTGCACGTAACCCCGACGTCTGGAGACCGGACCCAATTATACGCATCATTGTTCAAGACCCAAGCCCCCACGTTTGTTTAGAAGACAAAGGGACTGGGATGCATGATATTCGACGGGCGATATTATTTGCAACTAAATATAATCAACGTGACCGGTATGCATTTGACGCAAAATGGGTCACGAGTGGTAAAATTTTCATAAACATTTTTGCGTGTGACGTCATAAGTATGCTGTATGTTGATTGGTAATTTTTTATCATGTCATTTGATAGGGTATTTTTAGAAATCAACTGGTTTTGATATTTCTTCCTATCCCCTCTAAGTCATATTCTGTTGTCATTTTTATACTGCATGTGTGACGTCATAAGTACACTCTATGCTGATTGGTTACTTTTAAACGTCATTCGATAGGGTATTTTTAGAAATCAGCTATTCATGGTATTTTCAACCTGCCCCCTCTGAGTTATGCTCTGTTGTCTTTTTACAATGAGCTCGCGCTTTGAACGGAAGAATAAATGCATTTTTTGGCTGCAGGAGACGAAACTTCGCTTAGTGATTCGACCTTGACCGGAGTTACATAACCTTCGTTTGTCTATGGACAGAGACATTTCGGTAAAAGCTCGTTATTTTTCATTATATTTGACCTAGCTTTGTATTATGTACATGTATAAAAATGACTTTAATTCGCATTTAATTTTCTTAAGGCACTGAAATTTCACACAAATTTACGCGATGACTTTCTTTTGTTGATAAAACTGCAGATTACAATACAATTGTGCAGTTTACAATACAATTGTGCACTTAACAATACAATTGTGCACACATATTGAGTTCAATGCGTGCATGCAGCGCCATGTACGTCACGACTCATAGGTTTAATAATCCCCTTTAAGTATCTTATAACTGAAGTTTATATGCTCACCATTGGTTTAATGCAGCGCTTTCCTGTCACTCACTTTTCTTAAAAGGTATTCCAAGTGTTCCAGATAGCCAGCCGTTTATCCATTACTCAGAACAATTAGTCTGTTCAAGTAGCAGATGGGAGAAGTCGTTGCCTTTACGCGTCTTATCGTCTTAAGCTTAAAAAACCACAATTATTTTGCTTCGTTGACTTGAAAAGGACTTTGAAGAAAGTCAATGTTCTTCCAAGAAATATCTTTTCAGGTTTTATCATCGACAACAGCAAGTTTTGAGACTTCCATAGAGGACATATTTCTGGTTGAAAGGCAGTGTCCCTAGAATGGTTAGCAGCTGACAACAATTTTGGAAACGTTAAAGTGAGACCCTCAACGCTAATCAATTATAAGAAGCTTGAAATCAAAGATTGATGATAGTTACTGTTGAAATTAGCAAGTCAAAGGGGGATAATCTCATCAAGATTGATATCACCAGTCAACTCGAGTACTTCACGGGAAGCTCGCGGTGAATATGAAAGCTGATGAGCAAGAAGCAATTTCTCAGCATAAAATGGCGGAAACAACTGTCCAAGTACACCGGCAGTGTCATATTTTTATTGCTGAGTCAGAAAGCGTAAAGTTTTCAGCTTTAGAAGGAAATTTAGGCACCACAAGATGCAGCACATCAACAAGTAGCAGCTACTCCAGCGAATCTGCTACAAATTTGATAGACACTGAAGACGAAAACCCATCGTTCACTTTACCAAACCTCAAAGGCAAAAGGATTAGAGAGCAAAGACGAAACACTCTCCCGATTTTGCCAGCTTATCAGCTAGTCTTTTCAAAAACAAGGAAAACTTTATCTATGTCAGAAATTGAGTTCGATGAGACACAAGTTATCAATGGTACTTTGACTACTACACTGTGTTCAACTGAACTGTGACGTGAAATTACGTCCAACAGTTTGGAAACCGTTTGCTTGTGTTATTCCAAAAACGTCTCCCGAGGACGTAAAAATGACAATTCACTGAAGAGACGACTTCCAAGCAAGAGACAATTTTAATTTGATAAAACTCAATTTCTACAACAGTACGTCATGAATGTCTTAAATATATCGCTGTTCACCGGATTGGCAACATTGTAAGCTCGATCCGTTGTTGCGGCAGCCATGCACATTAGAGAGCCGAAAAGGTGCTTATCCTAGATCAGTCTTAGTACATTGAGTTAAATGGTATGACTGAATACCCTCCGTTTCCTTGTTACACTTGTTAACTAGAGCCTCTTCCAGATATAAAAACACAGTGCAATTTTTTTGAAACAAAACTGGATGGGACCGCTTTTTTGCTAAGTTACATGGACTGATATATAATATATATTCTTATCGGAATAATTTTATCAATATGATTACATGTAATAAATCACGGGGCTATCTGCCAGACTCAGGATCAGGCTATCAATAGCAGATAAAATCCTACAAGTGCACTCTGACAAACTTTGTACATACATCTAGTTATATGGTTATTGAGCCCTAGAATTTTAGCAGAAATTTTGTATTTACTATCAATATTTGAGGATATGATATAAATTGAAGATTTTCGTTTTTCCATTTTATTTTGTAGCACAAACTGTTATTACGGCGTTAAGTTAAGAAAGTGTCAGAAAGTCTTACGTGTCTTGAAGTGAGCACAAACTGGGCTTTAAAACCCGCCAAAAGTGTTCTAGACACCATAACAAAAGGCCGTGTTTAGCTCTAGTATTCTTTACTAAGGCATGTATCGTATTTGCGTACAACAACTGGAATGTTAAGAACTCTAGAAAAGAGAACTAAATGATCTCTAATTGGAAGGCACTGATAACCTTAAGGACGTACATAAAGCGATATTTTGACGGGGCTACTTAAGACTAGTTGATGGATGAGGCTGTACGGAGTGACCACAGCGAGCAGATGTCCACATTGAGTGAATGATTACAAAAGTAAATGGACACAAATGAATGAAGACGGGATGGATGGATGGACAGACGGACGGACGGACGGACGGACGGACGGACGGACGGACGGACGAATGGATGGATGGATGGATGGATGGATGGATGGATGGACGGATGGACGGATGGATGGATGGGAATGTATATGAGTGAAGGAATAGTAGGATGGATACGTGGGTGGATGGATAAATGAGAGACAAGAAAAAAGAGGAAACAATAGATATAGGATTTAATACAAGATATGCGGCACGATGATGTCGGATTAGCCCTCGTTGACAACCATGATTTATTAATTTAGAGATGATGTTCGCGGGCGTAAATGTGTTTTTGGCCCGACTCAGGCTCCGAGCGAAGCGAGCTGCGCTAAGGCGCAAATGAAGCTACTCGGGCCACAAATGAACAATATGCTCTCCAAAAGTCATGTTATTAGGACATTAATGTTGCTCCGTGCACCAGGGCCCAATGTACGTTCAAAATGTACGTTTGCATGCATGAAACGCGACACTCCTAACAAAGGATTATTATATATATTTACATGGGTTAATTCATTTGATTGATTATCTGCACGAAAGGATTTGACGGACACGGAAAATAGAAACTAAAAAGTATCTGCAAGTCGTTTCCCAAACATAAAACCATCTTTCGAATCCACACCATAGAGGAATAGCCACTTGTGAAGCGCATGGTGGCTATTGCTTTTTAAAATATGAAATAGATACTAAACTAATACACATTAGTAGACCCTAATTCAATTGTTTATTCGACTATTACACATTACCTGCTAGTATTTATTTCACGGGTTTAGAGTGATGGCACTTAATCCGTGAAACAAAATCTAATAGTCAGTGTCTATTAGTCTAATCCAAACAAAAGAAAATAATGGAATAGTGTCAGGAGCCCATTAATGGGCTCCTGACAATAGGAAACAAAGGAATTACCATGATTTAGCACTATTTTGTACTATTTATGCTTCACGGATTAAGTGTGTGCACTCTAACATGTAAGTGCTCAATAGATCGATAATAGAGTGGTTTTCATAGAGTGATGGCACTTAATCCGTGAAATAGATATTAGTCTAACAGACATTAGTAGACACTATCAGGAACCGTGAAACATAAATAGTACAAAATAGTGCTAAATCATGGTAATTCCTTTGTTTCCTATTGTCTAATCAACACTATTTAGTAGTAATTAGTAGTGTGTGTTTTTTCACGGATTAAGTGCATGCTAGATCGAATACACTTTTTGTTGCTGTTTTCTTGGCGGACTCGACGGCCTAGTTTCAGGAGGCAGTTCGCTATCAAAATGTTTTCGTTTCTGTTCATTTAAACACTGAATCAAAATTCTTTTATTTCATAATAGAGTGATCGCACTTAGAGTGATCGCACTTGACCCATGAAAAAGTACAAAATCTACTTTGAACTAAAATTATAAAATCCTTTGTTTTCCATTGTTTAATAATGCTATTTTGCATTATTTAGCTAGTACAATTTCACGGATTAAGTGCGATCACTCTAGAGTACACGCACTTAATCCGTGAAACATAAATAGTACAAAATAGTGCTAATTAGTAGTGTTTGTTTCACAGATTAAGTGCATGCACTCTAACCCGTGAAATTGTACTTGCTAAATAATGCAAAATAGCACTATTAAACAATGGAAAACAAAAGATTTTTACCATTTCGTACAATTTAGATTTGTACCTTTTCACGGGTTGAGTGCGATCACTCTAGCTGATTGGTTATGAAAATCGTCCTTTGTTTATCTTTTTCGATCATTATCTACTCGTTCAAATTGGTTCCGAATTGAAGTTTATTGTTGGGCTTCCTGTGGTGTTACTCACGGATATTCTTCCTTCCTGATAACATATTGGCTTCGCCTCTTGGAGGCAGTAGCCACAAAAATCAAATAGTCCGTCTCTAAGGAAAAGAAATGGACTTTTCGAGGACTTTGGGTTCACTATCTAGTGGCTCGTGCGCGTACACTCTGAAAAATCCACGCTACACCCCTGGTGTTACTTCGTACGTTTGAAACGCGACACTCTTATTTAAGAAATAATTATTTGGGTTAGTTCGATTGTTCGATTGATTATCTGCACGAACGGATCTGACGGACACGGAAAATAGAAACTAAAAATTACTATTTCTCGGACCCGCCCTTCAAAAGTCAAATGGCCCGTCTCTAAGGACAAGAAATGGATTTTCCGTGGGCTTTGAGTTCCGCTATCTATAGCTAGTTATCATATGGATAACTTATTATCCAGGCTTCGTACAACCGGCTCCAGGGCCGGCCATAAAGTAAAAGAGAATTATTTGGATTAATTAATTCGTTCGTTTGATTATCTGCACGGAAGGATCGGACGGACATGCATAGACGGACAAATGAACGAACGAACCATGTAATCGTATTAGTCTTGACAATGAATTGAGTTTATTACTTATTCGTATAGTTCCATTTTTTGTCGTTAGGGATTCGAGAGGGACAGTTTTCCTACCGTTTTTCACTCATACGGTAATCATGCTGTGCTGCTTTCCACTTGACTCATATCAGTCTGCCGTTAACGTTTTCCATCCAAACGGAAATGATACTGTACCGTTTTCCTCCGCAGGGAAATCGTACCATACCGTTTTCCACTTACACCAACATTATCATTTAATGGCCGTTTTCCTCCTATATAGAGATCATATCATATCGTTTAATTCCACTATACGGAAAGCATATCGTACCGTTTTACCTCTACGAAAATAGTACTGTCCCGTTAGATTCTACTTATACGAAAATCGTTCTGTATACCGTCCAGGTTTTCCACACTCATATAGGAAAATCGTATCGTACAGTTACAGTATAGGTACATATCACTATATAGAAATTATTTTGTATTTTCCACAAATACTTTCGCGACATCTGCTCTATATTTAGTCCAGCTGGGAGTAGCTTATTATCAGAAAAAGGATACAGTATTTGTAATTGTAGATAGCTTGGCCTAAGGCTGAATCTGTTTGTTGTAGATAATGAAACATTTGCTAGTGTACCTCACATACGATACAGCTATTTTTGAAAAGGGTTATCGGACGAGAGGTTACTGGACGGGGTTGAGAAAGGGGTCTGGGAGAGTGCTGCAATTCATTGACTTTTTAGTTTGGTTAGGATGATACTTTGTGAATGAAGTCTCCTTTTTGGAACGCGTTTTGTTCCAGAAATTAAGATCGATCGAGTCGAGACTAACAGGAACTATGTAATAATTGTATATTACGCGCGCTATGATTGGTTGAGAAGCGCGCGTGATTACATTACATAATGTGTACTTTTCAGTATCACACGTTGCGGCATAGATGACGTCCGTGAATCTCACGTGTTCTCTATTGACGACGTCCGTGAATCTCACGTGTTCTCTATTGACGAATACAAGACGAATGTTCAATTTTTTCAAAATGCAATCATGTAACGTCCGTGTATCATTCAATTTTTCCTTGCGTCTGTACTCCAATAGCGCACATACAAGACGAAGTCGAGGGTCATGACTTGTTCTCACCCATATTTTAACGCCCCCTTTACATCTGAGTAAATACACACAAAGGTTCTCCAGTCCTCCCCCCCAGAAAAAATCATCATGTGAGTTGAGCAATGTATGAAAAATATTTAACGTAGAGGTAGTGAGTGTGCGAGTATGGTGTCCCCCAATTAGTGCGCAAGTTTACTGCTTATAGCAAGTTTTAATGAAATTAGAAATATTTATTTTCCCCTACAAATAAGAACCTATTAAGAATCTGTTGAGGCTGATTTCTCACTAGACAACCAATTTATAAGAACCATTTCAGCCTGACCTGAAAAAACGGGGGTTCTTTTATAAGGGTTTTTACTGTACAAACCAACCACTTCTTTGCAACATTCAACGTATTATATTATTTTATTGCATGAGGCATATACTGCAATGGTAACAATATTAGTGCAGTAACATCGTTACCATAGCAATAGGCATACAATGGTTTCTATGACAACGCTTGAGCCTTGATGCTTGTCTAATATTTCCTATTTACATCAGACAATGAGGTTCATTGTGATTGGCTCCACCTCAGACAAGTACACTATAATAGATTTTTGTAAAAACATTTTCTTAACGTGAGTTTGCGCCGTAGGGATATGCAAAGTGAATGGAGTGTCCCACATGGTTTAGCCTGTTGGAGGTGTTGGGTGTTGCTCGGACATGAACTTGTCAAAGTCACGTTGCATTTCTTCTGTAAATGCAAAATCGTCATCTTCACCATTGAAATCACTGCAAATAATCAAAACAGCAAATTGTAAGCCCGACTGGATGTTAGAATAGACCTTTTTATTGATAAATTAGTTTTACACAATATTATGGGCTGCCCAGGGGTCAAAATGTACTCGATTAGCTGCAAGTTTGGAGGTAATTTTCAAATAAAATCATTTCTTTTGTGATGAAAAATTATTTTGAAATTAAAATATGGTTAGAAAAAACTTCCATTGATGGAAGTAGGAGGCTCGTATGAAAATGACAGATTTTTATAACTGGGCATTTCCTTAGAATTGGTAAAGATACATATAACTTGAATGAATAAGTGATAATTCCACGTTACAACACAACATCAACACTACAGAAAAACCTGAGCAGGTGGGAACCGAACCCACGACCTTCCGATTAACCAGATGGATGCTCTACCACTGAGCTACTGGAAACTCGTATGATTTTCTGAGGGGCATTTCCTGATATAACTACCCTAGATACCAGAGGGGCTTGTCATCTTTTAAACAAACTAAAATGCACACAAAATGTCCTACGAAATTACTCTAAATCGTGAAACTTCTCAAACCTCTGGCACCCAGGGTATGATATAACTTGCAGGACTGAAATCAGTTTGCTACCTGGGCATCCCATAATATTGCTTAAAATACATTAATAATGATGGCGCCCAAATCAGTAAAATGTCCATTCAAAACAGTTAGGTTCCTATTTAGCTAGGAAATGGATACCCTGATCTTTCCACTTAAATATTTCCAACAAAGGAAATAAATCTTCCCAACAAGGAATTTGGATTATGCACAGACCTAACAGCACTCAATAGATATGAAATAAACTTTGGTAAGTAAACTTACTCATTTTGATAGAAGTTATTTTCATCTGGGCTTTGATCTTCACAATAATCATTCCATTGATCTAGGGAAATCAATTAGTACACAATTAATTTAGTTAGTTGGTTGGTCAGTCAGGCAATATCAGTCAGCAGCCAGAGAGTCAGGGCAGATGTCAATCAGTCATTATTACTTAGTCACTGGGTGGGTGGGTGGGTCGGTCGTGGGTTGGTCGGTGGGTCGGTCAGACAGACAGCCAATCAATGATTATTCAATTAATATCATATTTACATGTACTTGTTGAAGTACTGAGGTGCTTGTTAAATTTTTGGGATTTTTAATTGGGGGTGGCATATAAATGAGTAAAATAATACAGTAATCAATAATGACTCTTCCTCTAAATAACCACCTACCAGGGTTTGATACTGGTGTTATGTCATCCACATCATAAGAATATTGATCCTCTTGATAGTATAGATCCTAGTGAGTAATACAGAGCCAGTATTAATTAGACACTCATATACATACAATTTCTTATTATCACTACCACCACTACCAACTCTATCACCAACACTGCTACCACTATCACCACCACCACTGCCACTTTCACCACCACTGCTGCCACTGTCACCATGCACCAGTCCACTGCCACTTTCACCACCACCATTACCAATGCAATGACGACAACAATGACAATGACCACCACTATCATCATGAATGACATCACAATCTAAAGCCACATTTACATGCCAACCTTTTTGTTGCATGGCACCTACCCCTACATGTATAATTATTCATAAAATCTATTGTACTCTGTTGTCATTCTGTCTATTGTTTTATCTGTTATTCATGATACTTAAATGAATATATTACATCAACTTAGCACTATGTAGGTCATTCCTCATGTATATCATATATATCATATATATATATTTTTTTCCACTGTAGTGGTCATCTTGGAGATAAATTGGAGTGTTTAATCAAAAGAACATTGAGGGTAATTCAAATCAAATAACTATTCTCTAAAATATGAGGATGATAATTATCCCTTGGAGCTATCTTTTTAAAAACCCTACCAGTATAAATATACACCCTTAGGGTATATGATATTGAAGGCATCAGTGTAAAAATAACAGAAAAAGCTCTTTGATCAAAGTATACATTCTCCTCAAAAATCTTTTATTCTCAAAGGAGAATTTAGTATTTGATCAGAAAGAATCAATTATGTCAAAAGACTTACAGGATCATCCGCAAAGGGTGGCTGGTTGGTCACCATGTTGAACTGAAAAGGTGGTGCTTCAGCTGATAGGGTTGAGTTGGTAACAACCGCGTTTTCACGACCCCAGTTGGATTTCCGTAGACTTAAAACAGATTCCAAAAACACTTTGATAGAACTGAAGAGAAAATAAATTAAAATACAATGCAATTTTGAATGTTCAATACAAATAATATTGATTCAGATAACAGCTTAGGAACATTACAGCAAAAATCATCGCATCTTCTCACCTTCCAAGATGGGATGATGGAACAAGAAGTGCTTGTATTTCTTTAAAAATATCATCCACTTTAGTGCTTATTTCATTATTATTAAACTGAGAATCATCTAGTAAAGACCCTGTCAACTAAAAAAATAATAACAAATATTTTATTTTAATATTTATTGATTTGGAAATTTATACAACATACACAATTCCAGACATCTGATGTCTTAATGGTATCTTTGTCATCAACCAATGAATAACAATAAATAACCCAAGTTGGTAACATCAAATTATTGTTGCAGATAAAAATGTATCACCCAGTTCTCATACCTATGTGTTTTAAATTGCATGCACTATGCTGAGACTGCAGTGCCATGATATACACATGTAAAAACATTCAAAATTCATGTTGTGTTGTAACCATGTACTCTGATGTCTATGAAAACATTTGAAAGTCCTGCCCAGCAGCGGATCCAAGGGGCAGGGACCTGGGGGGCCAGTGCCCACCTTTTCAGTTGGGCCATACTCATTTTTGTCTTTCTTTCTCTCTCTTATTCTCTCTCTTTCTCTCTCTCTCTCTCTCTCTCTCTCTCCCTTCTGTCTAAACGTGTAGGACAAGTCATGTACTTAGTTTCCCAAAGCTTTGCTTTCTAAATGTTTGTTTTTGTTGGTTTTATTGTAATTGTTAATTGAATTGATGCACCTTAGCTCAAATTTTGCGCTCGCTATACTCGAGCAAAAGGATAAGCATGATATAGGTTGTTTTAGCCCCTCAGAATTCAATGGCTTGCTAAAGCCCTGCGAGGTTACTTTTGAAGGGGGTTTGAGGAAGTTAATGCTCCCACCAACATGTTTTGTAAAAGATGTCCTCCCCTTTCAAAAGGTCTGGATCTGCCGCTGCTGCCTGAAGGTGCCATGCAGTGATCATGGCATTTTCACAGTTATTGATACAAAAACTACTCTGTTGTGGATAATCTAACAATTTACCTTAAGAATGCGGCCAGCATATAAGAGAGAATCATCACTTCCATGTTTTATCAGAGTCATCAGCATCTCCAGCAGCTTTTTTGCCAATATCTTCAATGGGGTGTTATCACTTTCCAACTGCAATGTACACGATGAACAAGTAGTAAATAAATGTAATCAATCAACATGAGTTCAAGAAAGCTGACAGTAACAAAATCATCCTGTAGTACATTGTATGTAACTATGTATACTCAAAGGCCTGAGGGAGCCAGTCCCCCCCTTTTTCAGTTGGGCCCTACTTATTTATTTTTCTTTCTTTTCTTTTTTCTTTCCATACCCTTCCACAAAGGTAATAGACCAGTTCATGGTTATGTGTAGCTCAATGTTGGCTTCGATTTCCCATAAGATATTAAACATTTTTCAGAGCAAAAACCTGTGCATATTTAAAGTATTTGCTTTGTTCTTTCACACCTCCCTGCTTTATTTGTGTGCATTTCTTCAAAATTTTAATTGCATTGGCTGTTACCAAAACTAAAAAGAACAATGTTCTTAATATTTGTATTATACATGTTTATATATTTAATAATAATTGGTATTGGTATTGGTATTGGTACGCTTGATCTGATTGGTTGAGAACCATGTGTGATTACAGTACACACACACCTAGACAACATTAGTGAATCTTATGCACTCTCTGATTGGTTGAAATGTTTTGATGGATATTATATTAAAAAAAATAGATTCCATTTTTCTGTGGGTCTGTACTCTAATAGATTCACAGAAGACATTAAAATGTGGTGGAGCAACAGTCACGCCACATGACTTCGTTTCATGACGTACGTTTTTGTTCTCGCCACATTTTGATGTAATCTGTGCATCTATTAGAGTACAGATGCATGTAAAAATGGAGTCTATATAAACTAAATGTGATTTTGAGATGGCATTATCGGTTTATGACAGCTAGTTGGGAGAAAATATATTCAGTATTGGCGGACTCGTGCAGCGACAGAGCCAATACCTGAATATACTGTATTCTCCCAACTAGCCGTCATTACAAACTGATAATGCCGTCTCGAAATCGTGTTTAGCTTTGTATTGCGATTCTAACTATTTTTTGCAAAGGAAAAAGAGAAAAGTTATCATTTTTGATTGATTGAACGCAAGATTCTCTTTACCTGCAAAGTTGTAGGAATTACAGTTTCTATGGCAACTTCTTTCTTTGCAAGAAGAAAGCCAAAAAGGAAATGGTGGCCAGACCCGGGAAGCTTTCTCATGCATAAAAGAGGTGATTTAATTATAGAAACAAGTCCAAAAGCTCACAAAATGAAAGAAGTATGGGTCATTTGATGCTTTTGAAGATTTCTTTTTGAAGATTTTTCAAAACTGGTGAAAAGTGATCGAGCTGACTGACATGTGAAAGTTAACAAATTGAAGATGGTTTTGAGTTGTCTGTCCTCTTATTGACACACTCTTGACGTCATAAAATGCTCAAAACTCAAGTAGAATCACGAGCGCAGCGAGTGGTTTCACTGCAAAGTTTTGAACATTTTATGATGTCAAGAGTGTGTCAATAAGAGGACAGACAACTCAAAACCATCTTCAATTCGTTTTTTACAACAATTATTTGAGATAAAAGTTAAAAATCCTTTTCAAACGGGGCAACAGAATGAGCGCGCGCGCTGAAACGCGTCAGCAGTGTGTCTGTCCTCTTATTGACACACTCTAATCAACCAATCAGATCGCGAGATTAGTATCAAGTGTGTCAAAATATAGCTTCAACCTGAAGGAATGATGCTGAAAAGTTATTGAAAGGTATTAAAAAGGTAGTCCCCACTTGTGTATTCCCTGTTTATCTTATTTAAAAAGATTTAATTTAATTGTGTTTCTTTTTTTTAAACAATACTGTTTTTGTCTTCATAAAGGACATTATTTGTTTGATTTGCTGAAAATTCACTTTTGCTGTGACTTTAAAGTCATTGAAGCCAAAAACAAAAATGAAATTACTGATTATACTTATCAAACATGATTTTTTTACTTAGGATGATTTCTTTTCACTTCTTTTCATGATTATTGTCAGTGCAGTTATTTTTTCTACTGGTAGTTTAGACCAACAGATTCCAGTTCAAGTTTCCTTTTTGCAGTAGTCGTGTGTAGAGCTCTGTAATTCAACTTAGTGGCTATTTTTTATCAAAATATATCATTAATTTCGGTCATCTTGTGATTTATCTTGTGATTTTGAAGAAAGCCACTTCGATGCAGTCCTCAATGTTTGGCCAATCACAAGCACTGATTTGGAGACAACATGCATTATCGGAAAATATTACAATAATGCTCTCTCTCTATAGATCAAAATGATAGAAGAATCGCGATACTTTGTTATATGACACACAATCGATCAAGGCTGACAATGAGCAAATTTAAAGAAGTTCCAGGGAGGGAGGAGAAATGACGACTTACTCTGAAGGTAGAATATAGCTCAGCAAGGAACATTGCAAATCCATGCACTCTTGATATGGTGGCAGGATTTTTTATCAACTCTTCCCGGCGCACATGCTCATCTGAGCACCTGTGTTTTTTTGGTAAGATAAAAGTTGTTAGAAACTTTTTTCCAACCTTTTTCTGACATTTTTGAACATTTCCACAATGGCTACTCTGGGGACAGGATAATGTGGCTATCATGGAGAGGGGTTCTTTTGGGGTCCAATTTGCTGGGTTTTGCCACTATGGAAAGGTGGCTGTATGTTTCAACAAAAGATACATGGATCAATGGCCGGGGCATAATATGCTTATCGTGGGGAAGAGACCTTTGTAAAGATATGGTCATTAATGAACGTTTGACCATACAAAACTTGTATGTTTTTTATAAGTTGCATAAGATTTTATGTTTAGTACCTTGTTAAAAATATTGTTCTAAAGCTTTTAGACACATCTTGAACATCATTTAACTCTTTTCTTCTTGCAATAAGGTCACACAGCCTGGCCCCAGTATAAGTAAAGTTTTTTTGCAAGATAGACTACAGTAGAGAAAAAAACAGTGTGAGAACTGCAGATACATTGTATAAAAATAATACAAAATCTGGGACAAAAAAAAGAGACAGAAGGAAAATTGGGAAAAGAGAGAAAGTATAAAAAAAAGAAAGAGAGGGATAGAGGGAGGAAGGAAGGAAGGAAGGAAGGAAGGAAGGAAGGAAGGAAGGAAGGAAGGAAGGAAGGAAGGAAGGAAGGAAGGAAAAGATTAATACCATATTTGAAGGGTTCCCTGTGAAAATGACCTAAGTGACTTTTTGATGGATATCCTGAGATTAATTTTTCCACCATAGGAATGTTTATTATGCCATTTTTATACCATTGAAAAAATAACATCAAAAAGCCACTTAGGCCATTTTCACATGGAACCCTTCATTTACTTGAAGGTGTAAGGGAGGATTAACTGAGGACATACTTGTTCAATAATGACTCTTGCTACTTCATTTAAGGTACTTATATCATGTATTCTGGCTTTCCATGCTAATGCCAAGTCATCAACAGCAAGATCAAATTCTCCAGGACTGTAGGTTAGCCTGTCCAATGTTTCTTTCACGTAATCCACAACTTGTTGGTCAGGTGGTTGTACAGCAGGTTCTGCTACATTTGCAGGGATTGTGAATCGTGGGACAAATTCAGGAGCATTTGCATTCAAACCACTTTTGGCTGAAAGGGCAGGAACTGTAAAATAATAAATATAGAGAAATTTAATGTGGCTACAGGAAATTCAGGTGAAATTAAAATCAAGCCAGGACTGGCCATTGGCCATTCCTCATGCTTCAGGGGTGCTCCCAGGCTATGCAATATCACCTAGCTACCAACTTTGCAGATCAATGCCAATCTACTTGAGCCTGAGACTTTGCTGTTAGCTAAATTGTGTTCCCACCCACCCTCCTCTATGGTACTTCTTGTACTAAGTAGTCTTTCCACTGATGGCAGTCAATCCCTCGAATAATTATACAATGAAGTTTCAGCTGAATTAAATTTTGTATGATTTTGATAACAGTAGCACTTTCTTTAAGGCCCATTATATTATATATGTAACAAGGATAAATTGGTGTAAATATGGGTGACAGTCACCAACTCACATCTTCACAATTTCTGCCCGTTGTGATATCCCTATCTAGGATATTTCAACAAACAAAGATAGGATCATTTTGAGTCGATAGTCCTTTGATTTCTCAAAATAACAAAAATTTTGGATATCCATATTAATATGCACATTCAGCATATTACTACTATACATGTATGTTCATGAAAAGCTACTTGGAACAAAATAAAAGAAATTGCACATAAATAAAAATATGATGAAATAAATAAATAAAATAGATGAAATAAAAAATATATACACGTTTTTTTAACTAAATTCTCATTCGTCGTGAGAGAAAAAAATGTGAAAGGATAATTCACTTCGAGTACGTCAAATTACCATGAATTTGATTTGAAACTGTATCAAGAACAAAATATTAAGCTTATATTGTATTAAGCAGAAAATAATGATTTATAAATATTTTGAATAAATACTGTATTTATATAATAGAAACACGAAACAAAACAAACAAGAAAAGGGAGAAGGAAAAAAGATAGACAGAAAGTGGAATTGAAATTGCCACGAAGGTCTGAAAGGAAATCATCGAATGGAAGTTTAAAACTTACAGCAATTACTCATTTATAAGCTAAATACAGTCGTTACCGTTAGTTGAAAATGTGCCAACATTCCACGTAGTTTTGACATTTCCACATTCTAAACCGCAAAATCAGAGCCCAAAAATAGCAGTAAATTTTAACATGGACACTACATGCATGCGCCATTCAACTACTACTTGTAAGCAAGTAATATTATTGCTTTTAACCGCAAAAATACATTTATCGGTACTGAGAAGTCCTTAGAAACTTAATTAATAGGAATTAATAATATTCGTAGAATAAAATGACCAAAGAAACACTGTTCAGAATATAAAAAACAAAAGCATCAAAACCGTGTTGTAGTCTACGACACTGTCTACTACCTGAGTTGAGATGACCGCCATCTTGAAACATTTTCTTGTCCTTTTTGTCCGGGTTTTCTTAAAGGGACATATTGATTAGAAGAAATGCCACGTCCAGGAGTTTTACTCGACGTGTTCATATTGTATTTTGTGGCTATAGGAACATTTTACCATAGAGATAGTTATTCACAATAAAGACGCTATTCCGAAAACAAACTTGCTACGGTACCCTCGTTTATACTCTAGCGCCAATCTCCCTCTTTAGTATCAAACACAGGTAACCCAAACAATGTTAGAGCAGTTAAACGCAACGCGCCGTGTGCCGTGACCGTGTCAGTGCCGTTATGTCTATAAAAACATTCGAAATTTCTGCCGTAACTGTGTCGTGACCGTGCGGTGCCGTTTTCACAGTCATACGAAATCTAATGTCCTGAGGTTTATAAGGGCATATCACAGTCCGTCGCGTAGTGTCCTGACAAACTATACTTAGTAAGGACAACTTGTACTGTTGTCCTGAGCTTACTTAGTAAGGACAACTGCTTCTATTGTCCTGAGCTTTTGAGATGGTGCGCAATACAATACGTGTACCTAAAGTAGATGTCGCGATTATAGTTAGTGTAGCACTTGTAGTAAGTGTAATGTCTGTAGCAGGGGTTGTACTAGTAGTAGGAGTAGGTGTAGTGGTTGTAGTTGGTGTAGCACCCGTTGTATAGGTGTAGTATCTGTAGTACCTGTAGTATCTGTAGTAGCCCTAGTACAGCAGTTCCCATAGTAGGCAGTGTACACGTAGTAGGTGTAGTACTTGTAGTAGGTGTAGTTTCTGTAGTTCGTGCATGTAGTACTTGTAGTATCTGTAGTACGTGTAGTATCTGTAGTACGTGTAGTACCTGTAGCACCTGTAGTAGGAAGGCTGTGTACTTGTAGTAGGTGTAGTATTTGTAGTAGATGTAGTACTTGTAGTAGGTGTAGTTTGTGTAGTTCGTGTAGTACTTGTAGTATCTGTAGTACATGTAGTAGCTGTAGTATCTGTAGCTCTGTAGTACGTGTAGTACCTGTAGCACCTGTAGTAGGAAGGCTGTGTACACATAGTAGGTGTAGTATTTGTAGTTGGTGTAGTGGTTGTAGTTGATGTAGCACACATGTGGTAAGCGTAGTAGCAGTAGTATCTGTAGTACCTATAGTTAGTGTAGTACCAATAGTAGTGTAGCTGTAGTCAGTGTAGTGCATGTGGTACCTGTACATGTAGTCAGTGTAGTATCGGTAGTAGGGTGTAGTAGGTGTAATATATGTAGCACCTTTAGGAGGTGTGGTATCTGTATTGCAGTTCCATTAGTAAGCGTAGTACATGTAGTAACTGTAGTCAGTGTAGTATCTGTAGTCAGTGTAGTATCTGTAGCACCTGTTGTATGGTGTAGTATCTATAGAATCTGTAGAGCCTGTAGTGGGTGTCATACCTGTAGTGTAGTTCCAGTAGTAAGTCATGGTGTACGTAGTACATGTAGTACCTGTAGTCAGTGTAGTATCTGTTGCACCTGTTGTAGGGTGTAGTATCTATAGTATATGTAGTACCTGTAGTAGGTGTTATACCTGTAGTATATAGTACAAGTAGTAGGTGTAGTAATGTAGTACCTATATCTGTAGTATGTGGCAACTCTTCTCATCTATGTAAGTTGAATTCTTTCATTAGAAAGACTCGATTCATTCAGTTCAACTATAGGAGACGGAGACTCTGCGCGCGCCATTATAAAAACCATAATGTGTGCCCCCGCCACATATGGGCTATTTTTACGTCTCTCCTTCAGTTACTTCGAGAACGAAGACTTTGCTTAATGTATAAAATCATTAACAAGCTTAGCGCTGTTCCTTTTGATCAATATTTATATCTTATAATTTCACTAAAACTAGGCGTAATCATGATTTAAAGCTTATTGTATATTCTCCTACTACTGATTGCTACAAGTTTTTCCACGTGTATACCATTGCTGCATGGAATGATCTTTCAGCTGTGACCGTTAGTTCTATACGTACATCATTTGCAGTGTCATCACGCGTGCAAACGTTTTTGTCACACTGAAGAAGGTCCGCGTTTGGACCGAAACGTCTGTAAACTTATCATCAAAAAACGAAGCTAGAGACAACCAAATAAATTATCATGAATAATCCTAGCTGCAAATTCAAAAAATCATTTGCAGTTTTTAAGAAAAACCTTAAACAAGAAATCATCTAATTTATTTTAATTCAGTAGTACCGCCTTGGTGTAATGCATGTGAACAACTTTCCAAGTACGTAATAAACAGAAACAGAAACGACTTTCACGTACATGATGCTCGCGATCAAAAAGCAGTCCACATCACTTAACGCTCAGTTGCCTCAGGTTAGTTTCCTGACTAAACACAAAATCACTAATAAGTAAATGTGACTTTCTGAACTGCCGAATAATTTCTTCATTTTGTTTTGTTGTTGTTGTTGTTGTTGTTGTTGTTGTTTATTTCAGTTGAATGATGTTGCGTCAGGAGGCCCTACCGTGTTTGAAATACTGGATTGACTGTACGACCATCAAAGGTTTGTTAAGACTTTTATTTCACGCAGACGTTTCTGTCGCTGCTTTAAATCATTGAAACAAACACCGTTTCAGAGCGAAGACTCTGATAATTTGTGATTCAACCAAGCGTTTTTGGTGTTGTTGTTTTATTTTTATTTATTTTTTGTTTTGTTTAATTTTGATTAAAATGTGCTGGGACTGGGTCATAATTGAATTCAAATTTATCATTTTTCAGGGCGATGCGGCATTCTGGTACAACCTAAAGGAAAGGCGGTGTTACACGAGACGATTTTTAACGACGATTTTCAGCGCAACGGCGTTGCGTTAAAATTAAATCTTTCTCGTGTAACATGACACTTGGAACGATTTTTCTTGCAATTTTCGCTTCGGCAATGTGTTGTGAGTTTTTGAATCCAAGCCCAGAAACTCGCAACGCAAAATATTGCAAGCTGTTGCAACGTTGCGCGGAAAATCGTCTCGTGTAACACCGCCCTAAAAAGATCAGGTGAGGGCGATTACTCCACGCTGGGTGCCCTGTGTTATATATGTGGAAACAAATGGGGTAAGAACGAAGAACTGACTCAATTAAATGTGTAGCTCGAGTGTACAATCACGAACATAGCTAGGGGAATTCCAGGAGACGTGGATTAACAACTTCCCCTCCCTTCCCCTCCCATTCCCCTCCCCCTCCCTTCTAGTTTCCCCTTGCAATCACTTGAAATCGTACGTGCAAGAAAAAGTAAAACTCGTTTAACAAGTTCTTAACAAGTTCTTACGTGCGGTTTTGCTACAAAATGATATTTCTATTAAGAATTTGAATAAAAAAACTTACAGACATATGCTTTAAAAGCTCGTGTCTTTGGCGCTGGCGCAGGTTTAATTTTTATCAGTACGGGATTCCCTACTAGCAGAGACTCAGCAGATTAGGGTTAGGGTTTCACGAGATTTTCTTGTCCTCTTGCCCAACTAGACTTGAAAATACAACTGATTAAACCCTAAGTGATAAAGTTTATTAAATCTCTAAATGTACAACTTTCAGTTGAGTTAAGATATTTGATTAAGATACTTAACTTTGCTGACATTTCAAATCTTCGCCCTTTGTCTGGATAATCATCGAGATCTGCTTTAGGACTACTCTTAAATAGCAAATGTGATTACCAGCATGCAAACCTTCATTCATCAGTAGAAAATAAAGATCCATACTAAAATATAGCATAACATCTTCACGTTACAAAGGAGCTCGATGGACCTAGAATGCATATTGTTAACGCAACTTTGTTAATCTTTCTTCAAAATACTCGATTTTGATTGGTTCGGCTCTATATCCCCAAGGATTTGGGACAAACATATTAGCATCACAATGAAACTTCGCCGAATAGACTACCCCAATTAGACATTAAAATTATTAAGTGTCTAGGTAGCGCAGCGGTCTAAGGTGATATCTAAAGGTATGGATTAGGGTCCGGATATCGTCTCCCTCCCTGGCCTTCGGGCTAAGACAACTGTTTTATGTAGCACCGGGATAGCGTGGATGGGGCCGAAATCTTCATCCGTAACGTAAGTCGATTCGATGTCTCAGCTTCCTTGAATGTCTCGGGAGAATCGTCCCAAAATTTAATTTTTCCTTTTTTATTTTTCAGTTAAATAATCATTTCTACTTTGTGTCCGGGGGGTGCATATCTAACAGGTTCGAGTCGTGTCGGGGGCGAATCCTTTTTCTTTTTTCTTTTTTTCGCTCTTTTTCTAGAACTTTTTCTTTTTTTACCTGAATATCCTGACTACTTATTGTCTTGCTACGGATACTGATCTTTTTACCTTTACTTTTAAATTATTTTGGATCGTTCATAAATATATTGAGATTGATTAATATTCATGATTATTAATATATGGATATCGTTTAATTTCTCTATATTTCTTAAATGTGCGATCCAATATCGTGCGTTTTTATGCGTTTTGCAATTGCCCCGCTTAACAATTGCCAAGTTCATCAAGACACTATTTTTTAAAGTTTAAATTCAAGCAAAAGGTATATTTTTCAGGGACCGCGGAGACGGGGGGCTGAGGGGGCTATAGCCCCCCACTTTTCGCGATGAAAAATTAAAAATGTTTGTTTCAAAATTTGACTAATGCTGTTTTTAAAGGTTATAATTGACTTTTTCTCTGGTCATGGTTTCTTGATAGAGAAGTGAAATGTGCCAGCGTTTTATGGCGGGAGTTCGGTTCATGCACGGTCTCTCGGTCGTTTAGCTGTTTGTTTTCAAACGTTTAATTTGTTACAAGAAAACTGAACTTCCATCTATAATCATACAAAAGAGCGATGTCGACTAAATGTTTTCAGTAATGTAGCTTGGTATAGCGCCCTCTCACTGACTTGTGTAAAAAAATTAATTGGTTGAAGTTAGTGTACAAACCACAGTTTTAAAACGAGCACCTGCAATATCACTGAATGATGTCCATATTCATGTAATAAGTTACGCCACTTTTAAAACTCTTGCAATGCCGTGTTTCATAAGTAATTTCGAACGGGTAGTCTACTTAGTCAATGGACCATTATATTTTTGAGGAAAAGCTGGGCAGTGCCGGCTAGAAACTGCACAAGAAATCTTGTAAAGACGCCACGAGGAAAAAATGAACTTTGTCATTCTCAAGTCAGTCAATCAAAGAAAGGTTGTACCTAACGTACTTTTCTTTAAAAGTTTTGCCGCGCTAGGCGTTCCTAAGAGCTTATTGTATTCTATGCCTAAACTACAAATCAACCATTTCTTTCATTGTTATTCTTGGTGGGGGAGCGACGCGCACAATGTATTTACCCTAGGAAGTAGCCTTTGTGAACACCTATATCTTAGCTCTTGCCCCCTTTTCAGTTGGGCCCTACTTTTTGTTTTCTTTCTCTCTCTCTCTCTCTCTCTCTCTCTCTCTCTCTCTCTCTCTCTCTCTCTCTCTCTCTCTCTCTCTCTCTCTCTCTCTCTATCTTCTGTCTAAACGTATAGAACAATATAACTTCCCAAAGCTTTAATTTCTAAATGTTTGTTGTTGTTGGTTTTATCGAAATTGTTAATGAAATTGACGCGCCTTAGTTCAAATTTCGCGCTCGCTACGCTCGCGAAAAAGAATAATCATAATATGTTGTTTTTGCCTCTCCGAATTTTATGGCTTGCTACAGCCCTGCGATGTTACTTTAAAACTGAGGGCGTTTGAGGAAGTTACGCCCCCGCCGTGTTTAGTAAAATGGTGTACCCCCCTTTTAAAAGGTCTAGATCCGCTGCAGCCCCCCCATTTTTGAAGGTGCTCCGCGGTCCCTGTTTTTGGCTTAATTGTGTATACTGTATAAACTGTTCATCCAGCTGGGTAAAAAGTCGCACGAAACTCCTGGCTACTCCCCTGATAGACCTGGATTCCCCTCACTCTTTTTGGGAACTTTTACGGAAACAGAACTTAGGGTAATGGCTACTCAAAATGTAATAATAACTCAAATAAAGGTTTGGTTGGGAGGAGTGAGAATGCGAACGCGCTTGCGCAAAGGCCGGCAGGCAAAGAGCTAGTATAGAGAAAAAGCCTCTATAGGTCGAATATATGGATCTGTTTTCTTTTGAATTTTCTTTACTCTCCTTCTTTGGCCATAATCCCTCCGATCGAGTAACGTCTTCCATTTCAGTAAAACGCTACATTTCGACAATTTAAAAGGTTAAGATAAAGCACAATATTTAGGGTCGGTAGTTCCTTTAGCTAGTTAAGCTGGTTACGTTTCCCATGCAGGAAGCCGACGGTGCACTCTTTACCCCTCTCTCCATCAGTGCTCAGTTTTAAGGGTATTTGAAGCTACTTAAAGCTTCACGGAATGGACTTTAAACATAATACAAGCTGTCACGTTTAGTTTGAAAAGAACCATGTTTCCAGCTCACCGCGACTTTTAAACAATAATATTAATCTCTTTCATGTATTTTGCAATAGTGTAAATATTCTAGTTTTTGCTAATTGCAGTGATTGGTAATGTGTATTTCCTTGGTAAGGAAAGTTACAGAAAATTCCACTGAACTCTTGCAGGAGTAACAGCATCCATAGTTCATGCTATTTCACAATTTTTTTCAACATAATAGTCCAGTTCAGAGTTTTCATCAGCTATCATGATAATGGGCCAGGGAGGAACTCCTATAAATTAGCAGGCAGGGGGATGCTTGTTGGAAATTTCGAAAAAGACCACTAAAAGGTACCCGAGTCTTATCCTGGCGTGGCAACAATAAATTGAATACTGTACCTAAAAGGTACCAATTCAAAATTAAAAAATGAAGAATCAACGACATGACAACTCCTTTATTGATGTGCTGAAAAGACACAAGTCAGATGATGAAAATTGTCCCAGTAATGCTTATTTTACGTATTTTATTTACAAAAAAAAAAAAACAAAAAATCACCACAGCTAAGTCTCTTGTAGTCCACTAAAGTCTGTGACACCCAAAGGTACCAGATTACTGATTTTGACCTCTAAAAGGAATGACATCGAGCATCCTTGCCCATTTTGGATAGAGTCCCCCCAGCTGGATAATAGGCAACTTATGCTGGATCACAGTCACACTTTCTGCTATGATTTCAGCCTCGCCTACTCCACTGCCCCCCTAGAGGGCCTGAGCATTTCTCCCCAGATAATAGTTAACAAAATGTAACTTACTGAACAGTCTCTAAACAAGGCTTTGGCTCACAGGGTACACAAGGGCATCAGCCCATGGAAATCTTAAGTATTTACTTGTTCATTTACTGAGTCCCTAGTTTATTATTTTATTTCTTGCCTTTCTCTGGGCTGTTACCAAAACACCAAAGATGTGCACAAAGATGTGAGCTGAGGCAAGGTCATGATTTGACTTTATCTTTTTAAAATATTTACTTATCAAACACACAACAAGAATAACAAAATCATAAAAATTTACATTGTTAATAATATGTAGTTTTATTATCAAACTTTCAAGCATTGTATAAAGTTTTAATACTGTATTTATAAAGTGGGGTGAATTTTGTACTGTTCTTAACATTGATTTTACTTTAATATATATATACAATATCATTGTGTTGATCCAGAATTAAATATCCATACCCCCACCACAGAGGGAATTTGTAAATACCCCCCCCCCCCCCCCATCCTCTGGAACTTAAATTTTTCTTCCATACGAACTCTGTAATTTTGTTCTTTCTCTGACCCCCCTCCCCTCCAGAATTTCAAAATCCCTCTGTGGTGGGGGTATGGATATTTTCTGGGACTACACATTGTGATAAATATTTGTTGTTATGTAAATCAGGATTCAATCACTGTGACCGCAACCTGAATTTTCAGTGTGGCTTTAGGTATGTGTTGTTATTGTAGCTGACTTTGGTCAATCTGGCTCCATAGTAGTCAATGACATATTCAGACCCATCAGATGGACCAACAACCTGAAAAACATAGGATGTATGAGTGTGAAATGGTCTGCATCATAAATGGTAAAAGGTAAAGGTACAAAGGACCTTTTTTTAATATCGACCGGTAGTTCCTTTAGCTAAGCTAATCTTCCATGAAGCCGACGGTGTGCTCATTTTACCCCCCCCCCCTCCCCCTCTCTCCATCAGTGCTCCATCTTAAGGGCTTTTAGAGCTACTTAAAGCTACACGGAAAGGAAAGAAGTCGAAACAAGAATGTGAGGTCAGGCGCACTAACCAACTGTGCCATCCTTACTTCTGCTGTGACCCTGTCAGTGCTGCATTATCATCAAAAACAAACAAAATTTTGCTGCGACCATGCTGTGATGTTTTGTTTTCACAGTCATACAAAAACTAAGATTTTAGGGTACAGTCAAATAACCACTTCCCTTTTGAAAAGTCTCTTCTCCTGATCCTGGCAAAATCTACATTAACCTCCCATAACTGGACATCTCTTATAAGTGGACACCAATAGTCCCCTTCACAGTTCCCTGTGCCATCTTGAAAGGTAGCTGTGCCTTTGCATCGAAGCAAGACGAACAGTGAGCATGCAATGACAGATACCTTTTTTAACACCTAGGACAATTATTCACAGGTCTCTATCATTGCAAGCTCACCGTTCATCTCACTTTGATGCAAAGGCATGGCTACCTTTCAAGATGGCACAGAGAACTGTGAAGGGGACTATTCTAGGTCCCAGTTGTGTCCATCTGTGGGACATCGAACTATCATCATTACCATCATTATGACTACTACTACTATATTGATCTTGCCATCATCACCAATCATCATCAATCATCATCATCAACATCATTACTAGCTGAAATAATAATTGTTCATAAATAATGCAAATAAGTTTGACAAACCTGGGTAGCTATGAGAAGGATATCTATTAACTGGAACAAGAAGAAGAACCCTAGAGTACAAAACTTTAATAAACCTGAAATTGAAGAGAGCAATATTATTGCACATACACATGCCTCTATGATGTACTAGATGATGTACTCTACGGATCTTGCGATCCTCGTGCTCGCTCAAAGGCTAGCGTTTTGTGGACCGTGGTTGGTTACCATGGTTACTGCCTTGCTGCCAGGGACAGCGCATCCCCCGTGGCAGCATCAGTAGGCACCTCGCTCAACCTCATCACCGTTGATGAGTTTAAAGCAAATAAAAGTAAAAATTGAACCAAGGATAAAATTGAACTGGTCACATGTTCATGTAATTATGAAAATGTCACTGCTCAATAGGTTGAGTTATTTTTAATTACAATATTGCTTACCAATAGCAGGGTATCCTAAATAAAATCTATCAATACCAAACATCCCCAGGAATATTGACAGCAATAATGCTGTTTTGTATGAGTGACCATTACTGAAATTAAAAAAATATCACCATCATTTTTATGGATTAAAATATTGAAATAGATTTATAAATTGATACACATTCTATATGAAGGTGCTGAAATGAGGGACGAAAGTTAACTTTTCACATTTTTCGTTTGAAATAAAATACATTAGATAAAGATAAAATACACAGGTTAGGATTAGATAGGATGTTGAAGAAATAATTAATAATTATTAAAACAAACAAACAAACAAACACCAACCACAAAGAAAAAAAAAAACAACAAAAACCTAATAAATAAAATTCAACAATGTAAACAAGATAAACCAAAAAACATACGTATATCTGCAAGGAATCTTTTTAGTAAACGTGCTGACAATTTCACCATCAGATTCACATACTAAACCAGTACAGTAATAAACATTCAACTGCAAAGGAAGGTTTTTTGTTAATAAATTATCAAATAGATAAAGCTTCATGCACAAAAAAAAAAGAAAAACTGTTGATCTCCAGATACGAAAGCCTTGGGGGTTCCCTGCTAGCAGAGTCTCTCTTGTTACGGTCCTGCAATGAAAATGAGAGACTCTGCCAATCTAAGCCGTTTTCTTTGTTGAGCATGTGCTCCGGTAACTTAGCAACGCACGTGAATATTTAGACTTTTGCATCAATCAACACATTTCAGTTATTCCCAGAGCATTTATTTTCCGCAGATATTCAATAAATCTAGGGAAAAACTATAAAGGATGTCAAATGGCTGGCAATTTTTATGAAATTCGAAAGAAACATTACATATTTCAGGCAAAAAACGTTCCCTGAATGCATGAATAAACAACAGCTAATTGACCTCAGGTCACTTCTGCTCATTTCTCAGATTTCCTACAAAACATTGTAAATGGTTCCAAATTTTGATCTTGCATTTACGATAAAACTGAAAATGTATGTCTTTAGTCAATTTCGTCCACAAATGTTGAAGTTTCAAGACGGTTGAACCTTGCGTGACAGCAAGACTTTTCTTACGAACATACTGCGACTTTACTGTCCAATCACAACAGAGCCTTTTCCAGTTAAAACCGGTTTCGAACCGGTTTGCCTAGTCCACGGTTGTGGACGGCGGTGTATCAAAGAAAACGGCTTAGATCGGCAGAGTCTCTCAATTTTCATTACAGGACCGTAACGAGAGAGACTCTGCTAGCAGGGAACCTTGGGGGTTGACAGCCCTGGAAGTGTAACTTGGAAGTCAGCTAATCTAATTTTCATTCTCCATCAAATTAAATCAGATACACACACATACACATGCTAATCTGAATTTTTCATCAGACATGATTTGATGTTCTTCTCTTAAAATTTTTAATCGGAACAAAATGCCTTGCAATTGAAAAGCAGAACTAGCAAGATGTCTAGCCTTACCTTCAACAGTATGATTTTTTGAGCATCCCCTTGCAGATTGAGTTTTTGGGTCGATCTCTGGCTCATCGCATTTATATATAAGAATAGTTAAAGATTTTAAGCACTAAAGCAACACAAAACATTATTTTAATGTCGATAAAATGAGTTCAAAACAAATCTCAAGAAAAAATTACTGCCAACACAAAATTAAGGATACTGTCCTTCGAGTAGATCTTCGCATTTTACCTCTTTTTCACCATCACTTATAGCATCATAAACTAAAATACATATTAGAAATAACGATATCGAAAAAAGACGCAAAATAATCATTCTAGGCTTGGTAACTGCCGATAAAGGTGGTACATCTTCGTTTTTCCATCGCTTTCCTGTCGGCCATCTTGAAAATGAAATGCCTCGTTCTCGTGCTCAAACCATTCCTTCTCGGTTCAAAATACAAACTCGCGCGGGAACTGATGTGAGACTGTGATGTTGATAAATCTCGAAATTACTGAGTGTTTTCGTCGTAATTTGCAGTTGGATAATCAATTTTCATGTTTTTGCGATGGTAAAAGAAGAGGAGGTGAAGAACTGGTTGATTTCTGTTGAGAAATCTGGCTCATTTTGCAATGACAGTGGACAGAATGGTGTGAAGCTGTTCGATAGGCTCAAGGAATTGGTCGTGTTTTTGAAAGAATTGAACGAATTTATTTCCAAAAAGGTATCGATTACAGGTTATTATCTAGCTATTATTTAAAAATCCTCAGCATAGATTGTCATAGATAAATCCATTATAATTTTATGTGGACTCTGAAGTTCCTGCTTACTTTCCCTTTGAACTGTTAAGGTGGCTCACAACTTAAAGCCTTTTGTGTTCATTTGCAAGCACAGGCACCCCAGGCTCTGTTTTAGAGAGGACGTTTTTATATGCATGATGATTATAAGTTTGGGCTACCTGTGTCGTGTGTCAAGACCATTAGGGATAAAACAAAACTTGCAAATTAAAAAAAAATCAATAGATCTCACAAAACTATAACAAAATGTCTCCTCCTTACTTAGATTAGATCTTTTTGAAACTGTTGGAAAGGATTTTGGGTGCATTTGAGCACGTTTTGAGTACTTTTTTGACTGCTCCTTTTCACTGGTTCTCTTTGGTACTTAATACCAACTAAAGTACGTCACAAATGCACCCAAAAACCTGCCTAGAAAAACAAAGCCTGGGATGCCTGTGTTGTGAGTGACACAAACGCAAATGTAAATGCAAGCACAAGTATGCACACATGAATGCAAATGCAAGGATTAAGAAGATAAAGATAAACAATTAAGGTGAAAAAATAAATAGATTGAAACATAAAAATATGATGGCGGCAGCAGCCATTTTGAATTCAAGACTCAAGTGGGCATCAGGCCAGCTTTTGGCTTGCTAGTTGCATTTGCACAAAACCAAATTCATATGAATGCATAAAAACTCAACGGCAAGCACAAACACAAGCACAAGAAAATGATTGGAAACAAAAGTTCCATTCCTTTACACTAATTTGCACTTGTGCTTGTACTTGTGTTTCTCAAGATTAATACATCTCCTTGTACTTGCATTTCTAAATATGCTTGTGTGAACCAGACTTAAAGTCATGGTGCGTTATGTTATAGGGCAGCCCAAGAGCAGTTGTACAGGAGATACCAAGTGTAGGAAAGTTGCTAGGAATGCTTGTACAGAACAGTATTGTACAGTGCTCAGGTACAAACTTCAGTTAATGTATTTACTTGATGTTTAAGCACTGCCTCCGATAATTAAATGCTAGTCCCTTGATTAAGCTCTGCATCTCAGAGCAAAATGATTCATTATTGCCACCCCTGAATAAATGCCACATTTATTCATGAATACAATGTGGTGCTTAATAAAACTGCTCTTATAGACTATCATCTTTGCAAAAACAAGGGAATCCTGTGCTTGGAAATCCAGTGGTATTATAAAATTTTAATCATTTAATAATTTATTTTTTTCTTTTAGACAAAGTTGTGGAAGCATTGTTTTGTTGCATACTTTCTTTGGCCTCCTATGCAGAAAATGAAAGAGACAGTACTGCAAGAAAAACCATTACTTGGGCACAGGTACTTTTGAAGTATTAAAATATTATTATGTGTTACATGTACATGTACCTTATGCTACCTTGAACATTTCATATCAAAACTGCTCCTAGCAGAATGTGACTGTGAAAGCACATGTAGGACAAAATTGAAGGGCAGACAATGAAAACAACCTAAGTGACTTTTCTTATGATTGATAGTGTGGCACAGAAAAGTCTATTGATTTTCTTTGGTACCTCTTCAATTAATCATTGGGATTTTAGAAAAGAATCTTTTTAGCATTTAAATCAAATAATTTATTTTGCATTGTATTTTGGACTAGTCCCAGATCAAAAACATGACCAGTCCAAGTCCCACATGTCCAACCTCTGTTCTTGTTCTTGGTGATCTTGTTGGCCATACTGCAACAGAGCTTACGCAAACAATGGCACAGAAGGTAATAACTTACAGTAAATCAGGTATAAATCCCTTGCAATAATTTTAAGTGTATACAGTAGGAACAGTGACTATTAAATCACAGTAGCCAAACATTTCTAGGACACGACATGTGTTGCTGGCGGTCTGCGGTTTTGGGTGGAGGAAGAAATGAAAGACCGCCTGTCTGAATATGTTGGGTTTTCGAGTAAGAAATGAGTGACAATAATACCCCAGTGATGTTGGTACCAAAAGATATATCTCATTCTTGCATTTCAGTTTGTCTATTCAATTTGCCATGATCTTGCTGAAGAAGGTGGTACAAAATGGAGTTCTTCAATCAAGTAAAGAAATATTTAATTCACATATTTCCTTTTCCTAAAAGAGGGAGAAAAAAGCATGAGTGGGCTCTCTCCTTTGCCCATTGTTGTCAGGGGAGGAGTAGCCTGCCTACAGACTCTCAAAGGGGAGGGGGAGGGGGAGCCTGTAGGTAGGCTAGGGAGGAGATGTTGCACCCACAAGTGGTCTCTGGGGAATGATTTCAACACAGGTATCCCAATAGTTAAACTATTTTTCTCATGGGTCGTCAGTGGTACGTCTCAAGTCCCATCAAGATTGTGGTGGCAGGTTTTCCAGAGCTCGTGCTACAAGGGATATTTTGTTATCTACCCCTACAAGAGCTTGAAAGAGTTTGCAGAATATGCAAGCTGTGGAATGATGTGGCTCAATCAGATGTTCTTTGGAAAAAAATCATTCCCAAATTTGTCAGGCTTCGTGGGCCCTGTCCAAGCCCTCTGTCCATAAAGCTGTAGTGGAAATGCGAAAGTCAAGCATTAGAATTGGCAAAGAAAGATGGTTTCCTAATCCACTACCAGAGCTGGGATTAACAAGAGTCCTTTGAGGAAAGCAGAGTATCACAAATTATCCAAAAGGAACTTGAAGATGAACTCGAAGAAGACGTCCTGATTAAGTTTAATATACTAATACATGTATTCTAATGTATGATGGGGTCTGACTGTCCGTTTTCTCCGGTCATTCTGCGTTTTAGAATTTTTTTCCCGTCATTCTGTCACGAGTCCATTCATTCCTTGGCATTCCTCGTATTTCCAGACATTTGGGTGGGATCCCTGTCTCCTGTCTGGGATCCCTGTCTTCTGTCTTCGAGCTTTGAATCGTTTATACAATGAATTTAGGCGACTTTCCAGATGAAATTCTCTTAATGATATTTTGTAGTTTATCTCTTCAAGATCTAGTGCAATCTCTAGCAGTCTGCAAGTATTGGAATACACTGGTCCGATCAGATGTCCTTTGGAAAAAGTTCATCCCCAAATGGGTGGGCTTCGCGGCTCCGAACAAGCCTTCTTCGTATGAAACTGTAGTAGAAATGTGGAAGTCAAGCATTCGAGTCGGTAAGGAAAGATGGCTTCCTAACCCACTACCAGAGCTGGTGAGATACGAGAGTCGTTTGAGGAAAGCAGAGTATCATCAATTTTATCAAAGGTCCTCGAAAACAACTCTGTACCTCAGACTAAACCCGTGTTACGAATTTACCACCAAGGGTAAGGACGTTGATGATTTGAAGATAAACAGTGTTTGCAGTGAGATTTGGGATCGGTTTCGAGTGGAGAATGGAGAAGAAGAATTCGAAGAAGAGTTGAGCTCGCATGAGGATGCTATGAAGCGCGCTGACTTCTTGTCACGAAAACAATTTATGATGAGATTTTTGGATACGTTCGAACCGGAATGGTTTCTAGAGGGACTTGGTGAGAATTTATCAGCTCGTGACCTAAACGAAGACGGTGAACTTGTAATAGAGGGATCAGAAGAGGACGATGAAGTAGAAGAAGATAATCTTGGAGATGTCACGCAATGTACGGAAGATGAAACCATTTTTGGCCCGTTTGATGACGAAACAGCTTGGAACACCAAAGTGAATAAACGATTTCCGGTCCACCTTTATCGACATTTTAAAGCATTGTTTGTAGATCAAAGCGAGAATGTTATCGATTACTACCTAAGCGATGGGTGTTTCAATGAAAATTTTCAGTTTGCTTTCTCTTTAATGATTAGTGATACAGCAGCCTTCTTTCATAAGCAAATGTTTGACATTTGATTGATCTGTAAATAGGGACCATAGAGGGGGAGGGGCTAGTTTTTTGTGTTGTAGAAAAGTGAGGTTAGCAGAACTGTTCAATAAAAAAAGTAATGGGGAAATGACCAGTATAAATATGGTAAAAAAGAAATCTTTTTTTTAGCTATCCTTACTATACACAATACAAAATGATATATACAGTATGCCCTGTTACACCACACAATTTTTTTGCAACTTATAAATATGCAGCACTGACGAAAACAAAACACTGCAAGTTCCTGACAAGATGTCAGATACTCTCAACTCTTTTTATAACTACTTGTTATAAAAAGCTGCTCTCCGATATGCCAGCAGTCACGTGCACTGCACTTTGATCGGTCATTTGCAACATTGCTTCAACTGCAGGTTGGTGCCAGATATTACATGCTGCCACTTGCTCTGCAGTATTGCAAAAAGTAGGAGCTTGTTTCGGCTTTTTCTGCAACTTGCAATATTACATTAGAAGTTGTAGAGAAAAGGTGTTTGTGCAATTTCTTCTGCAACTTGTACTGTCACAGCATAATAAACCTCTTTCGCTTGCCTTGATGTTTTCCCAACACAATCCTCTTTGGGAATAAGATTCTTTGTTCACAGTAAACATTCTTTCGTGTCTTCCTAATTAAAGCAATTCAAACAAAGAAATGCAGCTCCCAAGAGGACTATATTGGGAAAACACTGAGGCAAGCGAAAGAGGTATAATTTTGCAAGGAAAATTTGCCTTTGTGTAACAAGGGCCTTATAGGTCTGTGTGCATCCCCTTCCCATCCCCAAACCCTTAATAGCCTCCCCTTGTAAAATAACTGACGGTCTGGGTCGCATACTGTTATCAAATGAAACCGAAATGGGCATTGGTTTTGTTTTTTTTAAAAGAGTATCTGCCCTCACCCTCCCTACCCTGTTCACTTTTAGTGGACAAAACGTAGGTTGCCTCGTTTGGATGTTTACTTCCTCGTCACCCAAAACTGAAGATGGCGGCTGCGAAATCTGAAATTCTGAGTAATTTAGGCGACAAAGGTGGACTCCCAGAAGTGGTTTTGCTGAATATATTTAGTTATTTGCCACTTCAAGAACTAGCAAGGGCCCGTAGAGTATGCAAACTGTGGAACACTCTGATTCTCTCAGATGTTCTTTGGAAAAAGTTCGTCCCAACGTGGCCTGGCTTCGTTCCTCCGAACAAGCCTTCTTCGTATGGAACTGTAGCAAAAATGTGGAAGTCAAGCGTTCGAATCGGTAACGAAAGATGGTTTCCTAACCCACTACCGGAGCTTGTAAAGTACGAGAGTCGTTTGAGGAAAGCCGAGTATCACAACTACTACAGAAGGAACTCAAACACAACTTTGTACATGAGACTAAACCCGTGTTACGAATTTACTACCAAAGGAAAAGATGTTGAAGATTCGCAAATGAACAAGGTTTGCAATGAGATTTGGAATAAATTTAAAGAAGAAAGAGAACATCCGCTGGAATTACACTCCCACGAAGACGCCATGAAGCGAGCAGAATTCAGGACACCAGACGAAGCAATGACAACCCTCTTGCATTCCATTGAGCCTGACTGGTTTCTGGAGAGTCTTGACTTGTCATCCCGCGAGGTGGACGAACATGGTGATATTGCTGATGTGAACCCTGATGAACAAGATGAAGAAGTACAGGAGGATGATCTTGGAGATGTCACACAGTCCACCCAAGACGACAGTATTTTTGGCTCATTTCACGACTACACAGCTTGGAAAAACAAAGTGAACAAGCGACTTCCGGTTCACCTTTTTCGCCAAATAAAAGCATTGTTTGCTAATGAAAGTGATGATTTTATTGAATATCACCTCAGTGATGGCTGTTTTAACGAGAACTATGAATATGCTTATTCTTTGTTGGTTAGTGACACTGCAACTTTTTTTATCAAGCAGTTCTACGAGCTCTGAACTTTTGCATGGTCACAAGTCTCCTTGTACTTAACACCTATGCTCCAGCAATATGCTTCAGGGCCCGGTTTGTTAATAGTGGGTTAACAATACCCCAGGTATTTTTCTTTAGATTTAACCCTAGATTAGTGCTAACCAACTTTCAAACAACTATGCCTAGAGAAATAGGCCATTAATTTTGCACTAACAGGTCATGTGACCCTATCTCCCCTAAATCAAGCAGTGCCATCAAAATGGATGCCAGAAATAGAAAGAGAAACTCGATATTAGTAAAAGAGCAAAGTTTCAGTTTATAAGATGAATAAGAGAAAAAATGAGAGCAAATTTAAGATTGGATATTTTCTTAAGATTCGTTTGGAAAAATGTGTTGGATGGCACAAGCTTGTGTTCTTTTTTCCAAAATTTAAAGCTATTTCAATTAATGCCAACTGTCACTGAAAAAAAGCCTTAAGGCTAAAGCCTTTCAAATATCTTTTGTGTACTAACAAACTGTTTTTGTAAGATAACGAGCATCACCCTTACACTTACTACATTAATTTGCACAACCTTGTTTGCATTGCTCTGGGAAATAATGTTCTCTGTTTCAAACTCTTATGAAAAAGCGCCAAAAAATACCCACCCCAAATAGACTCATATGCAAATACAACACATCTTTAAAAGATGGTCTTTAAAAGTTGTTAAGATGTCACTGTCAAACTAAATATGGCTGTATTTATATAATATGTGTCAAAATATATGATATGAATAATTACCAAATTTATAAATGAAGACTTTGTAGTGTTATAAACAATAGAACAATGTTTGAGTTGTATACTTGTATTAAACTGTCTAGCTGTTAGATGTAAACACTCTTAGGTCTTCTTTTCTAGCAAGTTTAGAGTATTTTTATGTGAGAATACAAAAGTTAAAGTAGTTGGTTGTCAATATTTGATATAATTATTCAACCTTTCAGTCATCCTGTTTTGAAACAGGATCTGCCCAGATTAAACACTGATGTGAGGAAGGGTGTAGTCTTAAAGCTGAGGGAGGGGAGGGGGAAATAAAGGAATGGATAAATGAATACTATCTTGCAACTGATTTTGTGATGATGACTCAAGCCTGGTTTTCACTAGCTGACATAAGCATAAGCACAAGCAACATACGCAGACTCAGTAGTGTACTGCTCATTAGCGGTGCTTGTCTTTTCTCACACCTCAGGTGATAAATGCAGTACTGAGTCTGCGTATGTGCTATGCTTATGCTTATGTCACAAGTGAAAACCAGGCTTCAAAGGCCTGAAGGCTTTATAGATATCAAAGCAATCTTGATGAATGCATTATTGCTATTCAAACAAATAATTTGTTTATTGAAGAAGAATCAATAAATTTTTGACTCTATGAAAATGGAAACCAGCTGAAGGAAAAAAAAATGAAAACATAACTACGTATATTAGTGACATTTTGGGGTTCTTTCCTTTGGCTAAGGCTTACTGTAAAATGGTGTTATGGATTTCCATTTCATTATCGCACCTATGTAAAATTGCTTTCTTTCAGAATTCCATCCCATTTCTTCTAACTTTTGCATTTATTTCTTTCATTCTTTTCCCAGTATAGCCTGTATCTTTGCATTTTGTCCTGCTTCCATACCATTTGTCCACTTTTCTTGCATGCTACATTTTTTGCCTTTTCTTCCATTTGTTTCTTCATCATGTAAATTATTGTTCTATGAAGATCCATGTTCTAACTACCTTAACTTTTTTATTAGTAATATGGTGCCAAGTTTAAATCATGATGGGCTGAATGTGCAGCATCTATCTGAGATGTGTATACCACTACTCTACCAACCTCTTGCCAGGCCACTGGTGAGAAAACCAAACATATTTCATTTTGAACTGACCTCACTCTTCTCTCCCAACCACAGCCCCCAAACTCATACACACATACAAGAGAGTGAATGAGAGAGAATGAACAAATAAATGGATGGATGAATGAATAAACTGAATTGATGAATGAAATTGATTACATAGAGAGGAAGAAAGATTTTTACCTACAGCAATGAACTTCCTTAATGTTGAAATCCCTATAAGATGGTCTGCATGAACACTTCTATCTGATTTTAGCAAAATTGCTGTCCTTTTTGTCTTTTCAAACTAAGGCTGACACCTCTGTGAATTGAACACTTGCTTGTCCAGGGGGAACCCAATGTCTGAGAGACAATTTACTGTATGCATACATTATATTTGTGAATCACTTTATAATAGGCTACAGTATTTCCTTGAATAGCTGTGAGAGGGAGTCATTTAATTGAAATTCTCTCAGAGGAGTTTTTTGTTCCTTTCTTTTTTAAACAGGTTGAGTCTCTTTTACTGACTGGAAACTCTAGTACTGATCTCATAGTCAGGTAAAAGACAAAATTAGATGAATGGTTTGTCTGTTCCATTTGGCATCAGTTCTTCTATTTTGCTGACAAACGTTTTATCATTCTAAATAGGTCACAAAAAGGGGTCGTTAAATACCTGGGAACATGGAGATGGTTGGCTAGGGGGTGGCTAAGTCCCCCACTTTCCGTGCTATCTAGTCAAATGTTTGGTTTAAGAACTTTTTTGATTGGATAGTCTTCTTTATTTTCAAATGCTAGGCCCCCCCACCCCCACCCCCAACACACACACACTTTTCAAGGTTAGAACTATAGAGGTATATATGTTCTGCTGTACTGCTGAATTAATAGGGTGTGGTTCTGAGTCCTTAAAAAAAGACATCCCTTTTGACCCTTTTAGGTAATGGGAGAGAGGGAGGGTTTAGGCCATGCATCACTTTCCCCCTGAATTAAGATTGCTTTTAATGGATGGTATGGATGAATATTTATTACCCTTTGATTTTTACGTTAGTGCAAATGATGCAAAAATTAATATCGTGGACTGCCTGTCACCAAAGTTTCTTGATTTGGTTACTGAGATGACTCGACAAACTAAGCTAAATCCAAACGTCGAAGGTAAGAATTTCCATTGAACTACCTCAAACTAGATGCTTCTGTAAAGGCCTAGACTTGCTCTAAGTGTTGCTTATTGTACTGATTCGAATTCGGATTCAGGGGGTGCGCACCCCCTCCTGAATCGACTTTGAGACCTTTTTCCTCAAGATTTTTCCGAAAATATCATCTCGGCAAGTATCAAATTTACTATGCAGGGGTCCTGAAGACGGTGCATGCCCCCTCCTGAAGATAATCCTGGATCCGCGCCTGAGCAGTTACGAGCATCCTTGCAAAAAAGTTGCAGAAGTAGAAGAACTTCATTCGACTTCATTCATGCGCGCAACAATTGCGGATAATAGTGCCGGAACAATGAGCACCGTACAGTAAGGTAACGGTAAGTGGTCGATAAGTGGTTGGTAAAGTAACGATAAGTGGTCGGTAAGGTAATGGTAAGTGGTCAATAAGCTGGTCGATAAGTGGTCGTTAAGGTAACGCTAAGTTAACGGTAAGATGACGGAAAGGTAACGGTAAGTTAACGGTAAGATGACAGTAAGGTAACGGTAAGGTAATGGTAAGGTAACGGTAAGTGGTCGTCGAACGGAGTTAACAACCACTTACGTATACACCTATTTCAAAAAAGGTTGTCACCGCTAAGAGCAATAGGCGATGGGTAATAGGTCATTCCAAGACCGCAAAGCACTATTGATTTCTAATTGATTTACATATGAATAGCCAAATATTTGATGGACGAGTGTAAAGAAAGATTTAGGATGGCCTAATTAAGAAATCAATAGTGCTTTGCGGTCTTGGAATGACCTATTACCTATCGCCTATCGCTCTTAGCGGTGACAACCTTTTTTGAAATAGGTGTATACGGTGCAGATTGTTCACACGCAAAAGCTGCTGTTACGCGCTACAGAAAATTTACAGGAAATGCTGCATGTCGTGTCACGATTTAAGATGGACACCTCTCTGACGTACACGCTTGCACCTTATTTCTGCTAGATTAACATTGTACCGCATTGTCTAAAGTGGACAGTTGGGTCAGATACCAGTGGAGTCTGCTTTCCTTTAGGGAAAGGGAAAACGGGGTTCCAGACAAATGAATCAAACTTGAAGAACGCAAAAGAAAAGAATCGATTTTTGTGATTTAGAGTGAACTCCCTCTAATATAAATTTCAAAAATCGTAAAAGGTGTGCGTAGTTGGTCTTTACTCAGATCTTTGCCAACCTGAGAAGCGAAGAATAGCTCATGTGAAATTTTTCTTACCTTTCAAAATGTTGTAGGATTTGGCTACCATGATGTACTATCATACGAGCCTCTTGTAGCGTTATGGAGACGCTATCAACCAAGCTTTGAAAGTCAGGTATAGTCTAAAGTCTAGAAAGAGAGAAAATGTGTGTGTTTCGCCTATTCCCCAATAGAATTTAACCACAAAATTTTCATTCCAGTTGATTGGTTTCTTCAGGTTTTTGATGTGATAGAGCTTGCTGTTCTGCGTTATCCAGACACTCCACTAGAAGGAATCAAAAATATGTTTGCTTCCTGTTATTTGGTATGTGCATCCTGCTTTAATCCGCCAGCAATAATTTCGAATTAGTATTTTCTAAAATGGTTCCTTCGAATCATTTAGAACTGTGTTACCAGTTCTGTGATTCAAGCCGGATTTGCACGAAAACCTATTTATGGCATGTATCCCTAAATCGTGACACACAGATCCATTTGGAGTAGATTTCGTACGACTGTGAAAACGGCACCGCACGGGCACGGCACGATTACGACAGGAATCTCGAATGTTTATATAGACATCACGGCACTGTCACGGCCACGGCACAGGCGCGGTCCGTTTCACACTCATACGAAATCTGCTCTATTTTGGTTACAGGCACCGACACGGGTGAAAAACGCAGTGCGCATGCTCGAAAATTCGGCGGGAATTTGTATACGCGTTCGTGTTTACGAATAAAAGCACCGTCGATTCAACTGTCGTTCATTATGCGAATTTCTCGTGTATCATTCGAACAGGGAAAGAGAACAACTAAAGCGATGTTTTAGGGAGAAAAAGCACTAATTTTTCATGGACAGCCTTAAGCTTCAAGATTTACTAAACCTCCAATGGTTTTATTTCAAACTTCCGAGTATGCGCAGTGCGTTTTTCACCCGTGTCTTCGGCATCACTATAAGGCCAACAAATTCTCTGTTAACACGATGATAATTACGGGTGCCTTACCAAAGGTGATGAACCCACGTGCCCAGAATTAGGGCTATTGTGCGATAAAAAGGTTGGCGTGTTAAGTATGAGTGTGAACCGGACCGCACTGTTTTGTGACTAGAGTAGATTTCGTATGACTGTGAAAACGGCACCGCTCGATCGCGGCACGGTTACGACAGGAAAATCTGCTCTATGTCATTGTCTAAAAATGCATTCGTAATTCCTAATCTGAAGTACATGTAAACGTGTCGTTGTCGCAGTCATACGAAAACTGTTCTAAACGGATGATGATTTATATAATAATTGGTATATTATGCGCGCTCTGATTGGTCGAGAACCAAGAGACCATAATACTAAGAGAGCGAATCTCAGTATTGATGTCTGTGCGATGTTCTTGGCGACTAAGGCTATTTTTAGTAACTTCGCCATCGCGCGCGCAAGGCTCTCAAACAATAGAATTTGATTTTTGACGTGTGCGCGGACGGGACCGTTTGCTTTCGGCATTTGGATTCTATTGTTTAAGAGCCTTGCGCGCGCGCGATGGCGAAATCACTAAAAATAGCCTTAGTCGCCGCGAACATATCGCACAGACATCAATACTGAGTTTCGCTCTCTTAGTATTAGGGTCTCTTGTTGGTCGAGAACCGTGTGCGATTACAGTACACACGCATAGATGACGTCGTTGAATCTTACGCGCGCTCTGATTGGTTGAAATGTTTCGACGAATATTATATAAAACAAATAGATTCCATTTTTTCCGTGGGTCTGTACTCTAATAGATGCGCAGAAGACGTCAAAATGTGGTGAGAACAACAGTCACGCCACTTGACTTCGTCTCACGTCTCGATGACATCACCACATTTTGACGTCATCTGTGCATCTATTAGAGTACAGAGCGGCACGGAAAATGGAATCTATTTGTTAAATGGTGAATGGATAGGTAGAAAGTTGAATGAAGTGAATGTACAGATGAATCATTGGTGAATTGATTTATTTATATGAATAAATGAAGGAATGGATAGATGTGAGCGAATGAAAATAAATAAATGAATAAGCGGCAAGAATAATTAGGCCTTCATATATAAATAATTAAGGGCGGCAAGTAAGGCAAATATTAGCATTGATAGGAGCCCAGCAGTTGGTACATTACAAAGACTGAGATTGTATGAGCTTAACATAAGCCGAACATAATAGAAGTTAATTCCATCTCTATTCATGTGCCGTCGATACCTCAGTAATACCTATAGGAGTTCTACCGTAGTACAACTTTGGAAAGGCATACTTAATTCTCTCGAACCTCTTCAGTGTTGACAGACCCTGCCCAACATGAAAGTTGTCGTCGAACCCGGTGGCCAATAAACGCTGCTACAGGCACGGAATTGATGTAGACGGGCTCTGTCGTCGTGTACCGGTTAACAAAGAACGGCCCTCACAATGGAACAATGCTTAAAAACAAAGGAATCTACACTGTTTTTGTATTATAAAACAATAGATTCCGGTACACGACGACAGAGCTGTAGACGTCGCTTTTTTGCTAAACTTAATTCAACAGTTAGGGTACGGCGCAGGACTTGGACAAATGTTGAACGGGCCTATGATACATAAAGTGAGACATTTTTCCTTTTATCTCTTCTAGACCAAAGCCTGTGTGAACTACGTTGAACTGCATGCAGCTGCTTCACAAATAATATAGTAAGTTATACGGACGTTAATTGTTAAGCATAATTAATATTTGTTATATATCAGTTATTATTCACATTATTATCTTCATTATTTAAATAATTGTCTTTTTCTTCAGTTCTTTTATGCATGATAATCCAGAAAGCGCAAGACTGCAGCTAACACTAACTGCATTCAACGAATCTTGTCTTGAACTAAGAGACAGCACGATCTGAGACGCAACATTTAGTTAGCAGTCTAGTTACAGTTCCAACCAGTATTGCATGACTTTGGAAAAGGCCACTGCAGGATTGTATTCTGACTCAGCCAGTTTTGAATTGTTTCTATGAAAATGATCGAAAGACTGATCATTCTTTAAACCATACGAGTTAAATCAGAGTTATCCCGCGGGAATCCCTCCACGGCGAGCTGTGTCCCCTCTTTGAGTGGCTCTGCACTTGCTTGTCATAGTGGCCATAAGTTTGGACTTAGTCGGGACACTAGACAACGACTCTATCTCCTTATCTATTACCACACTCATGTGTTCGCCTTCATCATCACTGGACGATCGATGCTTGACATTTCAAGTGGGCGAAAAAATTCCTAAACACTTGTCCAAAGTCTTTGTTAAGGGTGCCGTAGACTATCGGATTGAGCGCACAGTTTGCCATGGGAAATACGTTGGCCAGTCGAAAAATATACATCTTGTAGCTGAGGTGGTTGAGATTCCCGTACTTCATCCAGAAGTACACTATATGTTGGGGAAGCATGCATATTGAATAAAGAAGAACCAGCCCCACCAACATGTTGGTTATTTTTGTGCTCTGCTTCATACGCTGACGAACTGCTATCGTCATTACCTGTGATAAACGCCTCTTTTTGAAGAAGTCGTTCTGCTTGAGTTTGGTGGCGGTAATAACAGACAAAGCCGCAATAATGACTAGTGGAATAATGTACTGAACGACGAAAATGGAAATCCAGTAAATCTGTTCGTAGGGCGTGTTTTCGGGCCATATCTCCGAGCAGTAGAGTTGTCCACTGGGATGTCCAGCCATACCTGCTACGAACAGCAAAGGTAAAGTTGAAGCAAACGAAACGATCCATATAACAGCAATGATAATGTTTACATTCGTTAGTGTCAGTCTTGGCCGAAGTGGATGGGCGATGGCTCGGTATCTATCACATGATATGGCCAGAAGACTTCCAATGGACGACGATAGACACAGAGGAATAATATCATAGGCTACTTGGCACATGAAGTTCCCCAGCGGCCAGTTGTGATCGTTTTCGAAGGCAGCCATTTGGGTGGGAACATATAGCCCTACAACAATTATATCTGCTAAAGCCAGGTTAAAAGTGAATAAATTGTTGCTGGTTCGCATTCGCTTGCGTCGAATAATAGCACAACAGACTACGAAGTTGCCGACAATACCTATCAGGAAGACGGCGATGTAAATCAAGCGAAGAGACCATCGCAGTGGGGTTGGCTCAACAGGGTTGCTTGCAGAACAACACGATTCATTTACTAAAGTCATCGAGGACATAATCTCTATTATGAAATCCTTGTTCTCAAAGACAAATTAAAAGCCAATTTTCTTGATTTCCACGGCTCTTGCAGTTTCAATGGTGTATCTTCTAAGTCGGTGGTATCGTCGGGATGGTGCGGAACTTTGCTGCTTACTCTCATTTGTCTCGGCGTAAAATTAAGCGGTAGAGCTGTCGGCATGAAGTCTCGTTGATTTTCATGAGCGTTTTTTCCCCAAACAACTGGCGTTTGGTTTCTTATTACATCTTTAATTGGTTCCCGGCAAATCAGAATCGTGCTATCTGTCAGCTTGCTGAACAGTTCGCACGGAGAGAATGACTATCAATAACCTCAAACCAATCTATTTGACCGCCTTGTTAGGAAAGTGACAGAGGAAGTCAGCAGTAATTACAAGTCAAAAGCGTCCAAATTAGGGGCTTTTTCGTCTTCTAGTTGTTTAATAATCGTAAGATGAGATAGAATTGGATTGTGGTATTAGATCGATTCAGTGGACTGACCGCGCGATTTGAATGGGAGCAACCTCAAACATTCAGTTGAACATTGCCTGAGCCTTTTAAATCCTTTAATTGGGGTTTTCGTTGTCTTTGGTGTAATGACTTGAATAAACAATGAAATAATTGGAAAACTAAAGATTTTTTCCTATAGAAGAAATAAACATTTTGATTCTAAGAATCCTATTGGTTGAGCGATGTGTTTCTGGTTTCGGCGCTTTTAAGTTAAAGCCTCAAGTCAAACGACAGTTTATGATATCTCGGCATTAGATGGCAGCGAACACAGATAAATATATATATTTAAAATGCTATGAAACTGAAAAAGCTTTGATCCGCTTTAAGGTCCGTCGGCTTCTGTTTGGTAATGTATATAGTTATTACAATTATTAAGAAAACACAAACATTCTTTAAAGTACTGCGTTAAAACAAAGTCAAATTCAAATCCACTTGAGTAGGAAATGTGTGATAATTAATATAATTTACATTTCCAAGAAACGTAATTACTTTTTAGATACATATATGTTTGTGCTCATTATATATCAACAAATGACTAAGTATACCATCAAGAGCATTTCTTATTATTGTGAATTTAATGTCCACTAGATTTTCAATGAAATAAAAATGGAACAAAAATTACGCCGGGTGCATGGTCAAATCGGTGAGTTTGTCGGTGGATTTTCTCTTTCTAATTTCCTCTTTTTATTTATTTGTGTTTGCATATCTGTCTTGTTTTGTTTTCTCTTTTGTTTTTGTTTTTGTATGTTTTGTTTGATGTTTTTGTTCGGGTTTTTTTTCCTTTCCCTTTTGTCGCCAGAACACGAATACAGAAGCCTTACGTACATCGAGGCACCTGGGATTGCTATTATCTCCACAGTTGTTGTGTTCTATTGTGATAGTTATTTAAAGCTACATTATCGCTTTTTTTCTTAGCTTTTGCGTCTTTCTCTCTTCTGTACTTGTTCTTCCCTTCAATTAAAAAAGGGAAGGTGTTGGAAGAACAAACTGGCAGTCTGCGCCGATTACGTAGCAAGTTCTGAATTTTGATACATTCAAAACCTTATTAGACAACGCAGAACTTAACTGTGCATGATATTTATGTAATAGACCTTTTTCAAGTTTGATGATACCGCTGTAAAATTAGACAACAGACGCACTGGCACAGAGTTAGCCTCGAGTCAAAGTAGATGATTCGAATGGGAAAACCTACATAGCACTCAGTTGATGTAACAGAGTGATTTCAATAAACCTGGGCACTACTAATTAAGCAAATAAAAATTATTAGATGCTAAATGTTTTGTCTCCTTTTGTTCCTTTGCATCTAGTAAACACTAACAGCTAATTAGTATTGCCCAGGTTTATTGAAACATTCTATATTCATAAAATGTATTGTATTCTATTGTCATTCTATCTATTGTTTTATGTGTTATTCATTATATTTTTATGAATACACCTGTTTCAATCAATATTAAGGGAGTATGTGTAGAAATTACTAAAGCTATAAAACCACACAAATCAGCCATAAGACGACTTAAAATAGCTTACCTTGACCTTAATCACTAAAGAACTTCACTTGTTGATGCTAAAATCAATACCAAACTTTAAAGAGAGGGATTTTTTACCAACTACCCATACTCCTTTGCGGTCTTGTTGCGTAGGGTACGACAACCTTTTTGAAATAGGTGTATATTACATCAACCGAGTGCTACGTAGGTTCTGCCTTATTTGAATACCAGCGAGAAAAGCAAAATATTTTGACTAAGAACAATACAAAAATCGATTTTAATCACATGAATATTTCTTGAAAAGGAGGCTAACCCTGCATAAGCCTTTCCTCAAGAAGCTCAGTGAACTTAAGGAAATGGAAACTGGACTATTCTGTTTGCACCGCGCATGCTGCAAAAAAGTTACAGAATGTTGTACTGCATGTCCGAGCATGTACAGCAGTTTTACGACCAATCTCGTACCCAGAGCCTGCGTTCCTCTCGGTCGCTGGCCAAGAGGAACGCAGGCTCTGGGTACGAGATTGTTTTACGACATTCATCCCAGGGAACATTCATCCCATATCCCTGCGCATGCGTTGCACGCAATCGGCTGCAAATGTTCGAAATTTAAACCCGCGCGTTGAATCATGGGACTGTTTTCGGTGACGCAACTTTCCATATTTATCTGAAGAAATAGATTCATTGTAAGAACTATAGAAGAGAAATAATAATAAACAAGAATTTGATCAAGAGTAAATGTTAACAAGTATTTTACTATAATTTTTAAGGGAGGAAGCGTCCCCAAAATAGTCCCCATGATTCACGGTGCCGAACCGGTCGTATCTTCCGAATGGCGAATAACTGCTCGTACACAACAAATACAGTAGAACCTCTCCAATACCGGACTTCTAAGGGCCGGATAGATGGGCAACACTCCTACACTACTGGGTTGACCTGAGAATAGGGGGGAGGATGTTTTTTGAGTTTTTTTGGGAAGGGAGAGAGAGAGGGAAAGGAATTAAAGCGCTCTTTTCTCTTCTCTCCCCCCTGCCCCTCTTACGAGGGCATGATAGTCAGCGTGCTAATGGGTTAAGTTTCAGCTCCTAGACTACCCATTAGTAGGACAAACACCATTAAGTGGGTAGAAGGCCAAAAGTCATCGAAAAGTATATACGTTTGAACTACTTTGTCAGTCCGGATAATTTTTTTTTTTTTTTCAAGGAAATAAAAGAACGCTGTTGATGGAAGGTCAAAGACAAGCGATTCTATTGTTTCTTTTGTGTCTGTTCGACTATTACACGTTGACTATTAGTTTTGTTTCACGGGTTAAGTAAAATGAGTAAAATTACTCTATTTGTAAATATGTGCATCTGTAAATATTATAGATTTGTTTATATAGTATTTTTTAATGGAGTATTTTTATATGTATGTATATCAATGAAGTTATGTACGCGTACGATCAGCTACAAGCTTTTAGCTTTAAATTTTATCGTGTTTAATAAAGGTTATCATATTACAAGCAGCGACGGATCTAGACCTTTTGTAAAAGGGGGAGGCCATTTTACAAAACACGGTGGGGACGTAACTCCTCAAACCCCCTTCTAAAGTAACCTCGCGAAAATTAAGGCGCATCGATTCGATTAACAATTACCATAAAACCAACACCAAAAACAGTTTGGAAGTAAAGCTTTGGGATTGTCCTACACCGGCCGGGGGAGGGGGGGGGGAACTCCTTTGTAAAAGGATCGGGTATGCTCGTCGGAAATTTTAAAGAATACCCCCTAAAAGATACCGGAAGTATTTTAAGAAGGGCGTGGCTGGACGATTTTTAACCCTAAAAGATACTAGCGATAACAGCTAGTGAACATTATTATGATGAACATAAAATTGTTGGGCAAATTTCTTCCATTTGAGAACAAGATACTAAGCGATGGGCTCTTTTGATACCCTAAGAGAGACCAGGAAATCCTAAAACTCTAAACTTCAATTTTAACACCATAAAAGACACCAAATCGCTGATTATTACCCCTAAGAGATACGACGAGCATACTCGATCCTTTTACAATGGAGCCCCCCCCCCCCCCCCCCCGGGTCCTACACGCTTCGACAGAAGAGAGAGCGGAGTGAAAGAGACAGAAAGAAAACAATAAGTAGGGCCAAACTGAAAAGGGGCACATAAAGACAGCCACCTTGTAACAAATACCTTTTTATGACTCTGAAGCAGAGAATGAATATTGTATACCAACGAGTTTGTCCATGTTTTAAACCTTCTTCTTCTTCCAAGTTGAGCCCACCTCCTTCAATTGTGTATTCTTGTGAATACAATAATTGTATTCTATTGTTGTCCTATCTATTGTTTTACGTGTTATTCGTTCATGCAGTATTTTTCGGAATATATTACATCCATTGTGCATGAGTACAGTGCTACGTAGTTGACTATTTATTTTTCTACTCCATTCTATAAAGGAGTAAATTTATGGGGGGATGACCGACTGACCAAACGAACGAACGACCGCCGACCGACCGACCGAATGAACGAATGAACCAGTAATGAACGAACGAACGAACGAATGACTGACCGAACGACCGACCGAATGAATGAACGAATACACGAAAGTCTCTTCATAATAACATTCTCTTCCAAAGAGTCGTAAATGAACGGAATGAAATGAATGAATGAACGAACGAATGAATGAATGAATGAATGAATGAATGAATGAATGAATGAATGAATGAATGAATGAATGAATGAATGAATGAATGAATGAATGAATGAATGAATGAATGAATGAATGAATGAATGAATGAATGAATGAATGAATGAATGAATGAGTGAGTGAGTGAATGAATGAATGAATGAGTGATTAAGTTAATTACTCTAACGAAGGCCCAAGGCTTGAAACGTCAGCAATGTATATACGCAGAATACGTAGAATACTCTATTGAACTGAATGAATGAATAATCAAATTAATCTCCTAGTGTTAGTGTAAACTATTTTTAGGAGTAAACTTATCGAAGTATCAATTGGTTGAACTGTTATTGCAAATCACGGTCTTTAACGATCGATGAACTCATATCGAATCCAGACAAAGCTTTCTTTAGTTGCTGTTGTTGTTGTGGACGGATAAAACAAAAGTTGACCTTCAATCCTAACCCTTTGTTTTATATTTCGAAAGTGAAGAGCCGGAAATTTTCCCTATCAGTACCAAGACTCAGATAAGACATTGTTCCAAAGTACTTTTCTATTTGTTCACAAAACCCACAAACCCCAGCACTTCAGACGCACTTCTCGATGGAGCGGAAGTGAATTAACCGGAAGCAATCTTTCTCTATTATACGGCCTTGTGATTGGTGGATTTTGGATTTCAATCCCATGATTCCATGGTGTCGTGTATAGTCGTGAGGTGACGACGCCATGTTGTTCCTGTAAAGAAGTGAACGAGTCTGAAAAGTTTAGTTCTGAAGAATTTGAGTTAGCGAATATTTCTCCGGGAAGGAGCTATTACGAGGGGCTCCTAAATTGACGGTAGTGACCGCTTGTTTCCTTAGAGCACGATTATGACCACTGTGGCCGCCCTTGCTGGACTTGCCTCAGGAGCTAAGGTACGCAAACTGAGAAACGATGTGCATTTTTTGGCCATGAGGTTGTTTAACAGGCTGCGAAAAAGACAACGATAACTTTAGATACTTTTGAAAGGCCCAGGAAGTTCCTAGTATGACTTACAAATTATTCACTGTTTTATTCAAAAGGGAGAATGTTATTTGTGAATTGTAGAAAGAATTTAGGGATTTTTTTAGGAACTTAGTCGTAAGCTTACAACGTTCTTGTCTGGTCGAGTGCGGGTTGTATTTTCATTTTCATCGCTCCACCATGAAGTGCTGGCTAACCGCCAATTAAACTGTAAGACAACTTCCAAATAAATACTGAAATATTGTCTTAAGATAAGGCTTTGTGTCTCAATCTCGAAAATATTACTCTTCGCTTGCATCCTGCAAATGGCACTTCCGTTTTCGCTAAATATTCAACAAAACTTATATGAAAATACCAAAAGTTTTGATGACTTCGTGGTGCTAACGTGTAGGAACCTAATTGTTTTAATAGCAATGGAAATAATTTCTGTTTTGCTTGAAAAGAAAGAGATATTTGCCCTTTGCCTTTTTCTGGCTACGTGAGTCTGCATATATCCGACGTGGCATTGCTCGATGGCCATTCTGTTGTCTTGGAGAGCAACCTAGTTTCTCTAAACTACCACACACTAACCCAATATTAATCCTTGAGCTATAAACGTTTTATTCACAGAAATTATTATAAAAATCATTTTACTTATATTCATTTTGGTCTCGAAAAATGATAGTTTTTGAATTCTTTGCATGGACTTGAGTTGCCTAGTACTTGACGTTTAGGGTAGCAGATCTTAATGGTGCTATTAGCATAAATTTTTAATATAATATGGCGTTCTTTTATTCCGAAACTGGTAATTAGAAGTTTTAGTGTAGAGCCAGCTTAATATAGAATAAACAAGACTAATGACTAACTTTTGTCAAAATTAGTATGTTATTTCAAAGAATAGTGATTTCATGTTTTAAAACTTAAACTATTAAAATGGAATATTGAAAACTCAGGCATATATATTGAGCAATTTAGAAAAGCTTTTTATGCCAGTCTTAAATTCTTGGTATTAATTCTTTATTCCTTTGGTCATGGTACTGTCTTTTGTAAACATGGGAATTAATAACTTAAAGCTTCATATAATTTTAATTTTGGTCATTTTTATAGTGTTAAGAAAACCTTGTTATGACTAACAAAACTCCTAACACCAGTTTTTGCTGATGTTTTTTAGTTGGATTGAATCCAATAGGTTTGAATAATGTGAATAATTATAAAGTTGTTTATTCTCTAGGGAGTTCAACATGACTAATCATCTATAATATTATAAAACCTTTTCGCAAAAGTTGTCCCTAGTTATATGTAGTTTTAATATAATACCTGATGTAAATTGAAGTGGCAGTGTTGTTTTAACTTTCATGTCACTTTTAAAAAGATGGTTTTTATTTATGACTTGTGATAAAATACAGCTGTGTTTCTGTGTAAAACTGTCATTGAAATAGCTAAAATTACTTGTTTTGAGGTATAACTATAGTCGATCACTTACAGTCAGTTTTAGGTTCAATATTGAGAACAAAAAAGATATATTTTGCTTGAAAAAAAGTTAGTTTTCAGGAAAAGAGAGAGACATTATTGCTTTATTGTCAATAAAATTGAAAAACAGAAATATTGTAAGTGGTTCATTCATTATAACTAGATTTGTTATTGTTATAACATCTTTACACATCTTCTAAGTATTCGTTACAATTATTTTATGTCTTATGGTATTTTAAAGCAGAAAGGATCAACTTATCATTAATTTTGATAAATGTTTGATATTATAGAGTTGAAATAACTATCGCTAAACCCTAATAGAACTTAGACCAATATATTGATAGTGTTTGATTCATTACACTGTAGATATGTAAAGTATGTGTATACTTATATGAAATAATAATGTATCCATCTATCCATCCAAATCCATTAGCATTGGTTTTCGCTTGGGGCATTGCTTATGACTCACTAGGGTTTTCCAATTTTACAGGCTTAATAGGCAGATTTGGCACTAATATTACCAGACAATATTACCAGCCTAAAATGTCACAACTGTATCTATTTTTTAAATTTGAAGAATTTTTCTGTAAAAAGAACATCACATTTCAAGCAAGTTAATATATTTTAAAATCGTAATAAATCTGGTTTAGCGTGGACGTAGACTAAAATTTCTGATATGCAGAGTTGTTTAGAGTTATGCACCAAAGCACACATATATATGCTCATTAGTGCCAAAGACTGTAAATTGGAAAATTCTACTGGTTATGGGGTTTTATAAAATTCATAACAGAAAAGACGAGTCTGTTCCAATTTGAAGTTTATTAAAATTCATGTGTTTTCTAAGTGAGTAATTTTGCGTGCATTTACAGTACAGTATGAATGGCTGAAGAGAGATGTTTCCTGTAAATTTGAGTCATCGTTAGTGCCTTTGTCCCTTTTAGTGACAATTCATTCATTTATTTTTATTTATTTTTTACACAGCGGACAGCAGAAGATTTACTAACAAATATGGCTGGTAAGGATCTTATGGCATTAATTTGATTCTGTTATTTTTTTGGACAAATAGTTTAATATCTTTGTCATAACTTTTATACATGGTTTCTACTTGATTGTCACATTTACTGTGCTTGCCAAAAATCAATGTTGAAGAGTTGCCAAACTTCAGGGTTTTCTTTTCAAATAAAGTGGATTGAACTATACCAAACGGAGACAATTGTGAATGCGATAACATTTATTTCAAACACCAAAAATCCTTGATAGCAAGGGTTCTTTCAGTTGCCAGCGATAGAGCCATTCAAAGGAGGCAAAAAAATAGGCAAACCCTGAAACCTGTGGAAACAAAATGGAAACCACATCAAAGACGAGCAGTGGTGGGGAGTTTTTCTAACAGGATATAAATTTATGAAGAATTATTCTATTTTATACAAAGTAATGCTAACTAATTATTCTAATTCTGTTTCAGGACTTTCTAATGACCAAAAGAAGGTAATTATGTCATCATTTTGAATATGTTAGTTTGTTTTGTTTTTGAATTTCCTCATGCACAACATCACTGTAACAACACTGATAAAGGCTTGAGATTTTAGCCAAAATATATCTGTAACTTTTATATCAATTTCAGTTAGAAACAAAATATTGTTACAACGTCATGATTTCATGTTTTTTTGTTTGTTTGGTTTGCCTTGTTATATGGGAACTATACATTTAGATATGTGTGGTTTAATTTTTTTCCACTAGTTTGAATTTTTCTGAAGGTAGTTTTAGGGCCAAGTTTGGGGTTTTATGGTGGGTAAGCTATGTATTTAGGTTACTTGTAAAGGACTTTAGATGAAGGTTGAATATGAAAGTACAACAATTCCCTAAAAGATTTAAACCATTGAAAACTTTGAACCACAATATATACAATACCAGTTGATGGTTGAAGGAGGGATTAATCCTTGAAGATTTTTACATTAACTTTGGTCATTTGGAAATGGTTTGACTATTATACTAATAAGGTAATGTAATATTTGTTCCTTCTAGCCAAGACTAGATACTGCAAAATCTCCTTCCAAAGTTCTCCACATACGCAATCTTTCACTAGACACAACAGATGCCGAGGTAAGTACCCTTTTACACTGAGAGTCTTCCAATGAATTACTTCTATAAATGTATCTGCATTGTTTTATAGATCATTGCCTTAGGAATTCCCTTTGGTCGAGTCACAAATGTTCTGGTATTAAAAACCAAGGGTCAGGTAATATCTCTTGGATACTAGTTGCATTGCTATTAATTGTAGATAATATTTATTAAAGGGTTATTAACCAAGCATGAGCTCTGTAAGGGAAAATATCAGACTGAGGTCTTGACAGTACGGACAGAGCGCAGCGAGGTCAGTACAAAAAGACCGTGGTCTGATGTTTTTCCATACAGACCAAGCAAACGAGGTTAATAACTTATATATATTATATGGCTTTGAAGAAGTCCCGCAAAACAATTGCCAAATACCGCAAACTTTTCTTTTCATCCGGGACAGCGGTCCTGATGTGGCAAAATACAGACCATGCGTTAGCCAATCAGAATTCAGGAAATTATCTAGCCATATAATAAATATGTTATTCAATATGGCTCTTAGCTATGCATGCATGTATTTAAGCCTGTTTTCAAGAATGTCCAAAACGTAAGCAAGATATGCAGACTTGGAAATGCATTGCTCAATGTCTTCTCTCATGAAATGTAATATTGCATATGTTGCTTCCACTCCTGCTCCCCATTATGCATGAAAACCAGCCTTATAGTAGTTTTTAACTTACATATAAGTTATTTTTAGTAATAAATGTATGCTTCTTTAATTGTGAAATAAACCCAGAGAAAAGAGCCCCATCTGAGGGTTCTGGTCTTTTCCAAGTTTATTTCACACTTTAAGAAGCGTACATTTATTTCTAAATCTTTCCAAGTGACAGGTGCATTCATTAAATTATTTTTGTTAATCAACAATCAGGCATTCCTAGAGATGGAAACAGAGTCGAATGCCATTGCTCTCATGAGTTATTACTGCTATGCACCTGCAACAGTAAGGTATGTGAAGATAAAAACATTAATTTCAGAACTATAGAGTACCAAAGTGATGACGTCATAAAAATATATATTTTATTTATCAAATTTTGATTCTCAATTTGGATAAAGGGTCAGAACAAAAGTTTAAATACTAAGTTTCACGGAAATCTGTTAAAAAGCAGCTGAGTTATGGCCAGCTGAATATTATATAATTTCCTTAACAAATCACTGTAAATTTGGCTTGATTCCCAACATTAGGAACCGAGCCTAAAATACAGTGATTTGTAATTGGACTTGTAAATTCAACTGGTCATATTTTGGCTGCTATTTAACCAATTTCCATGAAATTTTAAATACAAACTTTTCTTGTGATATACTATAAAAATTGGGGATCAAAAATTGATACATCAAAAAAAAATTTTTTGTGACATCACACTTTGGTACTCTATTGTGTTCCTCCTAAGCTCAATTTAGTGTTGTCAAAATTTTTAACAAATTGTTTGGTGAATAACCATAAATCAGAACCTAAATACAGTCAACCTTCACTTGTGACCAGATCCAATAAGCAACCACCTTCATTATTTTTGTAACCAGTTTTCAAAAATACAAAAAAATTTCCCAGACAAATCAATATAATTATTAAAACCTTATGTAAGCAACCACCTGCCATAATTAGCCAGCATTTTTTACGAAATGCACATTTTCACTGTATACTGTGGTGATTTCCAGAAACTGATAAATGATTTTTAAGTAAAAGCTAAGGAAATACGTATCCTTATGGTAAAATAGGCATGTCAGACTTTTGCATGCAGAATTCTGAAAGTTAATAATCTACAGTTACCATTATATAAATTCAAATGTTACTCCCCATAGTGTTATTCTCATAAGTGACTGACTAGGTGTGACGTTTTGGATGGTCACTTATGGGGGTTTGAATCAACTATATTTGTCTATGTCAACAGAGGTCGTGAAGTTGCAATACAGTATTCAAATCATAAGGAATTGACGACCAATGACAACCAACATGCACCTGGGGTAAGATGAATTATTGTTGTACATGCAACTGTGTGCTTTAGATCAGTAGAACCCCAGTCACCCTTGGTGTAGCATAGTCGCTTCCATAGTCATGATTTTTCTGTATTGGCTCTCTAGTTGCCACACAACACACACACTCACAATACAGATGTATTTGCTTGTTACAGTATTTATTGCTTTTTGTCGTGAATGGAAAATGATTTTTACCTGCATAGTTTAACATATCTTGGAAAGCAACATAGTATATGTGTTCAGCAATCACAACAATCACATAGAAACACTTTGATTGCCGCAATCACTGCACACAATTTTCATCTTATAAGTCTCTAACTAAACATTATTTGTGTCGTAATTCCAGACATCCCACATATTAGCAGCTGCAGGTTCATCAGACGTATTAGCTGCAGCCAGTAGTCCTTTAGCTGGGTTGAATGCTGGCCAGCTTAGCGCCGCTGGTACTGGAGCTGCTTCAGCAGACGCTGGTGCTGGAGGTTGCATCTTAAGGATTGTTATTGAAAACATGTATTATGCAATTACATTGGATACCTTACATCAGGTAGATACAGGGGAATTGAGCCCCAAAATAACTGATTTTTACAGTATGTACTATAATGAATTTGACTTTGTTAAGCCTAGTTCAGATGCCTTAGCAGCCATAAGGTGTACTAAATTGTTGCCATGAAATACAAGTGAAAGTTAGGCATCTAAATAAAATATCTGACAAATATTATATCATTTTCACTTGATTTTGAATTGAGATTAATTAGGCCTTAATTTCATTTTCAAGCTTGTGCATTCATCAACAACAACAATAACTTTATTTATACACGCTAGCCCCGACAACATTGCGCTGATTTCCACAGGGGGCGTGTGGAATTCATGAGCACAACTTTTGGGCAAGTTTAGAATATTTAGAAGGACCATTGATTATATTAATTAAAATAGCAATAATTGAAGAATTCTTGGTTTTTATCTTATCTTGATTCAGTTTATTTTATTTTGTTTTTGTTCTTTTTATATTTTAACAGGTTCTTTCAAAATATGGCAAAGTGCTCAAAATTGTAACTTTTACTAAGAATGGTATGTAAAGATTCTTGTAAATGAAGTCATACAATCTTGCTCAGATTTTAAAATCTTTAACTCACAAACAGTGATTGAAAATGTAGTTTTAGCAATTTTTATTGATTTCTTTCTTTTTTTTTCAGATCAATTCCAGGCATTAGTACAATTTTCACAAGCCAGTGAAGCATTAAGTGCAAAATTTGTGAGTATCATTGCCATAAGATCTACATTAATAATATTTTAGTAGTTTTATTGGTCTATTAATTATTTATCTACATGTAGTGAGGCCATTGTGTTTTTTCATTAATATTTTCTTCTGTTTAACTTAAAATAGTTAGCCAAAGACCCATTAGATGACATTGAAAATCATTATGAGGATATTACTAATATCACTTCTGTTTAATAGACTTCCATTATTTTAAGATGTCTTTAAAATTTTGAACCAGAAATAATATTGTAAGTTGTATTTCTTTAATAGACTCTTGATGGACAGAATATCTATAATGGCTGTTGTACTCTAAGAATAGAATTCTCTAAGCTTAGCAACCTGAATATCAAGTACAATAATGAGAGAAGCAGGTATGTCAGTATGTTTAAGAGCAAGAATGGCTAAATAGTCCAGTTCCAAGATACATTGTAAATGTCACCTGACACATATATAAAGAAAGGCTACATTATTTTAGCCTTGTCTCGATTCCTTCTTATGTGGCAATTGAAGTATGACTCTGAAGTCAGCTATGATGTGCAGCCTTTTAAGCAAGGGGTTCCTGGCTCATCTCCCATTATCACTCTCACATCCTATTGGACTTCCATGTAATCTGTGTAGCTCAGTGTAGCTTTGAGTACCTGTAGGACATAGCAGTGATGGAGGGAACAGAGGAGAGTACACAGTCCTCTTCTTGGGAAATAATGTTTGGATTAAAGAATATGGGTGTTAAATATCATTTTTGAACATTTTACCTTCATTTGATATGACATTGATACTTTATTCACTTACATGTACGACACTGTTAAGAAGTTCAGGATATCAGTAAGAATGTTGTTCTTTTGCTTGAAACAGAGACTACACCCGACCAGAACTGAATACAAGTGAAATTGGTGGTGCTGCATCTGGGGGGCTGTCCCTGTCTAGTTTAGGTAAGATAAAGCTGGTAAATCATGACACCAAGAAAGGATTACAAAAGAAATGAAATATTTTGTCCTTGGGACACTAACGCTAATGTGTTCGTCAGCAATATAAAGAGAGTAAGAAAGTAAGACTAGCATTGCTGAGCAACTACAATGTCTTAGTGATTACAAAGTATGTGGCTAAGTATCAACTGAAAGTTCATATTCTTATGAATAGCTAGTTATTTAGTTCCAAAAAAGTTACCCCATTGCTTATAATGTAGTCTAAAGTCACATAGTCTAAATGATACATTGTATCTAGCACACAATATTTCTTTATTGGCTGCAGCCACAATAAAACATGTATTTATAGTTAACTCTATAGTGGATAACGATGTAATGTAACTGCAGTCTTTGCCTAATATGATGGTTATGATGATGTCTTTATTTCCAGCCAATGCTTCAGGTGTTCTTGGGAACCCAGCCGCTCTTCTTGGGTTACCCATCGGTCTACCATTAGCAAGTAAGTACTTGATTGAAAAACAGTGGAATATGAAATGACTTGAGTGACCTTATCAGTGAATTATTTTAGGGGCAGATATAGGGAAGGGGTGTCAGGCATATCCCCTGTCTTGAGATGACTTTAGGCCCTTATCTTCTTGACACTTTCAAAAATATCCTCTGGAATTTTTGGAATGTTTCTGATTTCTTTAACACTGCACTCCTAGTGAAGGTTAATAATTTATTGTTGATCTGCCCTTGTGCATATAATCAAAAATCACTTAGGCCATTTTCCTGGTGAACCCTTCATATAGCTGCAAGTGGTATCTCACAAAAAGCATATTCTTCCAATTAGTTTATAAAGTCAAATTTGAAATGTTTTAATGTTGGATGATTCTTTCTTTTAGACTTGGCTGTAGCTGGAGTTGGACAAAAATACCAAGGTGGTAGTCCTCTAGTGCTTGTCAGTAATCTTAATGAAGAGGTTTGTCTTGTTGTTATATCTAAATGTGCTGTAGCAGGAGCCTAATCAGCTCTAAATATTTTAAATAACATCTATTGTACAATTTGTTTTAACAGTCTATACAGGGGAAACTTCAATAAGTGGCTGCTAGTGGGGTTTGAAAATAATCTATTACAGAATTTTGAGTGCACGAAAATAGTAATTTATAAGAGTGGTCACAAAAAGGAACTTAACCTGTTTATAATGTATCCACTTTAGTGGAGTTTTCTAGTAGAAAACAAGAGAAACAAAGTAGAGACTAGATAGATAAAGTAGTAGAGGTTACACAAGAAACTCTGCATTGTATTGTACATGTGTGTGTCATGCTTATTTATGCACATCATTTGTTTTGTGATCTTTTACTTTTCTCAGTGTGAGTGAAAATAATGTCCTTTTGGTTTCCATCATAACAACTAAGTTTTTTCTCATTTATCTTGAGTGTTATGTGGCAATTTCTTTTCTTAGTTTTCAAAACAGTCACTTTCTTGTGAAACCTCTTTTCTTAATTCCAATCTGTTATGTTATTTCCCTAATTTATTACACATCCATTGCATGACTCACATTTACTAGCATTTTATGTTTCAATTTCAGTTTTATTTTACTTTCTTTATTCATTTTAGGATAATATCTTTAACTCTTTTCATCACTGAACTTAATTTGTCTTTTCTCTCTTTCATTGGGCGCCTACAACGTGGCTTTCCTCCTCACTCTTTGCTGGTTCTCCTTCTCTAGATGATTAGCTGTGATGCACTTTTTACTTTGTTTGGTACGTCTGTCTCTTATTCTATCTGTCACTCCACATACACTACATGGGTGTAACCACTGCTCATTTAATTTTATGTTCTTTATTTTATGTTTATTATTGTTGTCCAAGACATTGCAGTACATCTGTTTATGGTCCCTAATAGACCATTGTCTGGAATGGGTTACCATGACAGCACTATTATTTTAAGTTTGGATACTTGCCAATCAGCTCTTACATTGGGATTCCAACTTTGCAAAATCTGTGATCAGGATTGTAAGAGGCTGCATACCAATGTACATGTAAGAACAGCCTGCTATTGGAGTAATTTTCAGATATCACTAAACTCTTGGGTGTGTCATTGTGAAACAATTGTCAATTTTGAGATCATGGAATTGGATAAAAGTAATGGATATATCATATATCATCTGCTTTCTGTTTATCTGAGCTTAAAACCTTGAATGGAGAACCATCAGACTTGCAGAACTTATTGATTTATAAAGTGTATGACAAAGTGACAATGGGGGGGACTTCCGGTTTTTAGGTTGCTATGGTGATGTGCAGCGTGTAAAGATTCTCTTTAATAAGAAGGATACAGCATTGGTACAGTTCTCTAATGCTCAACAGGCTCAGACAGGTATGTTAGATGATGTATATGTTGGCTTAACTGCTTGTCTTCAAATACACCAATTTCCTTACATTGGTTCAATCAGTGGTCACACACAAAGCATCCAAGCGAGGCTTCAGGGTACAAATTGAAATAATCTTTTGTGTGTATCCTGGAGCCTCACTTCAATGCTTTGTGTGTGACCAGTGAACTGATATAAGGAAAATGGTGAATAGTTCAAAGTCAGGTTCACAATAATACTGCAATTGTAATTCTGCTTTTTGTTATTGATATTAGGGAGCTTAAGCACGAGGCGTTTTTGTCAACATGGACGTCACACGTACGTTTTTGATCGTGTGCGCACTGTCATAGATGAGGCTCTCGTTCTCGCTAGAACGTCAGTTGAGGCTTTCTCACGGTCTAGATAAATTTTCATCTATGACAGCATGCACACAAACAAAAACGTATGCGTGACGTCCGTGTTGACAAAAATTCCTCGTGCTTAAGCTCCCTATTAAGTTGTTGTGCAGTTGTTGTATTCCTGTGAGAGTAGTGTCCTCCAATTGGTGCACAAGTGCTAGAAGACATTTAACATGTAAATACACAGTTATTTATTATTTATTTTTGATGTTATATTTTCCAGCTATTGCCCATCTCAATGGTGTCCGTGTGTATGACAAGGATATGAAAGTAACCATGTCTAAACATAATTCTGTATCACTGCCAAAAGAAGGAGAGGTAATTAAACAGGATGCTTTGCTGTTGCTAGTTTTACATGATTGTATCATTCATTTAATATTGTCTGAAGGTGAATCTAATCTAATCATGCTCCAGTGTATGGACTTCAAACAATATTCATTGAGTGGATGACAAAGAAAATGGCATAAGTGACTTTTGCTCCCAGGAATTAATATTTTGACATAAGAAAACCCATTGTTTCCATTGCTTGTTTTCAATCCAGAAGCTGATAAAAGTCCTTAAATCTCATTATCTAGCTTCAAATAAATGGCAAACATTGCCCTTCATTTGCTCTCAACCAAACAGTATTCTATTAAAAATTGTCATTCAGCTGAGAAAAAATGTTCATGAGAGCGGATGTGATGTCTGTTGCAAACAGGCAATTTTAGATTATTTGAGTTACCTTGAAAAAAAAAAAGACACTCTAGCCATTTTTATGGCCCTATTCATCTATTCATTATTGTCTGATGCATTAGTGTCTAACATGGAGTCTTTTTTTTAGGATAACAATTTGACAAAAGACTACAACAATTCACCACTGCATCGATTCAAAAAACCTGGATCCAAGAACTTCCAGAATATCTTCCCTCCAAGCAAAACCCTTCACTTATCAAACATTCCGTAAGCATCTATATTTATTACACAATTGGAATTACTTTAAAATTTACTTACTGCTCTTGCTTTGCTTTGTACTTACAGTGTATTTAGGGATGAAAAGGAAAAGAGATACCAAGAAGGAGTTACACTAATTTTTTAGTGAAAAATTTATTGTCTTATATGTATATTTACTGCTTGTTTTTCAGTGAGGGAGTCACAGAAGAAGAGCTAACAGCTCTATTCAGAGAGACAGGAGAAGTAACAGACTTCAGATTTCTACCGTAAGTTCTCACAGTTCTTTGATTAAAGCAAAACAAGATATTCTTAAAGCTGGTAAAGATACTTCCAATATTATTTTTGATTGCTGTACTTTGAATTTATGTGCAATCTGATCTCTTTACAGGAAGGACAGAAAGATGGCTCACTTATCAATGTCGTCAACAGAAGAAGCCATTACTGCTCTTATAGTGAGTATCAAATGGAAGTTGATGTGTTGATATGAATAGAGCGGTTTTCATTAACCTGTGAAACAAAGTGTACTAATCAGATAAATACAATACAATACAAAGAAATTAGAGTGTAGTAGTGCCTCATACACTAAAGTGTATTTCACAGGTTTATGAAAACCGCTTTAATAAAAGTTGAAGAGGTAACCATGAGAATAGCTTTATTGATTTTTACAAGTTTTTTCAAGTGCCTCAAGAAGGTATCAGTAGACTAGTACTTATGCCAAACTAGCAAAGCTTGAACATTGCAAAGTCACTTGGGCCATGTTTGTGGATATCCCTTCAATTGGCCATTTGCATGATGGCGTCATTTTACTACAACTACCAGAATGCTCTACGAATTTTTTTCTATGAATTTTTCTTATTGAGATTTTTATTCCCTTTTGAGAATAGTTGAACAATTGACGCTAATTATTTTACAAAAGAAAGTGGGCAAAGCATTCTGGTAGTTGTAGTATATGATGCCATCATGCAAATGTACTATTAGATGCCAGGAATGTGATGAAATGTTTACAATAATTGATTATTTTTACTTTTTGCAGAGTATGCATAACTACAAGATCAGTGAGTCACATCACCTTAGAGTTTCATTTGCTAGATCATCTAATTGAACAAACCTTTTGTAATCATCACTTTGTCTTTTGAGAGACAGAGCATCTTTGTGTGTCAATCATAATGTCATACTTATTTCTTGTCAATCTAGCTTTACATATCTAATTATCACTGAATTTAAAGTGCTACTTGGACGAAAATCCATGAAAATTAAAGAATGGCTTAAAACATTACTTAATTTTTGCTTAATGAATCCAATAGTCACCATAAAGCAACATTTTCTTTGCATTCAAAAGAAACAGGTAGAAACTGTCAAGTATTCAAGCTTTCAAATTGTGTATGTATGATGTCATACATACAACCCTATTGTTCTTTAAGATTTTGAATGATAATTTCTCTATAATGAGGGACATTTATCGCAAAACTCAAACGATGATGGCCTAGTTATTCAGCTATGTTCATCTTCAGATAGAAATAATCAGTTTAATCGGTTTTGAATATAACCGATTTTCGTCCAAGTGGCCCTTTAATCTTAGATATACATTCAATTGCAGAAGGGTTGTAGTATACATTTACATTGTATACATTTTCTAATGATTTACAGTATATCTTAGGAGATGCTATTTGCGAATAAATCCTTACAGCACCCAAAATATGCTTTGATACCTTTGATGAATTATAAGGACAAAGACTAAAATATATTTTGGAAATCATCGCATGCAAGTAATATTTTTCTTTTGCATGTAATTCTTGATTTGCATGAATCATTTGTAGGAGAGTAAATTGAACCAAAGACAAATTTTCCTTGGAGTGATTTACAAACCAAGAATTAGATATTCGTACGTTTGTAAAAATGTATGCTACTTCCTTTCCGCAATGTAAATGTAATAAATAATAACTCTTTGATCAAAGGCAATCGCAAAAAAGTGTTTGTACATGATTGTTGATGATTGCCAACATTCACGTGTGTGCATCTAGTATTTCATGTTCTGAGCTTCTTCTTCATGACCACAGCATGTCTGCCTCCATATTGTGCTGCATTTTTATAGTTTGATGCTTCAACCTTGTCATGTTATTTTGAAGCATATAATTGTTGAATAGTTGAAGGCAGCTTTATAATATACTTTTATTCATGATTATCACTCATGATTTTCACATAAGTTGGCCAAACTGTCATGACATAAGCAATAAACTCTAGAAACAGGTCCATTTATTCTTCAAGGTGTTGAAAAGACAAGCACTGCAAGGGAGCAGTGTGTACATGGACATCATGTGCTTATGCTTATGTTATGAATGCCACTGCATGCTTCATTGCGCCTCTAGTTTTCATGTGCATACACAGCAAATTAGAAGTATTTTCACCCAAAAATATGATCTTGTAAATTTGGTTTTCAAGACTTCACTATATTCTTTGTTTTATTAACATTAATGAGTTTGCATTAGAACTGAAGTTTAAAAAAATGGAAATAGTATCGACTGATTTGTGAAGTAATCCATGTGTCATTATTGTATTTTGTTGCTTATTGATGTGATTACTTTGAAGATTCAAGGCATCATTTAATTACTTAATTGATTTTCTTGGTAGTGTGGAAATTTCCCACTGGAAAATATTTCAACATGATGCCAATTACAATAATTATATACTCATTTTATTTTGTAGTTTTGGTTGAATTTTTGATTATTACTAATATAATTTTGAGGATTTCTGTTAACTTTTATGTGTTGATTATTAATGCCCAAAGCAGCTACATTGCACACTTTTTTCCTGCAATACCATTTTTAAAGAGCACATCCACTTCTAAAACTAAATCCTGGTTCTCATACAAGGTCTCGTACATGGTCTTGCATATCGTCCATATGATCCATGCAGTTGCAAATTTATGCTTTCAGTCTTTCGATTTGTTATCAAGCTACTGCAGTGATTCTCAGACAAAACATCTTTTGTTTATACAGAACTAGGAGCACGGACAGGCTTGATCCTGTTCCAAAATTGTTTGAATTAAGTTTGCAATGTAGCACATAACGTAGGTCCTTGTTTCATCAGTAGTATTTTGATAGTTCAAGACAAAATCTTTTATATTGTCAGAAGGCTAAATTGCATTTTTGCCGTTGCCAAATAAAACTACTATATTCTAGATACATCAATTGTATTTCTTACAAAAAATAAAAGATACTTTCTTAGAATTGTGTTTAAATTTTTCTTGTGGCATATTTGCTTTAGAGGCAGGTGATCCTTTACCAGATAGAGTGTAATTTTTCATTAATCCGTGAAACAAAGTGTGTGTTAGACTGTAAAAGTCAGATAAATGCAACAGGAAACAGAGTGTAGACAACCAGAGTGTAGACAACCACTAGCTATAGCTAGCTCATCACAAATGGTCAAAAATGGCACAACATCCACCAAAACCACAGGCAATGGTCAGAAAAGGACACAAATCGCCAAAAACCGAAGGCTAAGGTCCATGCAAAATGGTGAAAAAGGCGCAAAATCCACCAAAACCAAAGGCTATAGCCCATGCAAAATGGTCAAAAAGGCGTAAAATCAACCAAAGGCTATAGCCTATGCAAAATGGTAAAAAAAGCGCAAAATCAACCCAAACCAAAGGCTATAGCCCATGCAAAATGATAAAAAAAAATTTGCATGGGCTATAGCCTTTGCATTTTTTCGATTTTCGGCCATTTTTGGCTAATTTGCATGGGCTATAGCCTTTGCATTTTTTTCGATTTTTGGCTAATTTGCATGGGCTATAGCCTTTGCAGTTTCCATTTTGGGCCATTTGTTCGATTTTGGGCCATTTTTCATTAATTTGCATAGGCTATAGCTGCCTTTGCGATTGTTCAATTTTGGGCCATTTTTGGCTAATTTGCATGGGCTATTAGTGCAGGCATATCGTGCACAAAAAGTGCAGAATTGTTCAGTTTTTTGCTACAAGCATGAAAATTGGCACAATGATAGAAGACAACATGCTGACTAATTCCTGATATAGCGCCACGCCCAAAAATCAATACTTCCAGTTTTACACATGTGGAATTAATTTTCACTTAAAATTAAATACAATTGTTGCATTAACAAGCTGTTCCATGAAATGTGATAATTCTTTACAAGTACTATTCGTTCTACCTAACTGACTATAGTGCCCCACCCTATTCCTCGTACTTCCAGTTTTATGTTAATGGCTTTAATTAAATTCAAAATTACTGAAAATAACCGTTTTCTACAATGCTATCACTACCAACTAGTCCTATTTGGTCTAATGATGTATGCCCTTTTCATTTCACATGCACTGCCACACCCTAAACTTAGTACTGCCAGTATAGATACATAGGAATACCTCAAGTCTCTCAAGTATCAAAATTATTCACCTTGTTTTAAAGTCAAGGAGATTGAATAATAGACGGATATGATTGAAACAACGCAATTTGAACAACATGCAACCATGGCAACGCCTTTTCAAAAGTACTTCCAGTAATAGTACATTGTAATTGATTATTGGGGTTACTGGGATTTATCAATTTTGGATTATGGAAAATCTAATATTCAGTAAGGTATTAAGAATCTTTGATAAGGGAGAGGGCTATTGCAGTTCACTCGTAGCAATCATTAAATTTTATTATTTCAACTTCCAAACAAATTAATTCCATTTGTAATCGCCTCCACAATCACACATGGCTGTGCACACGAACTGCAATTTTGCACATTTTTATCTTGCTGGCATTTACATCTGGTCAGGTGGCTACACATTTCCAAAATCTCTTGCTTAGTTTTCCCACAATTGCGTCAATTTAATCTTTTTGGTCCGCCTTTGTCTACTGCCAAGTGCGGCGCAGAGGGTAGCTGCAACGACTGACCTGGCTTGATAAGCGGTTAGTCTCAATGTGATTTTGGCGGAGTGCTGCAGATGGGATGCTGCCCCCATTGACTTGGCTTTTTTGAAAACATTTCCTTCTATAAAGTCAATAACTATTTGGCAAAAGTTAGTTTAACTGTACAGTAGTACAACAAACTGCTGCAGTAGACTGATATATATTTCCAACAGATCTTTACATACAGAACCATTCAAAGGCCGTTCAAATGTTGTTTTTACTTTTGCAAACAATACCTTCAAGTCTCCAAGGCAGAGATTTTCCCGAATATAGACATTTCATTGCAGCCCGTGAAGACAAAGAATTAAATGAAAAGTTGAAGTTTTACTTCAAAATCGCGGGACGTTCGTGCGCAGATCTCCAGACCTATTCCAGGCCCTAAAATCGCCCAAAATCGCCCTAAGTTTTGAGTATCTTTGGGGATAATTTTGCTAAAATCGCCCAAAATTACGGCGATTTTAGTGCCCGGAGTAGGCCTATTTCCAGAGCCAGAGTAAAAAGCAATTGAAGATGGGCCCTTTTCTTCCGCTCTCCACCGATGCTCCATTTTAAGAGTATTTACAGTATATTAAAGCTACACGGAAAGATCAGAAGTCGAAACAAGGATAGGAAGTCACTGATATTCGATGGGGGTCAAACTTGGGACCTCTCGCACTAACCAACTGTGCGATCCTTGCTCCTAAAAGTCGTGGAAGCCATGGAAAGCAGGAAGTGCAGCTGCTTTGCTAGGACCTAGTGCTCTGAAAACTTCAAGTACTGCAATAATGTGGAAAGATTTTTCTGCGTCCTCTCCAAACATGGCGACTGCCAACACCACCACATCAGTGTCGAGAGTACGGGTAAGGAGTTTCTGAATTGCATAGTTGACACAATCCTTACAAATGAAAAAAAAGCCTTGAGTCTGATTCCTGAGTGCATGTTGCCAATCCAGTGAATTCCCGTTGTACATCACATGCAAATCCTTGTCCAAAAGAAGAAATCAAGTGTATGTTTCCAGGCAACTTGATGACTTTAATTTGCAAATTTCAACTAAAAGTAAAAAGCTCTCAAAAACCTAAGGAATCCAGCGAATTTCTGTTCAACACTAATTTTTCTCCAACAGAAGAAATCAAGTGTTTCTTGTTGGGCAATATGATGGATTTGCAAATTTCAGCTAAAAATAAAAAAAAGCTCAATACCCTGAGGAATCTTTCCCAGTTGCATGGTATAAGAGTACTTGTTGGCTCTACACGCTTTGGTTGACCATGACTTTGTTAACTTCTAGATATGGTCTGTGATTTGAGGCTATCAGTGCCGCAATATTCGCTCCACATTACATCAACCCTGGGGACATTCTGTATTAAACTGGGTCTTCACAATCATGTGTAATTGATCAGGCTATTGTGAACGGGTTTTCTTTATGTGGAAAATTATAAAATAGTGAGAATTATTGATTGTTACGAGTGAAGTGCAATAACAGTGGCCTTTATGCAGGAATACGATCAGAAAGATGTCAGATTGCCATACACCCAAACCTAATTCCAGATCATCAATTCCAAAGTATTATTACTGGAAGTACTTTTGAAAATGCGTTGCCATGGTTGCATGTTATTCAAATTGCGTTGTTTCAATCATATCCGTCTATTATTCTCCGTCTATTTATCTCCTTGACTTTAAAACAAGGTGAATAATTTTGATACTTGAGAGACTTGAGGTATTCCTATGTATCTATACTGGCAGTACTAAGTTTAGGGTGTGGCAGTGCATGTGAAATGAAAAGGGCATACATCATTAGACCAAATAGGACTAGTTGGTAGTGATAGCATTGTAGAAAACGGTTATTTTCAGTAATTTTGAATTTAATTAAAGCCATTAACATAAAACTGGAAGTACGAGGAATAGGGTGGGGCACTATAGTCAGCTAGGTAAAAGGAACAGTACTTGTAAAGAATTATCACATTTCTTGAAACAACTAGTTAATGCAACAATTGTATTTAATTTTAAGTGAAAATTAATTCCACATGTGTAAAACTGGAAGTATTGATTTTTGGGCGTGGCGCTATATCAGGAATTAGTCAGCATGTTGCCTTCTATCATTGTACCAATTTTCGTGCTTGTAGCAAAAAACTGAACAATTCTGCACGATATGCCTGCACTATATAGCCTTTGGGATTGTTCGATTTTGGGCCATTTTTGGCTAATTTGCATGGGCTATAGCCTTTGCAATTGTTCGATTTTGGGCCATTTTTGGCCAATTTGCATGGGCTATAGCCTTTGCATTTTGTCGATTTTGACCCATTTTTGGCTAATTTGCATGGGTTATAGCCTTTGCATTTTGTCGATTTTGGACCATTTTTGGCTAATTTGCATGGGCTATAGCCTTTCCATTTTGTCGATTTTGGGCCATTTTTGGCTAATTGGCATGGGCTATAGCCTTTGCATTTTGTCGATTTTGGGTCATTTTGGGTAATTTGCATGGGCTATAGCCTTTGCAATTGTTCGATTTTGGGCCATTTTTGGCTAATTGTCATGGGCTATAGCCTTTGCATTTTGTCGATTTTGACCCATTTTTGGCTAATTTGCATGGGCTATAGCCTTTGCGATTGTTCGATTTTGGGCCATTTTTGGCTAATGGGCATGGGCTATATAGCCTTTCCATTTTGTCGATTTTGGGCCATTTTTGGCTAATTTGCATAGGCTATAGCCTTTGCGATTGTTCGATTTTGGGCCATTTTTGGCTAATTTGCATGGGCTATAGCCTTTGCATTTTGTCGATTTTGGGCCATTTTTGGCTAATTTGCATGGGCTATAGCCTTTGCATTTTTTCGATTTTGGACCATTTTTGGCTAATTTGCATGGGCTATAGCCTTTGCATTTTGTCGAATTTGGCCCATTTTTGGCTAATTTGCATGGGCTATAGCCTTTGCATTTTGTCGAATTTGGCCCATTTTTGGCTAATTTGCGTAGGCTATAGCCTTTGCGATTGTTCGATTTTGGGCCATTTTTGGCTAATTTGCATTGGCTATAGCCTTTGCATTTTGTCGATTTTGACCCATTTTTGGCTAATTTGCATGGGCTATAGCCTTTGCATTTGTAGCCTTTGCATTTTGTCGATTTTGGCCCATTCTTGGCTAATTGGCATAGGCTATAGCCTTTGCATTTGATCGATTTTGGCCCATTTTTGGCTAATTCGCATGGGCTATAGCCTTTGCATTTGTTCGATTTTGGGCCATTTTTCATTAATTTGCATAGGCTATAGCCTTTGCGATTGTTCGATTTTGGGCCATTTTTGGCTAATTTGCATGGGCTATAGCCTTTGCATTTTGTCGATTTTGGGCCATTTTTGGCTAATTTGCATGGGCTATAGCCTTTGCATTTTTTCGATTTTGAACCATTTTTGGCTAATTTGCATGGGCTATAGCCTTTGCATTTTGTCGAATTTGGCCCATTTTTGGCTAATTTGCATGGGCTATAGCCTTTGCATTTTGTCGAATTTGGCCCATTTTTGGCTAATTTGCGTAGGCTATAGCCTTTGCGATTGTTCGATTTTGGGCCATTTTTGGCTAATTTGCATGGGCTATAGCCTTTGCATTTGTTCGATTTTTGCCCATTTTTGGCTAATTTGCATGGGCTATAACCTTTGCATTTGTTCGATTTTTGGCCATTTTTCATTAATATAGGCTATAGCCTTTCCGATTGTTCGATTTTGGGCCATTTTTGGCTAATTGGCATCGGCTATAGCTGCCTTTGCGATTGTTCGATTTTGGGCCATTTTTGGCTAATTTGCATAGGCTATAGCCTTTGCAATTGTTCGATTTTGGGCCATTTTTGGCTAATTTGCATAGGCTATAGCCTTTGCGATTGTTCGATTTCTCAAGTGTATTAAGGCTTGACTATATATTATGCAAATTAGGAAGTAACCATTTTCGCTCATAAAACACGGAGGTTTAAAGATATCGCAAAGATTTCTTGGGAGATGATGTAGATCCACATTATGAAGACTTTCATAGTAATTTTTTTTCAATTCATTGGTCACGTGACCTTAAGGCTACAAAAACGTTTTTTTGAAAATGGGGTACACAGAACCTTAACCTATCTCACTGAAATTCACATTGTTATTAGGCATTTGGCTTAGGTATATGATGCCGTCTTTTAATCGTGTCCATCACTTTTGGGAAAAAAGATATTAGGAAAAAACATATTTTCATGTTAGGTCACGTGACCTCTTTTCTAAAATATCTCTTTCCACAGAGTATTTTTTCAATATTAAAAGACGTTGTCGGAAAGAGCATAAAAAAAGAAATAAAATAAGATATAAATTGTTTAAATCGAAGAAATCCTTGTGTACCCCATTTGTAATCAAAAATTCCAATAAAATAATTCTTTGTAATATGTCACGTGACACTCCCTCAAAGTTTAAAATCTCACATAAAGTTTCGACTCATGTATATTCGACAAAATGTATGATTTTTTTTAAAGATTCTGATAAACAACAGACCACGATCATTTTAAAACCTATATTTTCGAAAATCGGGCCTAAGTCAAGCCTTAATATACTTGAGTTTGGGCCATTTTTGGCTAATTTGCATGAAGGTCTCATGGGGGGGGGGGGGTATATCTTTGACGGTTGACGGTTAAAATTTTGCCTTTTTGACGGTTGACGGTAAGAAATTCGGTGTTTTGACGGTTGACGGTTAATTCTACTCTACTCTACTCAAATATTAGTAACCAATAGTTAACCATCAATTTTTATGAAACTACTTTGCTAGTTGTTACTGTTGCAACTTGTTGTCAATCTTAATTGCCCGTTTCTTGTATTGCGGTTAAATATTCGACCAGAAAATAGAATAAATATATGCTGCATTACGCGAAATTCGATATGTTGAAGGATTAGTTCCAGGCCCGTCGCTTGGTTCGAAAGTTCGAACGCCCCCACTTCCCACAGAAAACAGCCGCTTAGATTAGGCTATAGTACTTTTACTTAAGAAACTACAGTCACATTGTTAAATTTCTCCCTAAATGAACCTTTGATAAATGCTGATGAATTATTGTTTTACTAAAAACCCCGACTTTTAGCTCTTTATTTTAACGATTTCTTAGTTTTACAGCTGAAGTATTTTTCACTATTTTTTCATAAGACTTCATAATCTTTTCATTTTTCTCCTTTTTTCGCTCTCTTTTAATTTACAACTAATTTTGATTTTGAGACAGAAAAAGAAAAAGAAAAGAAAAAGAAAAAAAAAGAAAGAAAAAAAAAAAAAGAAAAAAAATGATGGGCTCTTAGCTCTTAGCCGGTTTCGAACCCGGCTCTTACATCTGCTCATTTGCTTCACAGTTCAAGGGTTTTCCTACTGCGCCACGGGATCGCGTAATTTGCACAACAATAGACAGCCAATTCACAGGATACACTAGGTTATTTTGTCCTCCAAATCCCTCAGTAGACCAGTTAGTCTAGTGGTAAGGTGCAGTCATATACGGCCTAGGATCCGACTGTTTCCTCCCTCTTTGACCGCGAAGCTTGCTGCGTTCTACCGATAGCGCGGAAGGGGCCGAAATCTTCTTCCTATACGTAACATGCGATGATTCAGCAATATGTCTGGATGCATGGTCGATTTTTTGGGGTTTTGCATAAGATTAGCATACTAATTTCTTTGGGTAACGGGTTCGAGTCCTGCCCGCGCCAACAACTTTTCTTTTTTTTTACTTTTTTTTTCCTTCCTTTTTTTCTTTCTGCTTTTAATGATTCCATTTCTCTTCTCAAATTTTTTCTTGGCTTAAAATACAGGTTTCAACAAAGAAAACTACATAAACTCTTTACATGAGCTTGATGCTTTCAAATTTTGCGTAATTTAGAAGAAACATGCACATTCTTTGAAATAAGAGTTACCTAAAAACAATTCATTCCACTTTCCAAAAGCTAGCGGGACCTCTGAAGCATTCCCTAACCCTAGCCGAAAATGCTGGAAATCCAACCTCCTCTATCAATATGCTTGCGACGAGCCAACAGTTCTGGACAATGTGAAGTTCAGTAAGACAATTATAAAGTTTTAACGGTATTGAAATAGTGAAATTTTTATGTCTTAAAAAATACGCGCATTTGGAAAAAAAACTTAGAACAATTGTTCCAGAGTGTATTTGACGGTTAATTTTTTTGACGGTTAACGGTTAAAATTTAGGGCGTTTGACGGTTAACCCCATTGAGATCTACTTGCATGGCCTATAGCCTTTGCATTTTGTCGATTTTGGGCCATTTTTGGCTAATTGGCATGGGCTATAGCCTTTGCAATTGTTCGATTTTCGGCCATTTTTTGCTTATTTGCATAGGCAATGGCATTTGCATTTTGTCGATTTTGGGCCATTTTTGGCTAATTTGCATGGGCTATAGCCTTTGCATTTTGTCGATTTTGGCCCATTTTTGGCTAATTGGCATGGGCTATAGCCTTTGCATTTTGTCGATTTTGGGCCATTTTTGGCCAATTTGCATGGGCTATAGCCTTTGCATTTCTTCGATTTTGGGCCATTTTTGGCTAATTGGCATGGGCTATAGCCTTTGCATTTGTTCGATTTTGGGCCATTTTTAGCGAATTTGCATGGCCTATAGCCTTTGCGATTGTTCGATTTTGTCCCATTTTTGGCTAATTGGCATGGGCTATAGCCTTTGCATTTTGTCGATTTTGGGCCATTTTTGGCTAATTGGCATGGGCTTTAGTCTTTGCTTTTTGTCGATTTTTGCCCATTTAGGGCTAATTTCCATGGGCTATAGCCTTTGCATTTTTTCGATTTTGGGCCATTTTTGGCCAATTTGCAAGGGCCATAGCCTTTGCATTTTTTCGATTTTAGGCCATTTTTGGCTAATTGGCATGGGCTATAGCCTTTGCATTTTTTCGATTTTGGGCCATTTTTAGCGAATTTGCACGGGCTATAGCCTTTGCGATTGTTCGATTTTGGCCCATTTTTGGCTAATTTGCATGGGCTATAGCCTTTGCATTTGTTCGATTTTGGGCCATTTTTCATTAATTTGCATACGCTATAGCCTTTGCGATTGTTCGATTTTGGGCCATTTTTAGCGAATTTGCATGGCCTATAGCCTTTGCGATTGTTCGATTTTGTCCCATTTTTGGCTAATTGGCATGGGCTATAGCCTTTGCATTTTGTCGATTTTGGGCCATTTTTGGCTAATTTGCATTGGCTATAGCCTTTGCATTTCTTCGTCTCTGGGCCATTTTTGGCTAATTGGCATGGGCTATAGCCTTTGCGATTGTTCGATTTTGTCCCATTTTTGGCTAATATATTGGCATGGGCTATAGCCTTTGCATTTTGTCGATTTTGGGCCATTTTTGGCTAATTGGCATGGGCTTTAGCCTTTGCTTTTTGTCGATTTTTGCCCATTTAGGGCTAATTTCCATGGGCTATAGCCTTTTCATTTTTTCGATTTTGGGCCATTTTTGGCCAATTTGCATGGCCTATAGCCTTTGCATTTCTTCGATTTTAGGCCATTTTTGGCTAATTGGCATGGGCTATAGCCTTTGCATTTGTTCGATTTTGGGCCATTTTTAGCGAATTTGCATGGGCTATAGTCTTTGCGATTGTACGATTTTTGCTCATTTTTGGCTAATTTGCATGGGCTATAGCCTTTGCATTTGTTCGATTTTGGGCCATTTTTCATTAATTTGCATACGCTATAGCCTTTGCGATTGTTCGATTTTGGGCCATTTTTAGCGAATTTGCATGGCCTATAGCCTTTGCGATTGTTCGATTTTGTCCCATTTTTGGCTAATTGGCATGGGCTATAGCCTTTGCATTTTGTCGATTTTGGGCCATTTTTGGCTAATTTGCATTGGCTATAGCCTTTGCATTTCTTCGATTCTGGGCCATTTTTGGCTAATTGGCATGGGCTATAGCCTTTGCGATTGTTCGATTTTTGCCCATTTTTGGCTAATTGGCATGGGCTTTAGCCTTTGCTTTTTGTCGATTTTTGCCCATTTTTGGCTAATTTGCATGGGATATAGCCTTTGCATTTTTTCGATTTTGGGCCATTTTTGGCCAATTTGCATGGGCTATAGCCTTTGCATTTTTTCGATTTTTGCCCATTTTTGGCTAATTGGCATGGGCTATAGCCTTTGCATTTGTTCGATTTTGGGCCATTTTTAGCGAAATTGCATGGGCTATATAGCCTTTGCGATTGTTCGATTTTGGCCCATTTTTGGCTAATTTGCATGGGCTATAGCCTTTGCATTTGTTCGATTTTGGGCCATTTTTCATTAATTTGCATACGCTATAGCCTTCGCGATTGTTCGATTTTGGGACATTTTTGGCTAATTTGCATGGGCTATATGCATTTGTTGGATTTTGGGCCATTTTTGGCTAATTGGCATGGGCTATAGCCTTTGCATTTTGTCGATTTTGGGCCATTTTTGGCCAATTTGCATGGGCTATAGCCTTTGCATTTCTTCGATTTTGGGCCATTTTTGGCTAATTGGCTTGGGCTATAGCCTTTGCATTTGTTCGATTTTGGGCCATTTTTAGCGAATTTGCATGGGCTATAGCCTTTGCGATTGTTCGATTTTGGGCCATTTTTGGCCAATTTGCATGGGCTATAGCCTTTGCATTTTGTCGATTTTGGGCGATTTTTGGCCAATTTGCATAGGCTATAGCCTTTGCTTTTTGTCGATTTTGGGCCATTTTTGGCTAATTGGCATGGGCTATAGCCTTTGCATTTGTTCGATTTTGGGCCATTTTTAGTGAATTGGCATGGGCTATAGCCTTTGCGATTGTTCGATTTTGGGCCATTCTTGGCTAATTTGCATGGGCTATAGCCTTTGCATTTTGTCGATTTTGGGCCATTTTTGGCTAATTGGCATGGGCTATAGCCTTTGCATTTGTTCGATTTTGGGCCATTTTTGGCTAATTGGCATGGGCTATAGCCTTTGCATTTCTTCGATTTTGGGCCATTTTTGGCTAATTGGCTTGGGCTATAGCCTTTGGTTTTTGTCGATTTTTGCCCATTTTGGGCTAATTTGCATGGGCTATAGCCTTTGCATTTTTTCGATTTTGGGCCATTTTTGGCTAATTTGCATGGGCTATAGCCTTTGCATTTCTTCGATTTTGGGCCATTTTTGGCTAATTGGCATCGGCTATAGCCTTTGCATTTGTTCGATTCTGGGCCATTTTTAGCGAATTTGCATGGGCTATAGCCTTTGCATTTGTTCGATTTTGGGCCATTTTCAGCGAATTTGCATGGCCTATAGCCTTTGCGATTGTTCGATTTTGTCCCATTTTTGGCTAATTGGCATGGGCTATAGCCTTTGCATTTTGTCGATTTTGGGCCATTTTTGGCTAATTGGCATGGGCTTTAGCCTTTGCATTTGTTCGATTTTGGGCCATTTTTGGCCAATTTGCATGGGCTATAGCCTTTGCATTTCTTCGATTTTGGGCCATTTTTAGCGAATTGGCATGGGCTATAGCCTTGGCATTTGTTCGATTTTGGGCAATTTTTAGCGAATTTGCATGGGCTATAGCCTTTGCGATTGTTCGATTTTGGCCCATTTTTGGCTAATTTGCATGGGCTATAGCCTTTGCATTTTTTCGATTTTGGGCCATTTTTCATTAATTTGCATAGGCTATAGCCTTTGCGATTGTTCGATTTTGGGACATTTTTGGCTAATTTGCATGGGCTATAGTCTTTGCGATTGTTCGATTTTGGCCCATTTTTGGCTAATTTGCATGGGCTATAGCCTTTGCATTTTGTCGATTTTGGGCCGTTTTTGGCTAATTTGCATGGGCTATAGCCTTTGCATTTCTTCGATTTTGGGCCATTTTTGGCTAATTGGCATGGGCTATAGCCTTTGCATTTTGTCGATTTTGGGCCATTTTTGGTTAATTGGCATGGGCTATAGCCTTTGCATTTGTTCGATTTTGGGCCATTTTTAGCGAATTTGCATGGGCTATAGCCTTTGCGATTGTTCGATTTCGGCCATTTTTGGCTAATTTGCATGGGCTATAGCCTTTGCTTTTTGGCGATTTTTGGCCATTTGTGGCTAATTTGCATGAAGGTCTCATGGGGGGTATAGCTTTGACGGTTGACGGTTAAAATTTTGCCTTTTTGACGGTTGACGGTAAGAAATTCGGTGTTTTGACGGTTGACGGTTAATTCTACTCTATTCTACTCAAATATTTGTAACCAATAGTTAACCATCAATTTTTATGAAACTACTTTGCTAGTTGTTACTGTTGCAACTTGTTGTCAATCTTGCCCGTTTCTTGTATTGCGGTTAAATATTCGACCAGAAAATAGAATAAATATATGCTGCATTACGCGAAATTCGATATGTTGAAGGATTAGTTCCAGGCCCGTCGCTTGGTTCGAAAGTTCGAACGCCCCCACTTCCCACAGAAAACAGCCGCTTAGATTAGGCTATAGTACTTTTACTTAAGAAACTACAGTCACATTGTTAAATTTCTCCCTAAATGAACCTTTGATAAATGCTGATGAATTATTGTTTTACTAAAAACCCCGACTTTTAGCTCTTTATTTTAACGATTTCTTAGTTTTACAGCTGAAGTATTTTTCACTATTTTTTCATAAGACTTCATAATCTTTTCATTTTTCTCCTTTTTTCGCTCTCTTTTAATTTACAACTAATTTTGATTTTGAGACAGAAAAAGAAAAAGAAAAGAAAAAGAAAAAAAAAAGAAAGAAGAAAAAAGATGGGCTCTTAGCTCTTAGCCGGTTTCGAACCCGGCTCTTACATCTGCTCATTTGCTTCACAGTTCAAGGGTTTTCCTACTGCGCCACGGGATCGCGTAATTTGCACAACAATAGACAGCCAATTCACAGGATACACTAGGTTATTTTGTCCTCCAAATCCCTCAGTAGACCAGTTAGTCTAGTGGTAAGGTGCAGTCATATACGGCCTAGGATCCGACTGTTTCCTCCCTCTTTGACCGCGAAGCTTGCTGCGTTCTACCGATAGCGCGGAAGGGGCCGAAATCTTCTTCCTATACGTAACATGCGATGATTCAGCAATATGTCTGGATGCATGGTCGATTTTTTGGGGTTTTGCATAAGATTAGCATACTAATTTCTTTGGGTAACGGGTTCGAGTCCTGCCCGCGCCAACAACTTTTCTTTTTTTTTACTTTTTTTTTCCTTCTTTTTTTTCTTTCTGCTTTTAATGATTCCATTTCTCTTCTCTAATTTTGTCTTTGCTTAAAATACAGGTTTCAACAAAGAAAACTACATAAACTCTTTACATGAGCTTGATGCTTTCAAATTTTGCGTAATTTAGAAGAAACATGCACATTCTTTGAAATAAGAGTTACCTAAAAACAATTCATTCCACTTTCCAAAAGCTAGCGGGACCTCTGAAGCATTCCCTAACCCTAGCCGAAAATGCTGGAAATCCAACCTCCTCTATCAATATGCTTGCGACGAGCCAACAGTTCTGGACAATGTGAAGTTCAGTAAGACAATTATAAAGTTTTAACGGTATTGAAATAGTGAAATTTTTATGTCTTAAAAAATACGCGCATTTGGAAAAAAAACTTAGAACAATTGTTCCAGAGTGTATTTGACGGTTAATTTTTTTGACGGTTAACGGTTAAAATTTAGGGCGTTTGACGGTTAACCCCATTGAGATCTACTTGCATGGCCTATAGCCTTTGCATTTTGTCGATTTTGGGCCATTTTTGGCTAATTGGCATGGGCTATAGCCTTTGCAATTGTTCGATTTTCGGCCATTTTTTGCTTATTTGCATAGGCAATGGCATTTGCATTTTGTCGATTTTGGGCCATTTTTGGCTAATTTGCATGGGCTATAGCCTTTGCATTTGTTCGATTTTGGGCCATTTTTAGCGAATTTGCATGGCCTATAGCCTTTGCGATTGTTCGATTTTGTCCCATTTTTGGCTAATTGGCATGGGCTATAGCCTTTGCATTTTGTCGATTTTGGGCCATTTTTGGCTAATTGCAGGGCTATAGCCTTTGCTTTTGTCGATTTTGGGCCATTTTTAGGCTAATTTGCAGGGCTATAGCCTTTGCATTTTTTCGATTTTGGGCCATTTTTGGCAATTTGCAATGGGCTATAGCCTTTGCATTTTGTCGATTTTGGGCCATTTTTGGCTAATTGGCATGGGCTTAGCCTTTGCATTTTCGATTTTGGGCCATTTTTAGGCTAATTTGCATGGGCTATAGCCTTTGCGATTGTTCGATTTTGGCCATTTTTGGCAATTTGCATGGCTATAGCCTTTGCATTTGTTCGATTTTGGGCCATTTTTGGCTAATTTGCATGGGCTAAGCCTTTGCATTTTGTTCGATTTTGGGCCATTTTTAGCGAATTTGCATGGGCTATAGCCTTTGCGATTGTTCGATTTTGGCCATTTTTGGCTAATTTGCATGGGCTATAGCCTTTGCATTTGTTCGATTTTGGCCATTTTTGGCTATTTGCATGGCTATAGCCTTTGCATTTTTCGTTTGGGCCATTTTGGCTAATTGCATGGCTATAGCCTTTGCGATTGTCGATTTGTCCCATTTTTGGCTAATTTGGCATGGGCTATAGCCTTTGCATTTTGTCGATTTTGGGCCATTTTTGGCTAATTGCATGGCTTATAGCCTTTGCATTTTGTCGATTTGGGCCATTTTTTGGCTAATTGGCATGGGCTATAGCCTTTGCATTGTTCGATTTTGGGCCATTTTTGGCAATTTGCATGGGCTATAGCCTTTGCATTTCTCGATTTTTGGCCATTTTTGGCTAATTGGCATGGGCTATAGCCTTTGCATTGTCGATTTTGGGCCATTTTTAGGCTATTTGCATGGGCTATAGCCTTTTGCATTGTCGATTTTGGGCCATTTTTGGCAATTTGCATGGCTATAGCCTTTGCATTTGTTCGATTTTGGGCCATTTTTCTAATTTGCATGGGCTATAGCCTTTGCGATTGTTCGATTTGGGCCATTTT